>NKZX01000835.1:0-249453 GCA_002374535.1 Metschnikowia kamakouana
TGATGTGCATACTCATCCCACTCTGTTCAGAATGCAGTGCGTATGAGACGTGCGAGTCTCATACGTTCAACAGGTTCACCTAACCAAAGAAGATCCTCATTTCTAAGTAAACTATCGTCTTTGAATATACAATGGGTATAACTTTGTTTATCCTCCCACGAGCTGCAAAAGCTCTAACAGATCCTTTTGGGCGATTCTTAATCTTTCCGAAGGTTGGAGCCAGGATGTAAGGGTCTTCCATCAAATCCTGTAATTCAAGAAATAGTTATCATGTTCTTCGTTCTTTGTATCCGGTAGACTCAAGGCGATCCCGCTCCTTCTATGTTTTCCCTTTCTGGACCATCAAGTGGTTCCTCCTTTAATCTCAAAGACACGTCTCACGATATCCTTTGAGCCCTTGAGCCCTTGAGCCCTTCCTGAAACCCATTGGACCGATTTCATGGAGCCCCTTATAATTCATCTGGAAACTGCATATCGACTCATGCAGATATCTAACATCTTGCCTGTTCAACAGTAGTAGTAGTCAGTCAGAAATAATCAGTAGTAGTCAATCAGTAATAGTGACTAGAGACAATTTATAGTAGTAGTAGTCACAAATAATTAGTCCCTAATAATCAGTAGTAGTCGGTGATAGTGAGTAGTCCCTAATAATCAGTAGTAGTCGGTGATAGTGAGTAGTGTTGGGCGATTCTTAATCCCTTCGTTGGAACCAGGATGTACTGATCTTCCATTAAATCATGAAATTCAAGAGATATAGTTATCATGTCTTTGTATGGTTGCTTAAGTAATACACGAATATCCTTGAATTAAGCTTACCTCCTGTAAAACCTCCCATAGATTCAAGGAGATCCCACTCTTTATGTTTTTTCTGGACCAATGGAGATTTTAATGACATTTTAATGACATTTTAATGACATTTTAATGAGATTTTAATGAGATTTTAATGACATTTTAATGACATTTTAATGACATTTTAATGAGATTTTAATGACATTTTAATGACATTTTAATGACATTCTAATAGAAATGATACCACAACCCACGATACCGTTGGAAATCTTGGATCAGAAGCGTGAAAGATGTGGTTTATGGAAACAAGCTTTATACAGTATGCATCCATGGTAGTGACGAGATGGTCAAATATACCATGCTGCTCTCGTCAAATGGGTGCATCTCTTTGAAGGAGACAAGGATCAGTAAGGATTCTTGAAGATAGGTTGCACGATATCCTTTCTTTGAGCCCTTCCTGAAACCCATTGGACCGATTTCATGGAACAGCTTATAATCCATCTGGAAACTGCATTGAACGTATGACACTCGCACGTCTCATGCGCACTGCATCCACAACAGAGTGGGAGGAGTATGCACTTCAAAAGGTTAGCATGCAGGAGTACAGATGAAACTGACATGAGAGCCACTCCTGAAACCGGGCCTGGAGTGACTGAGGATCTGAAGCTAGATACGAAGCAAGGATCCAATGAGACACCTCTGGAGAAAAGCCTTTGTGCAGAAGCATGCACGAGGGGTGTTTGAGGAACTTACGCTGATCACTCCGGTGAAGGAGGTATCAGAAGGAAATGCAAGAGTCTGGTTGGAATGCCAGATGAGGGATTATTCAGAACCCTCGGGACGACCACACGGACGGGGGTCATGCCGTGGAAGGGTTCCGGTCGTTGGTCTATATAAGCGAAGGGCTCTCCGCTTTATTGAAGGAGGATGGAAACAGTCCAGTCATAACAGAGACAGAAAGGAGTTACGAATATAACTAGCTTAACAAAGAACAAATGACTGGACTATCACAGTACCTTAGTTATTGGGGTTGTTAAAGAACAAGAGATTGGGGTTCCTGCATACGCGAGTGTTAACAATAACGCGCAACAATATTGGCCCATGCACATGTCTAACATCTTGTCTGTTCAACAAACAGTATTTAGAAGTAGCAGGTTCACCTAACCAAAGAAGATCCTCATTTCTAAGTTAACTATCGTATTTGAATATACAATGGGTATAACTTTGTTTATCCTCCCACGACCTGCTTAAGTTTTATCATATACGCTATTGTTGCGCGTTCATATAAATGCTTTTGGATTCCTGCACACAGTCCAACAATAACTCCTTTCTGTAGTCAAGTTTTTTTTATAATGAGGTGGGGTTGAGGTGGGGTTTTGGGTCCATGACTTGTATGTTGCTTAAGGTGTGGGGGGAGGTGTGGGGGAACCCTCGGAACCCTCGGAAATGGTGGCACCACACCCGTACACCACACAAGGTCAGCAGAAAAAGGCCCAATGCATCACCACCTTTTCTCCATCTTTAATTTAAAAAAATCATATTTCTGAAACGCCTGAATTCCGCTCATCATCAACCTATTTTTTTGAAGACATAAATCTTCTACCTCAGTATTTATAGTGGTATGTCCATCCAGTTCCGGTCTTGAACCGCACTTGCCAGTTCCGAGGGGTGTACGGGTTTATCTGCTGGCACCAATCCACACCCTAATCCAACCCTAAATCAACCAAACCACATTTTCATTCATCTTCTTAATGATATCAACGCATCCTAACACTACAAGCACCCCATCTTCCGTGCGTTTTGGTGCTGTATCCAGACCATCAGTCTACTCTATACGAGTCTCGTTTCCAACTAATCGCCCCCTTATTCCTTATCACAAGCTGATTTGATTTAATGCTCTCTTGAAAGTGACCGGCACCTTCCTCCTTATATAGTCCAAGCTCCGTCCACAAACCCATTTGACATCTGTCCACAAAACCAACATTGCAGCCATCCACAAAACCAATATTGCAGCCCCCCTGATTAACCCCTCATTAGGGTTTGTTATCAGAGAGCTCTTATTGGATATCCCTTCGATCTCCGCCGGATCCACCGGATTCTCCGGAGATAAACCTTCATGAACGCCACATTCCGGTCTTCTTATCTAATCTCCTTATCTGGATTTCCTATTTGGGATCGATCATCGATTGCTCTCATAACTCCCTTGTGGAGTCCTCCTATTGGAGTTTGTACCGATAAGGAATTTGCCGAAGTCCACCTGTTTCATCTGAATCCTGCATCCCGCGTCCTGCACACGGGATCACGTGTGTTAGGGATCTTCTCACCCGTTCAACAATACTCTCTGACTCTCTCTGACTCTCTCTGACTCTCTCCTGCATATTGTCTCCACTGATCTTCCACTTTCCGGTGGAAAAGAAGATACTGGATGGAAGAAACTATAAGGAAGTCAGCTTTTGCAATATTCAGTGGCAAAGCATCCCTGAAGGATTTGGCTCTGTGCAAGGATCTCACCAACAAAGAGAAGCCATGACAAGGGCTTGTAAAGGAGTCATTATGAAGAGGTTAGGATTGAAGCTATAAGAAGCACCCAATAAATCAAAGTCAAATCATAGTCACAAAGAGTCAGAAAGAATACCTCCAGTACTATAGATGTTGGTGATGCAATACTTGCATAGTTCTATATATACCAGCATATATTGGACCACTGTCTCCGAGACTATACTAATCCCCATCTATGTCATATCCATCAGAAATTCAAACTACTGCCCCGACCACATTCAGTGCTAATTTTTATTGTCTAGTCTATGCAGCGATTGAGCTCCTTTTATATCTGATTTGCCACTGCGCCCCAATTCCGACTTTGTGCACAAAACGGACCTGAAACCATGACACAAACAGAAACAGGCCGCATGATGAACACAAACACAAATTCCCCAAATGAGGAGATTACAAATCCGAATATAAATACCCCAGGTGTGCCGCAGTTGAGGGAAAAGGAGACGGGGTCAAACCTTAAATCCCCAACGGCTACTCAGTCAAGTTCAAGCAGGAAAAGAACAATATGTCGTGCATCCAAAGACCCGGTCCTGTACCCAATCTCGTATACCTATAGCGAGATGGTGTATGATACTTTCCGCAGACACTAGTGGAAGCTCGTATTTAGTGGTGCGCGGATTGAAGGCATGGTGGTTGTGGCTGCAAAAGACGCACTGGAGGAAGCAGAGGGCGAAATGCAACACGGATTTTATGAGCCGCGCACGACCAGGCCATAGGAACTTCAGATTGATTCACAGACTAAACTTCATGGGTGTTTATATGCAGGATACATCAAAAAAATCCACTTTCTTCTTAAAAATATTAGATGACTCATGTTTCATGTACATGCAGTACCGCATATTGTAAAAGCATACTTCCTAATTGGGAAAGACTCTATGTAAAGGGGATCTCTGTCTTTTTAGTCCGAGATAGTCCATCCTATTTAGGCAATTAAAACCACTGACTTTTCCGACCGATTCCTCTAAATTATAAAAAGGCTGCAAATTTTTATGTCCTGCATATAATCCTGCCACGTGATCATGACCCAAAACTCTAACATACTCTTCAAAAAACCTACCATGACTTAGTTTGAAGGTAATTTTATTGTCTGGATGATTACTGGAGTGCATGGGCCGGAACTCGGTTCTTATATGCAGTCCAGCCTAATAATCCAGCTTCTTCACTCCATTTCCCTCTAAAAAACTAACTTTTCCCTCGCCCTTCCCATATTTCTATGATTATTAATCTTCAGATATTCCTACTTTTCTTTTTTTTGTGGAGTAAATTTGGATTATGCTTTGCAAAGTGCAAGTCACGTGCGGTCTTCCCTCGGAAGTGCCATTTCCGGGGCTTATATCCAGTTCCGACCTATTGACTCAGGTCGTTTCATCCTGCCCACCAAAAAAAAATCTTCATGTTTATGCTAATATACAGACTCTTTGGGGTTTCAGGAACACAAATCCTTTTTTGGAACCTCCAAGCTGGTGTGTGTGGGCCAATACTGAGTTCCGGTTCAAGTCACGTGACTCATCTGACCGGAATAGCCAATTCCGGTTTCTATCCCTTTCCTTATTTAATAACGTATTGGCTTCATTAGATGAACGTAACAGTATAGATTCTTTATTAAGTGTACCCTCGGAATTCATCACGTGCCTATTTTAGGTTGGGATGTGCTAGAAAATAAAGGTCGTGCACTACCCAGGGGTTATTATGCAGTACATGGTTATTTTTTGGTTTTAGCCGTCCATTTAAGCGAGTTGATTGTTGTACAACCTTCACACCCGTGCCTCTCGTATCTCGACTGCAGTAAATTTCCCATTGTGCAGGGCTGTTTCCTGCACACAGTTGTGCTCCGGTATACGTGGAGTGCATCCCCTGAAACCAAGAACGGGGTCCCTTTATCTGAAACACCCCTGAAACAATGCATGGCTTTGTGCATGTGGGACTGTATACATGTGGGTTTTGGTGCATGCGACACAAATAGAAAAGTATAAGTAGAGGCTCATCCCCCGGAATGTACCAGAAATTTACGATACTTTATTTTCTACTTACAAAAAAGTCCTGCACACAACCAGAAACGGCTAGGTAATTTCCGGGCCATAACTCCTTTGACTTGGTCGGTGTTTACCATGGTTTGAAATGGTTTCATGTGTGTTTCAGAACCCTAGCATGTCCATTTCAGCAGATGGTATTGGATGCATAAAAGTGTTGGCCTGCACAGTATGAGTGTTGGGACTGCATAAAAGGAGGGTGTACTGCACATGCTGTGTTTCAGGCTGCTCGGAATATAAGTCTGCATAACACATGTGTCAGCTCTCAAACAGTCAAAGGATACCCAGTATCGGTGTGCATAAGTGCAGGACAACGTTGTGCAAGACGCGCGCATCCACGACTTCCTCGTTTTTTGATTCATCTCTGCTGGCGTCTGTCACGTGACCTTCGGGCACACCTGCATACAGTCTGGTCGTGGCGGTCACATAATAGGCACGATGAGCAACACACCAATCTACTCTTCCCATCATGAGCGATTCCGAGGACATTGCCCTCTCCAAGTTACCGAAAGCGGTGTCGGTTAAGCTTGAAGATGAAGACAAACCATTGGATCTGTTGAACAGTACCAGAAAAAGAAAGAAGTCCAAGGAGGAGCGAGCCCAGAAAAAGGCCAAGAAGCCCAGGCTGGAAAAGGCCCTGCTGGAAAAGGCCAAAGCCGCACAGTCCTCCAAAACAAATGGCAAAGCTCCCAAGGAGCCCAAGAAACCCAAGGATGAGGATGAACCCAAAACGGAAGGAGAAGAGCCCAAAGGGGAAGAAGCTGAAGAGGACGAGTCCGACGATTACAAGTGGTGGGAGGATGAGAAGTTTGGAGAAGGAAGCGAACGGTGGCAGACGTTGGAGCATGCAGGGGTGATATTCCCGCCCGAATACGAGCCTTTGCCGTCGTATGTGAAGATGTACTACGATGGAAAGCCGGTGGATTTGCCGCCAGTCGCCGAAGAAGTGGCGGGTTTTTTCGGAGCCATGTTGGAGACGGACCACGCCAAAAACCCCGTGTTTCAGAAGAATTTCTTCGAGGACTTTGTGCAGATTTTAAAGGAGTGTGGAGGCGACTCCAACATCAAGGACTTCACCAAGTGTGATTTCACCAAAATGTTTGCATATTTCGAGAAGCTACGGGAGGAAAAGAAAAACCTCAGCAAGGCGGAAAAGAAACTCATTAAGGATGAAAGAGACCTTTTCGAGGAGCCATACAGGACGTGCTTGTTGAATGGGCGCAAGGAAAACGTGGGCAACTTCAAGGTTGAGCCGCCGGGTCTTTTCCGTGGCCGTGGAGCTCACCCCAAAACAGGAAAGGTTAAGCGCAGAGTGTACCCCGAAGATATCACGCTTAACTTGGGCGGGGAGGCTCCCATCCCCAAAGCGCCCGAGGGTCATTCGTGGGGTTCAGTCCGCCACGACAAGTCGGTGGTGTGGCTCGCCATGTGGAAGGAGAACATCTCCGATACGTTCAAGTACGTGAAGTTGGCGGCCAACTCGTCCATCAAGGGTATTTCGGATATGAAGAAGTTCGAGACGGCGCGTGAGTTGAAGAAACACATTGGGCGTATCCGCGAGGACTACAGCAAGATGTTGAAGAATCAGTTCATGCAGAGCCGGCAGATAGCCACGGCCACTTACCTCATTGATGTGTTTGCCTTGAGAGCAGGAGGAGAAAAGGGCGAGGACGAGGCCGATACTGTGGGGTGCTGCAGTTTGCGGTACGAGCACGTGACGTTGAAGCCTCCAAACACGGTGATCTTCGATTTCTTGGGTAAGGACTCCATCCGGTTCTACCAGGAGGTGGAGGTGGATCGACAGGTGTTCAAGAATCTCCGGATTTTCAAGAAGGAGCCCAAACAACCGGGAGACGATTTGTTCGACCGCATCTCGCCGTCCACTTTGAACAAGCATCTCCAGGGCTATATGAAGGGCTTGACGGCGAAGGTGTTCCGTACGTACAACGCGTCCAAGACCATGCAAGACCAAATGGACTTGATTCCCAATGAGGGAACTGTGGCGGAGAAGGTGTTGAAGTACAATGCTGCCAACCGAACCGTGGCCATCTTGTGTAATCACCAGCGCACGGTGACCAAGGGCCATCAGTCGTCGGTGGACAAGATCAACGACAAAATCAAGGAGATGGAGTGGCAAAAGCTCCGGCTCAAGAAGATGATCTTGCAGATGGACAGCCTGCAGGAACAGGAGCATGAGGAGTATTTTGCCGAAATCAACGACATGCCCAATGAAATGTTGCGGCAAGTGATCCATGAGCATGGGGACAAGTTGAAGGACCAAGCAAGGAAGAAATGGGCCCGTGACAACGAAAAGCGGCAGCTAGAAAAGCAGGAATTGCTTACGTCCCAAGACTTGGACGAGCGGCTCCTGCAGGTGGACGAAACCTTGGCGTCGTACATCAAAGAAGTCGATAGTGGGGTTGTTCAGGTGACCAAAGGTGCAACGGTGGATAAGCTCCGGGCTCAGGTCGAAAAGATCGAGAACAGAATCACCAACACCAGTTTGCAGCTCAAGGACAAGGAGGATAACCTGGAGGTATCGCTTGGAACTTCCAAATTGAACTATATCGATCCGCGTCTAACGGTGATGTTTTCCAAGAAGTTCGGAGTGCCCATCGAGAAGCTCTTCACCAAGACCTTAAGGGATAAGTTCAACTGGGCCATCGAGTCAACCGATGAAAACTGGAGGTTTTGAGAGGAGAGAAATCAAGAGGGATTCGGAGAAGAGGGACTTCCACCTAGATTTCTCAGTGCCTCGACAGAATAAACTGCTTGTTCATTTTCACTTAACGAAGCATGACATTCATCAGTTTTGGAGTCAACAAGTGAACAACTTGGCTACTGCATCCCAGTAGGTAGTCACGTGCTCGGCCGATGATTCAGCAATGAAGACGGCTAACTTATTAGCATACAAATAAACACAAACTAGATAGTATCTCCAGTCGAGCCAATTATTGAATGCATTGCCATTGTAAGTCTGTGCAGGTCTGTATTGCTTAATCCCAACTCTTGGTGAGTTGCAACATTAAGTTGATTGAAGCCCACTTGTTTCACGTGTCCTTTTGAAATATTGCTGCCCAATTCGGAAGTTGTATCCTAAAAATAGGTCCAATGAATGCCGTACGTAGTCCTGCATTCATCCTTCACGTATCTCGACGCACCCTGCATGGTACGTGCGTAAAGAAGATCGAGACAATCGATCAATGGAATAGACACAATGGAATAGATAACGGCTCAATGCAACATGCATCTCGGGGATTCCGATCCCATCCTGATCTCTTATTTCCCTCCACATTTCCCTTCTTCTCTTCGTCTCTCTCTTCTCTTTCCCTTTTCGTCACTTGCCCTCCTTTCGTCTTCTTGTCCATCTGTCAGTCGCGGTCTTCACTTGCAGCCACTGACGCGTCGCAGGGACGCTATGCCAAAACACGCTTTCGGGGGGGAATAAAAACCACCATCTGCTTCAATCCATCTGCATCAATCAATCTTCACCACTTTCTTTTTTCAATCCGCCATGAAGCTTGTTCCGATCTGTTTGGCAATGCTAGCCTCCACCCATGCCTTGCAAGATACCTTGGGAAGAAGACACCTCCATCATCAACACCGGCGTGCTGTTTCAAGATCCACCACTGAGAAATCCCAATCCACTTCCCAATCCACTTCCCAATCCACTTCTCAATCCACTTCTCAATCCACTTCTCAATCCACTTCTCAATCCACTGAAGCCCAATCCACGAAGTCTCATAGTCAATCGAGCTCCAAAAAATCTCTGTCCCTGCTGACTATAACGCTGGCACTCCCGTCTCTCGACTCCTTGCCAACACTCTCCTTGACAAGCTCCTCTTCTTCGGCCACTTCATACACATACCAGGCGACGGTGCCGGCACATATCAAGAACCCATACATCCTGAAGTCGTCCCTCCCCACCAACTCCGTGTTCATCGTCGTGGCCGCGGTCTTGGGCCTTCTCATGCTCGCCGTCTTCTTGACCTCCTTCATCATGTGGATGGATAGCCGCCGTAAGGCAAAGAAGGACAAGGAGGTGCAGTATTATAACCCGTTCCAGTATGTCCCAAGCGAAAAGGGGTTCTTTCTGCATTCTTCGGATTCGTCGCTGTACTCGGGCAAATCCTTTACTGCGTCCTCCGACTCCACCACCAGCCAAGGACGTGCATACCGGGAAATGCTGATGGGATTGGCCACTGCCGGCAACCGCACGTCCATGACCATCAGTCCTATTCTTGAATTGATGCAGTCGTCCCGCTCCAACCTCGATCTTCCCCTCTTTAACGACCCATATTCCCATTCCCATGCCCAGACCTCCTCGTCGGACCTTTTATACAGGGAAGAACGAACCTCCAGTTTGGATTTGTTGAAGATGCTGGACTCTCTGCAGTCCTGTCCGGGCAGAAAGTCCAGACCACCTTCCGAGCTCCTAGACGATTTGCTCTTGGGCATTGAGTATGGCGAGGAGTACCCAGACAACGAGTAAAGCCTTCGAACACTCATTTTATAGAGTATTGTATTATGAGAACCACGTATAGTGTAAGCTTTGCTTTCTGACGTTATTTATTGGTGCTTAAGGACTTTCAAAGGATATTGGTATTTTGTATATTGTAATCTTCTGGTTATATGGATCATCTGGCTTAAATTAATGTCGGAAACATGGATAAATGTACTCAATTGTTGTAATAGTTGTAAATGCCTGTAATGGTCGTAATGGTTGCAATGGTCGAAATGGTTGTAATAAATAGTTGGGGCTTTTCAGTGTAATCTGGATCATCGGACAGTTTTGATTGGTTTTGTGGCTGTAATCATGTATGGCTAAGGGCTTGGTGGAGCGTGGCTGCAATTTTTGGTAGGGTGAGCATGGTGGTCGCGACCGCTTTATATACCCAGCATATATGCTTGAGTGTTTCAGATCTGATACATCCGAACCTTGCATTTGTGTCTGCATTTGCCACCAAACCTGCAGCTTTGAATATATAAGTAGGCGACCCCAGCGTATTTTTGCATTACTTTGCACCACTGTGAATTTAGATCCACATTTACAGCAACCTAATAGACTATTGGATTGGACGTTTGGACTATTGGACTGGACGTCTGGACTATTGAACTATCGGGCTTTTTAACTATGGGAATACTGGACTACTGAAATTTTGGACTATTGGTACTGATGGTACTATTGCAGACTAGATACACCAGTTAATGGTTGAAAAGAGTCACAACTGTCCAATTGAATGCCAAGTTTCAGTATCAGCTTGACTAAAGCGGAATCCATACATTTGGAATATATGCACCAATATACTTACCATAATGGCTGATAAACATAATGAAGAGGGGTCCAAAAGAGCATGCCCCGTCATGGTGTGTCTTATCTGCAGGATCCATCAACTGAAGTCAATTGGCACGCCACAATTTATACTTTCGAAAGTGTATTTGGTTTCATTTTCATCACTCTTTGTCCTCATGTGTTTTTTAGCATTTCTCGATTTTTCCTCGATTTTTCGTGCCACGATTTCCTTTTTCTTGTTGTCTGATCAGTTTTGTTGGTTTCACTATGAATATGTCAAAAAATACTGACGCGCAACCAAAAAAAAGAAAAGCAATATGAATTCAAAAATTCACAAAAAGAATCCTTCAATTACAAAGCCATTTGTTCAATGTTTCTAAAAAACCTAATTAAAGTGGCTTGTGCTGGAAAAGTTAAAGTGGCTTGAGTTTCATGTTGGAGGACGGCATATTGGTTGGAGCAATGTCGGCACCGATATCGCACCCTTTTCCATGCACCCCACTCCGCATGCTCGTTGGCGACATCCGCGGGGTGACCCCTACGAATGCGATTACACTACAGCCAACCATTTGTCCACCACCATCCAATCCAAAGATCCACACATCCAAAGATCCACGCATCCAATCCAAAGAACTTTACTCATTTTTCTTTGCTAAGCACATTTGCATTTTTTCTTGCTGAAAGCCTATTACCCATAAACAATTGATAGAAGACCGATCCCACAAGATGTTGAAAGTTGCCAGAATCTCCAGAACATCTGTTAGAGCAATCTCCAGAACAACCACTAGATTGGCCAAGAACGATACGTCCACCATTGATTCGTTCAGATTGCCTTCCCAAACATCCATCAACGAATGGGAGTTCAAGTACGACTTCATGCCCAAAGTGGCGGAGCCCAAAATCCCGCCCGTGAGCCCCGAGGCAGTCAAACAAGACATTGCGCTCACCAAGAAGCAGCAGGTGGAGAAGGAATTGTTCAACAAGGAGTTGAACCAGTCGTTCAAGGTGGAGGCCAACGACTCTGCGGTGTTCCATGGCGGAGAATCCGTGGCTCCGGAACCCGAGTACCTTGGCGACCGTGGCTCCGGCCCCGTGGACTCGTCGCCTGCTGGAAAGAAGCCGGCCGGGCAGAAAACCGCCAATACCGACAAATACATGCAGCTGTCGTTGAACCCCGAGATCAACAACCCCTCGGTGGTGAACTTGGGAAGCGAGGACAATGTGGGTCACAACACGGCCGATGTGGACCATACTTCCGAGATCCTAGATGCTGAGGTGCCCAAGACGGAAGCTCCCAGAGCAACCACGCCTACTGGCATCAAGCTTCTTACTGTTTTGGGGTTGGGCGGTGTTGCCGGCTACTTTGCTTTCGGCAGAGAAAAGGCCTGATATAGATGAGTGATCGCTGAATATGACTGGTGTATAGGTCAGGTATACACTCAAGAACTTTGATCTATGGGTGGTGTGCTTTTTTGGGGGTCGTGTCGGTAGTATCGGCGATCGGCAATTCCCCAAAGAGGCAATTCCCCCAGCACATACTACAGCTACCTCCTCTTCCCACCAGCAATGTCCATAGAGCATTGTGTCAATGTGGCTGAGTACATGTAGACACTTTGGAAAGTGGGGGAAGTGTGGAAATGTCTATTCACGGTTTTGAGCCCTTGTCTCAAGTGCTCATAACCTATAATTAGGTATGGAGCAATTTATGATATTAGCCATCCCTCATGAACGGAAAAACATTCTAATCATGTGACTATAGTATATAACTATGGCCAGAATGCTAGAACCGTGTAGTTAGGTCGTGCGCGACTCATAAAATGGTGAATGAAATTAAACTGTAATTCTTGGATTACATGCAGGACACTTCAATCCGAATAAAAAAGGGGGTTTGAAACCCGCTTTCTCAAAGTAAACACTCAGTATCTTAGTGGATTGACGTTGAGTTTTAGACTTTTCTTGTAAAAATATTCTACATTTTGATGCACTTGAACATATACGTCACGTGAATTTTTTGCGTTCCTGCATATATGAATTACCTGAATTTTCACGTGATTCACACTATTATTGTTCACTATTTATCCCAGCATTAATTTCTTACACTCAGAATGAACATTAATCAACTGGTTTCAAGTCAGGATGACGGGCTTCACCTTAAATTTGGTATTTTTGGCTGGTACTGCATACAGGCAAAACCTTGAACTTTATCATAAAGTTAGCTCCAAAACTGAACGTTTCGGTAGTCTGTCTCTAATACTCTAATAAGCTTGGAACGTCAGTATCTTCTAAGTTACTTATTCTGTACTAGGACCTTCTTGCTGACTAAAGTGTACTAGGAAAACCCTCTTACTATTCTGAACTGAGCTGGTTCCAGTACCCTCAAACCTGAGAGTGGCTCTTAAATACATAGTCCATTCCCGGAAATTCCAACATGTTCAACAAGGAATGGAGAAGGTGTAGAGAGTGGTAGCACCCATACACTGCCAAAAAAAAAAAAAATCAAAAAAGGTTCCGTGGTCTAGTAGGTTATGGCATCTGCTTAACACGCAGAACGTCCCCAGTTCGATCCTGGGCGGAATCATTTTTTATTCCAAGCAGGTTCACATGAACTCGACCATTGAGGAGCTTGCTAGGATGAAGAATTGCCGTGTTTCTGGTCAAACTACAGGAAAAGACCGAAACCCTTCATCCTTTGGATTACGTGCAGGTCTTCCACATTGACAATGAACCATAGCACATTTCCCCAACAAAACGTGTCCCTTGAGAAAATTTTCAATTATCTTTGTCTCTTGAACCTTGAACACCACTACGTCAAAAAGCTTTTAACCCCAACCAACCCAACGAAGGATCTCACTTATCATTGATTGGCCGTCGGTTTCCTGCACGTAAGCTTTTATACACTTGTAGTCAAGAATTAATCTTATATATATTAGGGATGGATAATTATGACTCCAAAGATCCATAAATGTTTGTCATTCTTTCTACGAGTTTGGAAACCACGATCCTGCATATAATTGTTTACAATTTTACCAGTTTCCCAAAGTAGTAATTTCCAATTGTTCACATTTTCAACGTTAGAATAACAGTCCATTGTTGCAAATTCTAATAATAACTCCTTATTTTTGGAATAAATTTGTACGATTGTTATTGAAATGTCAGATATTCAGACTATACGGTGAGTTCTGGACCGAATATCTAAAAGTTTTAAAATATAATTAGATGGATGGAATGCTAGAATTTAGGAGATCACAACGGTAGTTTTGGATCCGAAAAAAGTGAGCTGGGGCAGTTTCAAGGGCCCCATTTCTAGTCTATTTCCCTCGCATCTCTCCAAACTCCATATTTATCGATTATACCATTTATAAATTAGATTACTAACAATACTACTAGGTTAAGAGACTGGTAATATACAAAAAACGGAGATTGTGGGACAAAAGCTTGTGAATTAGTGTCAAAAACAGGTGTAAATCGGGACGGCACTATATGCAGAACACACCAAATATAACGAGTAAATAAAGTGAAATTGTCTAATTGAACAAGTTGTTTGATTTAGAAAGGTAAATTAATTTGGCCAAAAGTCACAATACATATTTCTCATATTGAAGATTGATCTTTTCTCAATACCGGTATTCGCCTAATTGTTCCTAAAAGGGTAAAGAATTCCGCGGCCCGCATGAAGTGGCCTTCTTAAGCCATTCCGCTCCAGACTTCGATTGTTCCTGGCCCAAAAGTGTATCCACCCACGTAAATACTTTACTTTCCCATAATCCATTGACTGAAAGCCTAAACCGTCTTAAGCCAGCATATTGGAGTGATATCTTGCCCTATGCAGCATGGCGCTGTATACAGGACCGCCACGGGTTTATCCCCAGATGCAACAAAACCAACATTTCTCTTGTTCACACTGTGACATTATCCCAAACCTTACATAACAATGGGAGAGTCAAACAAACAATCAAACAAACAAACAAACAAACAAATCGCCAAGTCTTTATCCCGAATATAAATAGAGGGATCCCCTTCATTTGGGACTCTTTTTTGGCAGTACAAGATGAACCTCCTTCTTCTCTTTCTTACCTCTCTTTTTGCCGCCTTCGTTTGGGCAGACTCCTTGGAAGTCTCTCCATTGGTCCTTTACGCCAAAAGAGAGGGCACTGACGAATTGATCCCGCTCTTCACCTCGAGGAGGTTAATCAACTGGAATATAGTACATATATTGTCCCATGGAATTCCAGGCTTTCCGCCCACCAAATTCACTTTCAAGGACAAAAAAGCTTATGCTACTCTAACAACAGAGTCAAAGCAACAGGGAGAATCTTTCAATATCAAGGTAACCCAAGTGGAGCCCTTGGGGCTTTCCACGCCCTTCTTGGCCGTTAACTCTCATAGCGGTGCAATTAATTGGGACTTGGATAAAAAGAACAAGCTTCTTAATGCCGACTTTTACTCCTGTAAGTTTCAGAATGATAACAGGTGGTTCATCCGGTATGGAGATGCATTTAAGAGTATGAAAGATTGTTCCAGCGTGGAGATTTACCTTAGACCTCCAATTGAAACGTCTGCTAACGGGGACCGTTTGCTAGACGGATCCAATGAGAAGAAACATGGAAAGAATGATGGTTTCGGTGGAAATGAGCATGAGGGTGAAAATAAAGAGCTCCATCCGGACGATTTTGATTTTGATTCTTCCGATGATGAGAATGATGAGAATGATCTTTTGGATGATAAGGGTGAAGTTTCCAATGACGAGAATAATCTTTTGGATGATAAGGGTGAAGTTTCCAATGATGAGAATGATATTCACTTCGACAAAAGTATCACCATCTCTCCCGTATCGGCCAGAAACCCACATGTGTTTGTTGCCAAAATTGGAGAGACATATGTGGCGCTCTCTGGATCTCCTTATAACATCAACGGCTTGAAGTTGAGTGTCTTATCGTATGAAACCCACCCCGTTGGCCCAGTGATTCCTGTCAATTTCACCTTGGAAAGCGGCTACGCCCGGACCGACAACCCACCTACCCCCGGGCCTCTTAGTTTCACAAATGGCTTGTTTGTGTTTGGCAATACACATCTGACGTTTTTGGATTTCGGCATCAAAATGAAGCTTCTCAATGATCGCTTTACCTCGTGTGAAGTCGGCAATGGCTGGCGACGGATCTTTTATGGATATAAAACATTCAACGCTTGGAATTGTGTTGACGTGGAAGTTTATCTTTGGCCTTTCAAAAAAGCAATGGAAAAGACCCGGAATGATGCACTCAAAAGGAATCCACAGCCAGAAATGCCAGAGCCAAGAAAACCAGAGCCAGGAAATCCAGAAGACCCAGAGCCAAAGGAACTGCCAAAACAGCCAAAAGAACCAAAGCCTCAAGACTCATATTACTATCGAAAGATCAGATATGGAGATGCAGGAAAGCAGACTGAGTCGAGAAAGGGAACATCTGGTGTGGTCAATCTGAAGCCTGATGATGAAGAGTCAATAAATAACAACGAGGTGTCTCAAAAGAAGGCCAGCGAAGACAAAATACCACATCAGGATCCCAATCATAAGTCTGGAAAAGACCAACCAATCAATTCAGGAGAGGATCAAAAAAAAAAGCCTGGAGAAGACCAACAAAATAAGCCTGGAGAAGACCAACAAAATAAGCCTGGAGAGGATCAAAAAAACAAGTCAGGAGAAGACCAACAAATCAAGCCTGGAGAGGATAAACCCAACCAAGAGCCTGAAGATGACTCGGATCATGGGGAGTCCAAACTTAAGGGTACTGGTTCCCGTAATGTGACTTCTAAACCTCAGTCGGAGAATCAGTTGCCTCACACTGATGAGAATGGTGAGGCTGAATCTGAGTCTCAAGGAAGAGATAAGCCCAGCAAAGAGAATTTCAACCGCATAGACTTCCTGTCACAGAAAAAGAATCAGAATGAAATTGACAAGAGCTCAGGGAATGCCTCACGGCCAAATGTTGGATCTGAAGAGCTGAAAAACGCTTCTGTTGGTCATCAGAATTCTTCAATCAGTGTTCCTCATCAGAATTCTTCAATCAGTGTTCCTCATCAGAATTCTTCAATCAAGGTTTCTCAACAGAATTCTGCAATCAGCGTGTCTTATCAGAATTCTTCAGTCGGTGAATCTCATGGTGCTTTGGAATTTGACATGAACGATTCTGCCGTGTCCAAAACGACTGCTCTTAAATTTGATGGACCTCAGCCCACTAGTTTGTGCAGGGTGGGTATTTCGGAAATTTCAAAGCCGAATGATTCCAACTTAGGTGAATGTGAGGACGCTCCGCTCATGACCACGTGGAAAACCTATACCGGTTACACCACCTATTGTCCGCAAGTGACCACTGTGACCATCACTGTTTGCGCGGAAGAGTGTGTCCCGTCCACCGTGGTTGTCACTGCTGCTGCTACCTTGACCGTCACTGGGGTATGTATTATTCCCGAAACCAATGCCATTGGAGGCAAAGGAACGGAACACCCAAAGTTGGAGGGAAGTCTGTTTGGCGGAGTCCCAGAGCAGACGGTGAAAGACACTTCCAAGTCAAAAAAGGAAAAGTTTGAGCTAAACGAGGAAGCATTCAAAGCCAAAGAGGAAGCAAAGCCAAAGGAGGGAGCATTTGAGCCAAAAGAGGAAGGTTTCAAGCCAAAAGAGAAACTTTTCAAGCCAAAAGCGGACCAAACTAAGCCGAAGGAAGAAGCCTTGAAGCCCAAGACTGGCAAGACTGGCAAAGAGGATAACTATAGGACTGGCAAAGAAGATAACTATAGGACTGGTAACAAGTTTGACAACAAGCATGAGAAGACTGGCAAGGATGACAAGGCTGGCAAGGATGCCTATGCTTTTAATACTGGCAATGCTGACAAGGGTGGAAAAACACAGACGGTCAGCAACCCCAAACCAAGTATTGTTCCATTCGTCAATGCAGCTTCCAAGAATACTATTGGTGCATTTATCCTCGGATTTGTTGCTTTATTGTTTTAATCTCATTGACTCAATACTGTTCATACTTTATCGACAATCTCTCACTCACCTGACTTATGCAGTACAGACCGTAGCACAGGAATAGATCTCAGTTACCCTGTCTTTGTTCCTGCAACTTTTGAAGAAGAAACAAATAGTAGAGTCAACCAATAGATAGTACTTATAAGTCATTAACTATCACACAGTAGAACGTGTATCCATTGGAACCTAACAAGGAAATCTAACATTGAAACCCAGATCAATATGCACCAGGATCCAGTGTTCAAGTGTCCAGTTCTTGTTTCCCAATCCTGTCACTTTAGACACTCAGTCTATTCAGCGTCTTTCTAGCAACGCCATGATCAAGCCAATTAGTCATAACAATATCTTTTGCAACTCACAGGTCTGTAAATGGAAACCGCTGGGTATTAACTGGCAAGCACTAATAATCAGTCATATTCAATAAAAAAGAGGCTATATAAAAAACGTTTTATACGGGGACATGGCCTCCTTTTATAATTTGGACAGTGCGAATCCTGAAACAAACACAAATGCACAGTGCTCAGGGGCTTGCATATGGCTGCGAAAACGTTGCCGCATTAATATATAAGGGCCCCCGCCTTGACTTTTTAATTTTGATGCCCTCGAAACGGCTTCTTCAGAATTTGCTTTTACTATTGAAATCTTCAAATGTCCAAACCTCCAAACCTCCAAACGTCCAAACCTCAAAACCTCCAAACCTCCAAACGTCCAAACGTCCAAATGTCCAAATATCCAAACGTCCAAATGTCCAAATATCCAAATGTCCAAATATCCAAATGTCCAAATGTCCAAATATCCAAATCATATACAACGTGATCATTTTGGAGAAAGGTCCTCCCGGATCAACATCTAGAACGTCATCTTCATCGCTCTATAACTTCCAAATTAACACGTGTGCATTTACTTAAACCCAAAGTTACTAATGCAAGAATATAAAATCAAATAAGAGACCTTTTTTTTGGGGTTCCTAAAATCACATTGAATCCCATTATTTTGAGTTAATGGTGAGTCATATTCGTCTCATTAATCAAGGCTCGCGGTTCCATTCTTACCAAAGACATTCTGTCTTTCTCAAACCATTCAATCGATTAAAGTGTCAGTCTCATAATAAGACGAATATGCCAGAAAAAAAGTACAACTCAAGTACTCAAGATATATACCTGCCTGTGAGTGCATATCTGTCCGGGCGTTTCTGGTGGTCTCCAAGAGGAATATGGTGGTCTCCAGGGGAATGTGATGAAGGTATATGAGTCTGCAAAAAACATCCAACAATGCTGTCGACCGCTGTAAAGGTGCCGGATGAAGGCCGCAAGGTCCCATTGAAGTGCGCCAAGAAACTCTGGAAGACTGGGGATCAATGACTGGGGACCAATGACTGGCTGGATGGTGGATGATGCTATTTATGGTGTCTATACACCTTAGTGCCTGATTTTAGTGATCTGGTTATAAAGTTAGTGTGTTGGGTCTGTTTTGCATTTCACTACTATATTCACTATACGAACAGTGTGGCTAACTTAGATCAATACTGGACTGACTAAGTGACAAAAGTGACTGAAGTGACAACAGTGACTGAAGTGACAACAGTGACTGAAGTGACAAACAAAAGTGACTCACGCATCCTTAGACCCAGCCAATGAGTTCGCCGAGTCAGGCAATTCGTTGAAATTAGCCAATTCGATCAAAGGGTCCGAAACAGTTAAGTCCGGTTCAGATGAGGTAGTGAATTCAGTCAAAGTCTCAGGCTTCGTCTTCGTCATCTTTGGCAAAAGAAAAACATCCACCTCAAAACATCCTTCCTTACTGGGCCCTTCTGGGTCCTGCACAATCCAGCGGAGTTCTCCATAAGGAAAGCCGTCGCACGAGTAAAAGTGCGCATTGGTAATGCGCATGTGCTCATCCAATCCAAGCTTAGCCTTGGAAATGAGCTCTCCATACGCAAAGAGGTTGTGGAAAAAACCCACATAGTTGGGCGTCGAGGCGGTGGTGGTCACGACATAGTCACCCTGCACATAGAACTCCACTGGAGGACGGCCCTTCTCGGTGTACGAGAGCACGTTGAACTTGCCCCCCACCACGGGCGGAGGGTCAACGAAATCACCGGAAAGAGGCACCAAGGAATTGTTGATCTTGGCGAAAAAGACCATGGGCGTTTGTGCCCAGGCACTGGCCATCCCGGAGGCAAAAACAATGGCACTGACTTTCATCTTAATGACAAGGAAGTTTGGGTACGATAATGGATGATTATCTCAGGGAAATGATAGTACGATATCTTAGTGGAAAAAGTATCTGTACTTATTGATGTTGATATCTCTGGAGTGTATCTAAGTGGGTACTGAGAGATGTCTGAGTCTTAGAAGATCCTGTTTGAGAGAGTCTGAGAGTCTGAAGAGAGAGAGTGGTGATCTGGAATCTTGAGAGATAATCTGAGATCTTGAAGTGAAGATTTTGAAAAGAACGTGGAGGGACTGGGGCTTTTATATCCATTTATGGGCCACCAAAAGGAGAAAAGGCATTGTGGAAAAATCCATGGACTCGGCAACTTTTCCTGGTTTCTGATGACTCCTGCACACGTGCCCGGCGATCTGCCTGAAGGAATTTTACCCCACTAGCCAAGAATTTCAGCTACTGGTAACCATAATAAACAACCTGGTATTGTTTATTCACCGATTGGGTAATGGGCAATTGGTCCAGGAATCACTCAATGCATCGAATGATTCAAGAAGTTGCTGATTATTTGAATGAGTCAGAAGATTCGATTTTTTCTACCCCAATGAGTCATTGAGTGAATGACTAATGCGTTAGATAATCTTTCCTGGGGAGGATTGAGTAGTTGGAGAGACGAGATGCAGGAAAGGTAACTGACGGAGGGATAGCCGCTTGCCTTCACCAGCCTCCCCCGCAATAGCCGCTTGCCTTTACCAGCCTCCCCCCCTGTGGCTAGGTTACGCACCTCACAGTTTGAGCAAAATATTGTGGCCAATGCTTGGCAGGCTGCTGCAGAAGACTGCACGCTTGGTTGCAACAATGGGCCTGTGTGCACGCTCTCCGCACACCCTGCATCAGATGCTGCGTCCAAAGATGCGGCCAAAGATGCCTCCCCACATAATGCGTCGTAGCCGCGTCTCGAATGTGGGGCGTCCTAATTTGCGAAATGCCGCTATTGATTGATCTCCTTACACCCGGTAGATGACCCGGTCTTACTTCCGAAGCCCCGGATTTGATATCCACAATACGCCACACCTACGCATCAAAGAGAAACCAGTACACCACATCAGTACACCACATCAGTACACCAAAGTAAAAAATATACACCAAAGTTTCTTTAACCAGTGATTCCTTCAGAACATCCAAGATTACTATCAATATCAACACTAAATCAGTACATCATCAAGTCTGTCCTGTATGAGACTCATTTTCATACTCAGATCTGGATCTGATGTTTCTTAAGTCCGTCCAGCCGTAAATCAGAACCGACACAAAGAACCGGTACACCCATAGACATTAGTAGCTAGTACTTCTAAAGTTTAGGAAGTTTCCTTAAAATTGTTGAAAGAAGCTCTGGAAAGAGTTTGGGGAACCGACGGCACTGTATGCAGGAAAAACAAAGATTTTACCCCAGCATTGAACTGACGAGATACACACCTCGCATGTTGCAGTGTGCAGGTTCCAGATGAAACAAGAAGTCCGAGAGAGACCTCAAAAGTAACCTTGCCGAAAGAGACTTCAAAGTGGAATTTGACAAGAGTCGCTAGAGGCATTTAAAGACAGAATATGTCCGAGGATATTCCAAGGAGGCCAAGGAAGAAGCACCAGAAATGGACTATATATGAAGCAGGTCCCGCTCTGGTTTGAGCAGTAACAATTTCCAGTATAGTTTAGAGACAAACCCAAATCTAAATCACTGAAGTTTCAACTGTAGCTTCATACTCAAGAGACTTAGTGATGTCCAGACACAAGTAAGGGATTATGTGCGAGTTTATCGTCACGCTCAACAGTAGGATTTGAGTGGCTGCGAATGCGCAGTGTTTGGGTTTGAAGTGGACCAACCTTAGGTTTTGACAAGTAGCGGCAAAAAGAATCTAGAATTCAGTATATCTCCGTAACGTAATATACAGAACCAAATTGTTTACCGCTTCATCAACCGAATCTTAGGGGCGGACGGGTGTACCTCCAGTGATCTATAGTGTAGTATAACATATAGTGAAGCATATAGTGAAGCATATAGTGAAGCATATAGTCCTGTGTATTGTAGTATGACATAAATAGCTGGCGTCAACATTATACCGCCTTCTCCTGGTTTATCATGGTTAGAAAAGTACAACAAAAGAATGCCCAGGGTGGGGGGGATCGACTGTTATATACCCTGGGCCATGCAATCCTGCACGCACCTGAAACACATGTACGATCCTGAAACATACACAAACAGACCCAAACATAGACACAAACACGTCGAGATGAAACATACAGGATGCAGGATCACTTGCACCCAATACATTAATTTACGTATAACTGTACCAGTTAAACCATTTGGTTCACCCCAATGGAGTGCACATGGGTTGCGGTGCACTGGATGGCTTTCATTTCACACCCGCCGAGAGCAACTGCGCGTCACGTGACACAGGGGTAAATCTCAGGGTCGCTCCTCTATAAAAAGGGTCCCTCCCCCCCAACAATATTTACAACCACTCACAAAAAAAAATACACCAGTTTGATAAACCCTGAAACCAGTCCAAATCGTCCACTATGAAATCTTACATAATATCATGGATACAGTGCTATGAACAGTTTTTACGAAGAATATCAGACGAATGTTAATGACACAAAAGAGGAGTCTAGGATACAGGAAAAAGAATACGAAAGAGGGGTCCGGATTTACAGGAAAGGGACGGCAACAATGGGAAAAGAAAAGATGCACCGGAGCTGTATTGTGAGAATGATTTAGGGTTCAGTTTCGGGGAAGATGCTTGGGTGCATTATAATGGATGCATGTCGGGATTAGCTCCACGTCTGCAAGAAGATACTAGAGTGGGTGCATGGGGTTTTATCTACAGGTCCGGGAACGGAATCCTGCAGATCAAGCTGTTGACTAAAAAACGCCCAAGATTCAAAGCCGTGTTGAATGCTTGCCCGAAACACGGCCAACAGTTTTCCATAGGGCAGCATGCACATCTTCTTATGCACTGGGATTATACGATCAGATTATGCAACAACAGGAATTAATGAATTACACGTTGTGGTTATTGAGTTAAGCGGCTCTACAGGCAGGGGCTACATGCAGGGCGACCGATATTATACCAATTCCACGGTCTTGGTGAAACTGTTTCAATCAGAGAGATATGAAACAAATCTGACAAGATCAGCAACATTTACAGAGTGATACTATGGTTGCCAGTGGCTATGGCTATGGCAGTGACTATGGTGGGTGTGGCTAGTGGGTATGTTTTCAGGTTGTGCACTACCTGAACCAAACGTTCAGGACCAGAAATTCTTCGTGCTCCATGCAAAAAGCACTCCACTATACCAATTGGTGACGCCATGCGTCGTACATTTACCCTGACCGATATCTCCTCGGCCAATATCTCCTCAGCCGATATCTCCTCGGCCGATATCTCTAGGTCAGTGCATCTTGTGATTGACTGTTTCTACAGGCAAGAATACTCGGCCAAAATTTGTCTCCAGAATCCTGTGGAAAGGGATATACAGTTTACAGATACTATACTCCAAGTTCACTACTACGCACGTGACCAGAGACTAATTAGTGATGGAAATGAGTCTTAGGGTATGTCACTATACACTTCAGTGAAGTGGATGCAAAAATAACCTTTGATACGGAATTTTAAGTGGAAGATCCAAAGAAAGATCCATTGTTATATTCACTTCTCTCTCATGATATATCCATTGTTCTTCTTGCACTTATCACCAAACTATGCTGCTATAAATTAGATAAGGCAAATGGATGAATAGGTAGGTCCTGCATGGTTGACGTGATCTCTGTTGCGTATTACCATAGACTTTTGCATAAACTGAACGGTTCTGTCATTGGTCTCCAATACTCCAATCATTGTCATCATGGATTCTTGTTTGTCTCTGAACTATACTAGAAACTCCTTGAATACTTGTTATCAGCTGAGCGGTTCGATGATCTCTCATTCTAGCTCTCAGGTCACAGCGAGGCTAGACGAGGCTAGACGAGACCCTCATGTCTTGTTCTTTATAACAAGAGTCGTCCTGTTGATCTGTCCTGATGTATAGTCATATGAACATGCAATACACCTGATGTACCGGTGTCACATGTTCAACATTATGACGTGTCTTATATGCAGAAAATATGCATATATCAATCATCAAGCAACGAATTTTCACTTATTGAGCTTTGTTCGAAGGGTTTTCTGGAAGCTTAACAAAGATATGTGAATATTGTTCATTGCGTTTATTTCATGATGAATGGGAAAAGATATTGACTTATTGCTTACCTCTCGAACACAAGATAGCTTATCTCTTGAATGTACTTTGGAGATCTTTATAGGGTTACACCCTTCGATGTCCATTCCAAGACAAGGCCACATATAAATATATGATACTCCTGGATTCTTCCCTAGAAACGATCAACGATGCAGACTAGACTCAACAAAAATCTAACAGAATAACAACAGAGTGTGAATGTTAGATAAACAGATAAACATGAACAGTATAAGGTTGATATAAATAAGAATTGATTATCTAAACTCAACTATCCGTAATGCATTATAAAGGAGACAACATGACCCCAAGGGAATTCTGAATGGAATAGCAACCTTTTGAAATTCCAAGTCCATCCATTTGAAATAGAAATTGGGATTGAATCTAGACTTTCAGTGCAGTAAGAAAGGGGAAAAGGGGGAAAGGGGAAAAGGGGAAAAGGGGAAAAGGAGTAGAGTGTAAAAAAGGCTGTAAAAAAAAGAAGGGGGAAGGCGTATTTATATAGCATTTGGGGGGAGGTGCGGGGCCCGATTTGCAGCCTCGCGAATGCATACACTATATGCAATATTTACAACATTCTGAAACAAGATAAAGTGCAGAACTTAAATAGGAATTATTGAGCCAGTCAAGATAAAAGGTCTAGATCTTTGGTTTCTAAAGGAATTGGGTTTGTGTTTTGCTATATATGCCTGGTGTACGGGTGTGAGTCCAGCCAATCATTACTTCTCCATAGATCATTAGAATTCCACACTGATCCTTGTCTAAAGTCTATACTTCTAGTGTTCCATACCAAACGAAACACTATCTACATGCAACCATGATGAGTGTCTATTTACATAAATATCTTAGAGCCTAGTACATTCTAGCCAGTCTAGCCAGTCTAGCCATCACCCTATATTCTAGCAACAAGCAGCACAATACAAGCAGCAATCACCGAGCAAAAATAGCGAGGCAAGTAACATCAATGGCAAGTAACATCAGTGACTGTACATCAAATAACATCAGTGTGTGGCCTAAAAGTGACTCAAGCTACCAATAGTAACTAAAGTGACTAGTAGTGGCGAGAAGCTTCTTGACAGGCCTTCAACTGCTGTAAATAGTAGTCGCACACCTGCATGTTGCCGCTGTTGTCCTCCAAACACTTGGTGAAGGTTCTAGCGTCAGTTTCGCACGAACGTCCTTGTTGTTGGAAACTTTGCTGCTGTTGTTGGCTGGCCAAGTCTTGTTGAGGAGCCTCTGCTGGAGCCGACGAGCCGCCGAACATGGAGGTGATTCCTGCACCCAAGGTGTGCCCGATGGTGGATCCCACAGCAACTCCTGCGGCGGTAGAAGCCATTTGGCCAAACAAGCCAGGTCCTTGTTGGGTTTGGGCGGGCTGGGAAACGGCAGCAGGACGGGAGTGGGACATGCTGGATGCAGGAGCGGCAGCAGTGTGGGCGGAACGGGCCTGGGTCTTGACGGGGGCGGATCTTCTTTGTCTAGGCATTTTTAGTGGATGGGGTAGGGAAGAAGAAGGTGGCCAAAAAAATGGGGGCTCGATGTTTAAGTACTGTGCGCGGAATGTCGCGGAATGTCGTGCTGTGCCTCGTGCCGAGGGCAAATGTCGCGCCCGGGGGTAGTAGATCACGCAGAACCAAATCGAACATCTGCACATCCAATTCCGGTTAGACAATTCCGGCAAGACAATTCCGGGGGACCGGAAATGCCACCGATATTAGGTTATTCCGGTACACCCGTACACCAAAGCACAGCCGTATAAGGAAACGAACCCGTACATTCGACATGTACATCAGTACATCCGAGACCATGCTTATGAACCATAAGTTCCGATATACAGATGCAGGTTTCATTCAGTCCTAGTCATTTGGTTCAGACACGCTCGAGTTATTTCAATTGAAGTTTCAGTGTTTCAGGGACGTTTCAGGGACGTTTCAGGGACGTTTCATGTGTGTTTCAAGTTGTTTCAAGTTGTTTCATGTCGTTTCATGTGTGTTTCAAGTTGTTTCAAGTCGTTTCATGTGTGTTTCAAGTTGTTTCAAGTTGTTTCAAGTCGTTTCATGTGTGTTTCATGTGTGTTTCATGTGTGTTTCATGTGTGTTTCATGTGTGTTTCAAGGATTAATGGTACCCAATAGTTCCGAATGTTTAAGGTGTTTCAGCAGTGTTTCAGCAGTGTTTCACATCTGTTCCAAAGTTCCAGAATGTTTCACATCTGTTTCAAAGTTCCAGCCACAAGTTAAAATCCCAAAACATGCCTTAGCAAAATGGGAATTGTAAGACCGAGACGGAGGAGGTACGGGTGCCTGCACACAAGACATGAGCACGATCGTCAGGTTCCCCCACCAACTACACCCAGCAACACACCAAGGCAATGTGGCACGTGATACGCCACTACTCCCGGAAATCGAATCTATATGAAGTCCTTGAGCTTCCGACGAGTGCCAGTGTGCAGGACGTCAAGCACCAATTCAAGCTTCTTTCAAAAAAGTACCACCCCGACTTGAACCTGCACCTAAGCGACGACGCCAAGGACCTCAACCGACAAAAGTATGTGGCGATGGTGCTGGCGTACGACACACTTAAGAATGTCGCCAAGAAGCGGGAGTACGACGCGACATTGTCGTCGGCCCGGGCCAGGCCCCGTCCCAACCCGGGAGCCCACCCTCGGTCCCGCTTCGAGTCGGAATACTATGGTGAACCGAGGTACCAGTCCAAAGGTCGTGCACAAACCTCCCACTCTGGCTACTCTAAAACCCGCCACCGTGTTCATAACTTCTATAGTGGCGAAGGTCCCAAAAACCTGCACTTTACAGGACTGCACCGGGCCCAGGGTGACCGCTTCGATGTTCCCCATTTCGACTATAATGAGCACCTCTCCAAGCTTCTAAAGTTCGAGCAACGAATCATCAACAAGCGGCTTTCGGATGCGGATCGGGAGGCCATCATCCGACAACTAGCCCCAGATGGAGATATCTCCAAAATCAACGAGGAGACGTTTACGAAACATTTGATGAGACAGGCGAGGAGTAGTCACGCGACCAGTCACGTGCGCGCGCACGTGACTCCATCTCCTTCTTCCAACCCACACATGTATCAGGGGAGCGATTCTTCTTTTGGAATGACGGCTGTACTACTAGCGGGCGGCGCCGGCTCGGTCTACTTGCTCTACCAGGCGCTAGCCTGATGTTATGTGCAGTATGGTGGTGTATATAGGATACTAATATACAGGAATATCATAACAGAATACAGGAATATGATACTAATACGCAGGAATAAAATAATACTATACAGGAACAACTTACCAATATACAGGAATATCATAATACAGGAATAGAAAACAAGAGTATACAATATTCACTAGAACACACTCAAAGTTTACTTGAGTCTACTCGAAATGGATTATGAAATTTTGTTTTGTTCTATGTATGCAGCGGTTAACGGTCGACCTCGCCGAAAACCAAGTCCATGGTACCGATGATGGCCACGGCATCGGCCAACAAGTTTCCTCTGGAAATATGGTCAAACGCAGCCAAGTGGGCGAAGCCGGGCGCCCGGATCTTACATCTGTATGGTCTTTCACTGCCGTCAGAAACAACATAAACTGCCATTTCTCCCTTGGGTGCCTCGATCGCCGTGTAGGTCTCTCCAGCAGGCACCGCGTAACCCTTGGTGAAAAGCAAGAAATGGTGGATCAAGGCCTCCATATCCTCCTTCATGAGTGACCTCGATGGAGGCGACACCTTGTAGTCCTCCACCTTGACTGGACCCTCGGGCATGTCGTTAATACACTGCTCGATGATCCTCAACGATTGTCTGAACTCGGTCATTCTGCACAAGTACCGGTCGTAACAGTCACCATTGTAGCCCACAGCCACGTCAAAGTCCACCAACTCGTAGGCATCGTATGGCTGGGCCTTACGGATATCGTATGGGATACCCGAGCCTCTGAGCATGACTCCCGACAACGCATAGTTCAAGGCATCGTCTGCGGTCACCACACCCACGTCCTGGGTTCTGGCCTTCCAGATACGGTTATCGGTGACCAACTCCTCGGTCTCGTCGATTCTGTCACCGAACTGCGTGGCCCACATGTAGATATCGTCCAATAAGCCCACAGGCAAGTCTTGCGACACACCTCCGGGTCTGACGTAAGCCGTGTGCAATCTAGCACCACTGACACGTTCATAAAACTCCATCAACTTCTCTCTCTCCTCGAAACCCCACAAGAAGGGCGTCAATCCTCCCACATCCATAATGTGCGATAAAACAGACATGCAGTGGTTCAAGACCCGCGTGATTTCTCCAAACATGGTCCGGATGTACTTGGATCTCAAAGGCACCTCCACGTTCAACAACTTCTCCACGGCCAAGGCAAACACCAACTCGTTGGTCATCATGGAAACATAGTCCAACCGGTCGAAATAGGGCAAGGCCTGCATATACGTCTTGGACTCAATCAACTTCTCCGTTCCACGATGAAGCAATCCCACATGGGGGTCCGAGCGAACGATTTCTTCTCCATGCAACTCCAAAATCAACCGCAACACTCCGTGTGCTGCCGGATGCTGAGGTCCGAAGTTGATGGTAAAGTGTCTGACCTTGGTATTTTGCTTCTCCACGTTGGTGGGGTCATCGTCACGGTTCCAGGTCATGTCCACCTCGTCCATGGCCTCTGTGAATGTGGTTTTGCCCAACACGTAACCATCTGACGACACGGTTTGGGGAGTTTGGCCCAAGGCATTGGTATAAGGTCTTGAATCCGGGGAAGCGCCAGCAAGGGCGGGGGATCCGGCCCTGAGGAATCGCTGGGCTAAGAATTGGTGCCCCAAGGAAGCTGGGGAGTTATTGGGGAATGTGGAGGACCGGAGGCCTAAGCGCTGAGGGCGGGCTGCTATTTTGAGGGATCTGAGCATGCCGGGGGAGGTACAGGTGTGTTCAGGGGTGGGGGCACGTGGGCAGATTAAAACACCGATGAAACAATGGTACGCCTATGGAGGGAGGTGTACGTATGGGATGAACTTGAGCGTAGTGGTTGGAGAAAAAAACGACAAAGCGTGCGCGGCCATTGGATGAAAGAAACCCGTACACCTTCTAAGCATAAAAACATCAGTACACCAAAACGCGCACACTCGTGCACCGCATTTGCAGCCACTTTTCCTTGCTCCATTCAAATCCATTGCTTATTATCATTCTGTCCAGACTAGGACGTTGTTCAAATACCCAATTCACTCTGGAATATGCGAGGAGAATGCTAAATATGTAAGTCATTTGAGTCAAAGCATGTCTATAGAAGATACTGGCAACTTGTGTAGGATTGTTCTCCAGAGATCTAGCATTGATGATTTTTCTAAGTAATTAAATCTCTTAGAAGCCGTGACAGTCTATAGAAGACTAGATAGTAGACTAGATAGTAGACTAGATAGTAGACGTACCCCTAGATAATTTTCAAAGGTATATGTTTAAGTATTGATAGACCATGGAATAAGATAGACCATGGAATAAGATAGACCATGGAATAAGATAGACTATGACAAATGGCGAAGAATGTAGATTATAAAGGGCTTCGGAACCTTCTAGAGCAATTCCACATTCGGTTTAAATATCTTTTAAAGAACCACCAGGGGCAAGAGCCAAGTCATAAAAAAGATGGATGTAAAAAGATGGATGTAAAAAGATGGATTTAAAAAGATGGATGTAAAAGATGGGTGTAAATTGTAAAGGAAATCAACCTTCTTATATATTGTTCTCCCGCTTTTGTGTGCATGCGTTTGCCACCGTTCTGAAACAAGGGGCGTAAGAAACATGCAGCAAAAAATAAACTGGGGTATATAAAGTCGCACGCTCCCGTTTTTTCCAAGGGGTTTTTATTATCACTACACAGGTTCCAGATAAAACAGGAGCGGGGAAATATGTTCCGATAAGGAGTTTCGAAATGGAATATATACGAAGATTTCTGGATTGGACTATATAGGAAGAGTTCTGGAACAGACCTTGAGAAAGAGTTCCCGCTCAGGGTTGAGGGTATCGAGTCAGTTCAGCTAAGGGGTTTTTAGTCTAGTCTAGTACCGGAATTTCCTATTATGGTCAAGGGAGAATAAGAATAAGTGACTGAGATGACTATTAAGTGACTGAGATGACTATTAAGTGACTGAGATGACTATTAAGTGACTGAGATGACTATTAAGTGACTGAGATGACTACTAAGTGACTGAAATTACTATTGATCCATACTTATTAGATTATGGCAGGCCAATTACCGAAGGGTTCCAGCTTATGCGGAAATTTATGCGGAAGCTTATGGTCACGTGCAACATTCATTATCTCCAACTGTTTCCCTAGCAAATCACGACTTCCCCTATTCATCCATGTTGACTATTCTATGCATGAAAGAATCCAGAAATGGATATATCCACGAGTCCAGTCGGGTGATACCCATAATGGAACAGACGGGAGCATTTAACCATAGTCTACTTTGACACCTATACATCATGCTGGCTTCTATAAACTATCAAGCTCTATTCGTGGCTACCCGTGTCTTGCATATGTCAAATTATTGGTTGATTTATTGCTGAACTCTACTGTCACTATTAGTGGTCCTGAAACCATGATAGCACAGTAGAGCACATGTTACGTTGAATCGGCCTTTTGTTTTTGTCCAACTCGATTCTTACTCCGGTCCAATGTTGTCTTTTTTCTCCGACTCAATTCTTCATGTCCAATGTTTGTCTTGTTTTTGTCCAATCTGTCCAATCCTGTCCAATGGCTGAGGTGCGTCCTGCATATTGGCCATCTCCAAAAACGACCAAAATTTTGCGAAATGATGCGGTGGCTCAATGGCAGAGCTTTTGATTCCAAATCAAAGGGTTGCAGGTTCGATTCCTGTCCGTGTCATTTTTTTCGCTCATCGCACCGACTCATTGAAACAACTACCCTTCTTCCATGGCCAAGAAACTGAAGCCAGAACCGGCTCCACCACCCCTGGCCAAAGACTCAAAGGCCAAAGATGCAAAGGCCAAAAAGAAGAATGCCAAAGCAGAGTCTACAGATGACCCGGGGCCCGCAAAACCCCAGCGTGGCCTTGCAATTGGCGACAATTTCGGCTGGACAGGCAAATTACCCGCCACGCTCCTCATTGAGCACTGCCAAAAGCAGAAATGGAATAAGGTGGTGTTTGACATGAAAAAGACCGCCAAGGGTTTTGTCGGGGTGGTCAATTTGAGCTGGAAAAACCCCAAGACGAACCAGGATATCCAGATCCGGTGGACTCCCGAACCGGAAGTGCTTCTGCCCCGGGAAACGACCAACGAGGCCCGGCACTTTGCCGCCACGTATGCCATGTACCGCCTCAATCACGTGAAGAATCTTAAGATGGTGTTGCCGGTGATATTCCGGGATTTTTGGGGGGAGATGGATGCTCGGCGACAACTGCTCTTTCGGGCGGACCGGGTGGCGCACGACCGCTACTACAACGCCAACCCGTTCCAGGTGCATTTGGAGAAGGTGCTGGCGATGGAGAAGAAGGAGAAGGAGCGCCAGGTGCGGGAGAATTCGGAGCTGAAGGTCCGGAAACCGACCATTAGCGTGGAGATCAGTACGGGGAGTTCCAAATCCGGGGCCAGTTCCGGGGGCAGTTCCAAATCCGGGGCCAGATCTAGTGCCGGGGGCACTTCTCACAACCACCCTTCCGGGCTCAAAGCCAGTTCCGGGATGTCCATATCCGGGGCCAGTTCCGGGGACAAACCTCGGAAAGCCACTTCCGAGGGTACATCCATATCCATGCTCCAGTTTCCGATTGGCAAAAAAGCCTGGGCCGCTGCCCCGTTCGTCGACTTCCCTTCGGATCTCCGCAACTCCATCGAATCTTCCATCCAACACCACATCTCTTGGATCGAGTCCGATAATTCCCCCGATCCTGCACACAAGCAGAAGTGGGCCTCCAGCCTCTCCTCCCTTGGCTTCCGTCCCTCCCACGTGGAAGAAGCATTGCTGCATACAGCCACATTCGTGGATGGACTCGAATGGCTCTTGTTTCACGTGCCAGAGGACGATCTTCCTGCATACTTCGCCAAACGAGACGAGGATTCCAGCGTCTCCTTGAAAATCTCCAAGGATCTTCAAACAGAGTACTTGCTCCAACGGTTAATGTTGTCTGGATACGACAAGAACGTGGTGTGGGAAACATACGTCCAGTGTGGGAAAAATGAGTCACGCACGACCGTGGCTTTGACTCATATGACGATTGGTTTACCTCCGAAAATTGAGCAGCAACCAGTTGCAGAGCTGCAGAAACCCATGGAAGACCCATTTGAGTTGTGGCAAATGGAGTTGAACGGTATCATGATTATTGGTGCTAATCACGTGGAGCTCCTGCAGACAGACACAGTCGCCTTGATTAGTCTAAATGTCATGGGACTTGCCCCCAAAATCCTTCTGGTCAAACTCGTGTATACTGACCAGTATCCTCACGTGATGCCGGGGGTTCAGATCGTGGTGACCGATCCATCGTTCAAATTGGCCAATTATATAAAGAAGGCGGTGCTCCGGGGGTTGCACGCCCATGTGCAGGACTGCAATATATATGGCGACGGCTTCATCTATTCCCTTGTGGATTGGTTGGAACAAAATGTGGTTCTGGTGATTGAAAACCCTGGTCCATTGGTGCTGGATGCAGGACGTGCACGTGACCCGACGTCTTCCCGTTCTGCCATTCTGGCCAAGACTCCCCGGAAATCAAGACGGCCGCTTCTGCAGACAGAGCTTTCTGCTGCCAAAGAAGCATATGAAAAGAGACTCCACTCGCCTCAATGGAGGGATAAAATCGCCCAACGTATGGGCTTGCCTGCATACAAGATGCGGGATAGCCTCGTTGATGTCATCACCAACAATCAGGTGACCTTGGTCACGGGAGAAACCGGATCGGGTAAGTCCACCCAAATCGTGCAGTTCATCTTGGACCATATGTGCAGTGCCGGCGACTTCAAGTCCTCGATTATATGCACGCAGCCCCGGAGAATCTCCACCATCGGCCTTGCCGAGCGTATCTCCGTGGAGCGTGTGCAGGACGTGGGCAAGGAAACCGGGTATATCATTCGAGGCGAGAACAAAACAGGCCCCAGCACAAGGCTCTCGTTTGTGACCACGGGAGTTCTTCTCCGGATGTTGCAGGGCGTCATGGCGGGGTCACGTGATGGCGCACGTGATTCCGACGATTCACGTGACCCGTTTTCTGGCGTCAGCTACGTCTTCATTGACGAAGTCCACGAGAGGTCCGTTGATAGTGACTTTCTCCTCATCATCCTCAAATCCCTCCTCAAGAAAAAGCCAAATCTTAAGGTGGTGTTGATGTCGGCCACCATCAATACGGATGTGTTCATGAATTACTTCGATACGAAGGTCAATCACCTCCATATTGAGGGCCGCACGTTCCCCATCCAGGATAAGTACTTGGACGGAATTTTGGCCGATTTGGACTATTCCATGGAGACTTATGATGGGATAATCAAGCCCAAGGCTAGTCTGAACTTTTTCAAAACGGGACAACTCAATTTCGACCTCATTGCCAAAACATGTTTGGAGATTGATGATAAACTCACCACTGAACGAAATCTGGGCTCCATTTTGGTGTTTTTGCCGGGAATCATGGAGATTAATCGGTGCATCCTGCATATAGAGACAGCCTTCGCCAAGTCCCCAAAGACTTGTTGGTGTCTCCCCCTCCATTCGGCTCTTTCTTCCAAGGACCAAACCAGGGTTTTCCAGAATGCCAAATCGGGAGCCAGAAAAATCGTGGTTTCCACCAATATCGCCGAAACATCCATCACTATCCCCGATTGTGTGGTTGTGATCGATTCTGGACGCCAAAAAAGCATGATCTTCGATTCCAAATCGAACCAATCACGTCTCGTGGAGAACTGGTGCTCCAGGGCCGAAATGGCCCAAAGAAGAGGTCGGTCGGGTCGTATACAGGCCGGCACGTGCTACCACATGTATACACAGGAGACCCAGGAATCTGTGTTGGCCCAGCCAGTACCCGAAATTAAGCGGACAAAGCTTGAAAACTTGTACTTGGTTGTGAAATCGATGGGCGTGTCCCATGTGCAGGACTTCTTAAAGAACGGGCTCGATCCCCCCGAAGCGCAATCGTTGGCGAAAGCCAAGAGTATGCTTATAGAGCTCGGAGCAGTGGCATCCGATGGCCCCAACTTGCCGGATAAATTGACCCATTTGGGTAAATACTTGCTGTACCTCCCCACGGACCTCCATGCAGGAAAGCTCTTGGTGCTCGGGTGTATTTTTGGGTGTGTGGACATGAGTCTTACCCTAAGTGCAGTCAGTGCCAGTGGCAGTCCGTTTTCGGGCAGTTTCGAGATTCAGGACCAGGTCAAAAAGGCCAAGGCCAAATTCGGAAGTATTCATGGCGACTTGATTGCTCTGGCTTTGGCTTACCAAGAATGGGAGCAGATGGAGCGTCCTGCACGTAAGGCCTTTATCACGGAGAACCATTTGGGGTACATGGCTTTGCAGGATATCCAATCGACGCGTGTGCAGTACCTCCTGACCCTAAAAGACCTTGGGTTCGTTCCGTTTGAATATAGGAATAAGGACCTGGCGTGTTATGGGGATTTGAACAGAAACGGGCAGAACTATAGTGTGGTTCGTGCGCTCATCACCGGGTCGTTCACTCCTCAACTTGCTCGTGTACAGTTGCCTGATACGAAGTACACCAAGAGCTTGGTGGGGGCGGTGGAAGTTGATAGCGACGCTCGTCAGACAAAGTTCTGGATCCGCAATGAAAAGTACATTGGCGAGTTGGAGACTGCGCGTCCAGGGCATCATTTCGATGAGTTGCCAGCTGCCAGAGCATTCGTCCACCCCTCGTCCGTCTTGTTTTCCGATGGTACTGCTGATAGGCCTGTGGCTTCTGCAGATAAAGAAGGGTCTCCTGCAGATAGTCCCAACCCAACAACCATCGATTTGACTCCCTCCACCAAGTTTTCCAGTGCCAATGCTATCCACAAGTCGCCCTTTGTGGTGTACAACGCGGCAAACTATACGTCCAAATTGTTTCTCCGGGATATCACACCCACAAGTACCATTGGAGCCATTCTTTTCGGAGGAGACATTCTGTACGACATTTCCGACCACGTGACCGCGGCCAAGAAGTGTCCGGGAATCGTTTTAGATCGCTGGATGCCAATTCGGACGTGGTGTAAGAACGGAGTGCTTCTCAAGCGGCTCCGTATGCTCTTGGACCAAGTCATTGAGAATAAATTGTCTCAAACTGCAGGCCCCGACGATGACGAGATCTTGGATATTATTTCCCGGGTGTTGAAGTAAAGGGCTGGTGTACCGGTGGACGAGTATTTGGGTGCAAAAAACTGGCCTGGTGCACGGGTGTAGGCGCTGGGGTTTGTTCCGGTCTCGGGGTCGGGCTTGATGATGTATGTCCAGGTTTAGCTATCCCTCCCTTGTGCTTATCATAAGATTAAAGAACAAAAGGAAATATAATCAATTTTTAGTACCCATTGTAATGAAGTGTTTGCACTTTGGAATGGGTGTGCGACTTCATCACAATAAACACCCAAGGCAGCTGAGAGTACCATGTTTTCATACCACTAAGCCAAATATACATTCCCAGTTTTGTTCCTTAATTTCATTCCATTCAATGTCTCTGTGAAGATACAACGGATGGGTTTCCCTCATTGCACGAGTTAGACATCGATCCCAGAGCTTATCACATAGTCACGTGCCTTCTTCTTGAACAAAAGTACCGCCACACTTTTATTCTAGCTGTTGCTACCCTCATCCAGATCTGCCAAAAATAATGTCATTCCTCCAAAAACCAAGATTATACGCCTTCATCCCAGTAGGGCCCTATATTCATGATTAACGAGACAAGAATCCTCCAGCGTCCATTCAAGAAGAAAATGAAGAATAAAATAAAGAATAAAATAAAGAAAAAAATAAAGAAAAAAATAAAGAAAAAAATAAAGAAAAAAATGAAGAATGAAGAAGAATGAGAGAAAGAAAAAATGATAAAAAAAAGAGGATTTATTGCCAGGGGATCGGGGGCCTTTTATAGACGCACGCCCTCCTCTTTGTGTCCCCCCTTTCTCGCCCCCGCCCGCCCTATTTATTTGCAGCCTCCATCCATGCAGGTGCGCCCAGCACCGAAATATATAAAGGCAGCGCATTCCCCTTCTTCCAAGCAATAAAAAAAGACTACCAATTTGAAATGTTCAAAAACATCTTGAAACTTCCATTCAAAAATATAGAAAAGGTCTTTTGATCAGTCTCTTGAAAAAGGTCCTAAACTAAGGTTTTTAACTAAGGTCTTAACTAAGGTCTTAACTAAGGGTTTTAACTAAGGTCCTTAACTAAGGTCTTTAACTAAGGTCTTTAACTAAGGTCTCTTCAAATATCTTGTTTCAAATAGGTAAGAAAAGAATACCTTCATCGACTGGTCTAGAAGAAAATGAACCCTGATAGACTAATGGAACTAACAGACAAGGGATACTGGCAGACACACACTAATGGATATAATACGTCTGAAGGATATTTTACTTTGAATTTCAATCTTCAACATCTTTACCATTTAAATCATTACCACATGAAAAAGAACTAGTCTTTCAAAGAAAGATGGTTTACGGCAGTGATACATGGTGTTGATCGTCACAGTGGATAATGAGAGGTGGGTGCGACTGGGCGCGGGGCCGACCGGGACTTACTGCATAAGGTAATTTCCCAGACATGCCTCCCCTGCTAAAACAATCAACAAAAGAATCAGTAACATACAGTAGTACTAATTAGTAAGATAGTAGGATGTTAAAGAGTAATAGTAATGTATTAGTAGGGTGTGGTGTGGCGTGGGGTCACGTGCTTATCGCATCATTAGCAACCGCACAGTCATCTCCAAGACCATGTCACATCAAACCACATATCACACCCAAAATGATACAAGAGAAGATCGGAACAGTGATATACGTGGCTTGGATGCAGGAGCCGGAGAATCCCGAACCTCCCCTCGTTTCACATCTGAAACACCTCCTTCAGAGTCCACTCCTTTAATTCGGAAAAAGAACCTGGCTTCTCAAGTCCTGGATCTCTCAGGATTATCCCAGGCTGTATTGGAGACGGTCCCACTCCATGACGACGTGAATGTACCGGTTCTTACGTTCCGGGTGGTTTTTTTGGCGACGATTTTCATCGTTCCGGGCGCTTTTATCGATACAGTTAACGCCTTCCGGACCACAGCGGCAGCGTACCTGATTTTTTTCGTGCAAATTGCTTGCCATGCCATTGGCAAGTGGATGGCGGAGAAGCTCCCGAAAAAACGGGTTCGAATGGGGTTTTTTGGGCGAAATCTCGGCTCGTTTGACTTGAACCCTGGTCCTTGGTCCATAAAAGAGACTGCTCTCGTGACCATAGCGGCCAAAAGCGGGGCCACGGGCAATTTGGCCACCAATGCTTTTGCGCTAGTGGAGATTTTCTTTGATTACCGTGTTCCGACGGCTGCTGCTTTGGCCTTTATGTGGGCCATAGTGTATATAGGGTACTCCTACGCTGCCATTGCCAAAAATGCCGTGAGTTATGATCCCCATTTCCAGTGGCCACAGACGCTTATGCAAACGGCGCTTCTTCAGAGCCAGGCCCGGGGTTCAGGCGAAGCCAATAAGGAGTATACTACGGGGTCTAGAACTGAACGTTCTGAAGGACACAATGGGGTCCGGGATGGGGATATACAGGATGAAATCCGGGATGATATTCGGGGGGATGCATCTGAGGCACAGGATACATCCGAACAGGGACAAAAGGTGTCTGAAAGGGGAAAGAAGGGGTCCAAAAGGGGACATGAAGTACCTCAAACGGGAAATGCTTCTGCAAATGGACAGGACGCCGAAAATGGTGAAGATGGTGACAATCAAGGGAAATCCCAGATGCGGGTCTTCTTCCTTTGTGCCGGGTTTCTTTGTCTCTGGCAAATGCTCCCCGAATTCCTCTTCCCCATGGTCTCCTCCGTGGCCATCCTCTGCTACATGGCCCCTCATAACCCTACCGTCAACTTTGTGGGCCTGGGCCTTGGAGGTATGGGTGTGCTCAACTTCTCCTTTGATTGGGCCAACATTACCCTGCAGGTGATGTTGTATCCGTATTGGGTGCAAATCATCCAGTTCCTTGGGTACGTTTTGGGAGCATGGGTGTTGATCCCGTTGGCCAAATGGTCGCCGCTTTTTTCGTATAAGCACGGGCTCATGTCCAATAAGTTGTTTACGGACTCGGGAGACGTTTACCCGACGGAAAAACTCATTACGGGCCAGGGTATGTTCAACGAGACGGCATATGAACACTATGGACCCGTACACCTCGGCCCCCAGCGGGCCTGGAACATGTTTTTCGACTATGCAGCCTACATTTCAGGGTTAGTATGGGTGTTGGCATTTGCATGGGAAAAATTACGGGGAGCTTTGAAGGGAAAAACCAGGACTTATGATGATCGGCTCAATAAGCTCCACCGTGCATATGCTTCTGTGCCGTACAGCTGGTATGGGGCCTTATTTGTGGTTTCCATCGCCATGCTAGCCCTCACACACAATATGGGGTCGCTATTTATGCCCTGGTGGACATGCTTGATAGCGTTGGTGGTGGGGTCAGTGATCATTACCCCACTCATGTGGTTATATGCACTCTCCAACTTCCAGCTCCCCATCGGCACCTTCAACGAGCTTCTTTATGGCTACCTAATCCAGGATACCAACATGAAACACCCAGCTGGGGCGGCGTTTTTCGGGAGTGTGGCTGGCGACGCCTGGTATCGGGCGCAGTTCCACCTTGAGCTGATGAAGTTTGGGTTCTATAACCATATCCCGCCCCGGCTAGTGTTTTTGGCCCAGATCTATGGAGAACTCATTGGCGTGCCCATCAATTACTTGACGTTTCGGTGGGTGATGGTGACGAAATGGGCGTACTTGACGGGCCAGGCACGAGACCCGTTGAACCAGTGGTCCGGCCAGGCCGTGCAGACGTACCACACCAACGCCATCCAATATGTGGTTCTCGGGCCCCGGAGGCTCTTCTCCAAATACCCTGCATTACCGTACGGTTTTTTGGTGGGGCTCGTGTGTCCATTGGTGGTGTTCTCCCTCCACCGCCGCTTCCCACGCAGCAAAATGCACTTTGAACTCTGGAACACCACCGTGCTTTTCTCCACCCTCAGCCATTTCTACGGCAACATCTCCACTGGGTACTTGTCCAAATTCCTCGGGGGAACAGCCACTCAGTTCTATGCTTTTCGCTATAAGCATAAGCTCTGGGCCAAGTACAACTATGTGGTGGCCGCAGCCTTGGACACAGGCTATAATATGGCCATGACGTTTATTTTCGTCATTGTCTCTTTGGGCGTGGTGGTGCCCCACTGGTTCGGGAACAACGAGAAGAGCATAGAGCGGTGTTTTGCCCTAGAGGATTAGCAGACACGCACCAATGCCAGAGCAACAGACCAGATCAAAGACTACCAGAGGTAGAACTATTGGAGGGGAGATTAGGGAGGGGATCCCGGACTGATGGCTGGAATTGAAACTACAAACGAGCCAAATCCTTCCGAGTACCCTTCCCTTACTACCCTTCCCCATACTACCATTTTCTATACAAGGGAAAAGAAAAAAAGACCAAAAAAGGGCTTTTACTCAATTGAACAATGGGTGGTTTTATAGTGCTTCTTCCTGATATGGAGCTTCATGCAGTATCCTGCAGGCCGGTGTGCAGTACCTGCATCAGTGGTAAGTGGTCTAGTACTGGATGAAGACTAGACGGTTTCAAGTCAACCTCATATTCCTACATACCACCCATACCTATAGACCAGAGACCTGGACCAGAAGACTACGGAACCTATTTGGGAGTTGTATGGAAGACTGGACTGCAGATAGACACTCCTATCCACTATAGTACTATAGTACTTATAGAATAAGACTATGGTGACCATCAACTTAATTCTGCAGAATAGATGTTATACACCATAGACCCCCACAGCAACTCTGTTTGTTAAGAATGGTATGGTTACTTGTTTGGGTGCAGGAGCAATCCAGAATACTCTGCACCAGATTGGCTCTTTGTCGTGCCTATAGAAGACGGCAGCAGCCATAACCAAAGAACACCAGAATAGCGAGAATAGATTCCAACTGACCCGAAACATAGCAGAACAGACCTGAAACAGACCTGAAACAGACCTGAAACAGACCTGAAACAAAGCAGAACAAGAATGATCTGATTTCAACCAATTTGATACGCCAGGACACCTTGAAAATCTAGTCTAATGTAATCACTAGAATCTTAATGATCAGCTGGCTCGGAGTATCCTATAAGGAAATATGTGAACCGTCAAATCCAATTCTGCAGTACAACTATCAGCTGCTTGTATGAACATTGGAGTAAAGGAGACGACCTCCAGGCCTCTAATCATAGTAATGTTTTGGCAAGTGGAGATCCCTTGATCTGTTAACACGGTAAACACGATAAACACGATAAACACGATAAACACGATAAACACGATAAACACGATAAACACGTGAAACACTTCTGAAACACTTCTGAAACACTTCTGAAACACTTCTGAAACACTAGTTGCATCGACATCACAGCTGCAGGGAAGTTAACGAAACAGAACGGTCTAGCCCACCAGCCCCCCGTACTTGGCAGAGATTCCGTTGGCTGTAAAAGAAGCTCCCAACGTTATCCTTCAAACTCCAAGTTCATTGGGGTAACCTTGGAGGCGACTCGAGTACAGGATTCCTGCACTGCAAACGCCAAATTGGCTGATTTCATGGCTGATTTCATGGCTGATTTCATGGCTGATTTTATTGGTTTTACAGCCAAGGATTTATACCATAGGATTTGAAACAAGTACTTTTTGAGGAAGGCAGTGCGCGCCTTTAGAAGTGAATTGCTAGGCACTGGAAGGTTTGGTCCTGAGTCAAAATGATGTGGAATTTCCCAATTCTTATTTTTCTTTTTTCTTTTTTGTTTGGTTGTGCACATTATCTCAGCTACAATATACAAATACATATATTACACAGAATGGAGAAAGGGGACAGAAGGGACAGGCATAGAGGCTGGTTGATGGCCTTTTCCTTAGGCCCAGCTGGTGTAGGCAACGCACGAACACCAATCTAGGGAAGTATATGTGAAAAAGCCAGATGGATAGAACAGAATGGCTAGAACAGAAAAGATAAATAGAATCAAAAAAACAGAAAAGATAAAATATTTACAGGGTTGAAGAGATTCATGATCATGCTTTCTGGAAAAAAGGAGAGCACAGTTTGCCAGAGAACAAGCAGAGCATGAAGAATATGCATTGCGCAGAATATCAACCGTGATTTCCGATAATAGTTGCAACGAACGTAGTGTGTGATGTGCAATAGATTTGATATGCAATAATGATGAGACTTGATGTGGTAGAATCAATAGAACAGAAAAGATAAAACAGATGGATAGAACAGAAAAGATAAAACAGATGGATAGAACAGAAAAGATAAAACAGAATCAAGAAAACAGAAAAGATAAAACAGAATCAATAAACAGTGGACCAGTAATCGAGTATGGGTCATTTAGTCGAGGAAGCAATTGGATGGACGGACTGGATCTCTCATAAAGAATCATACGCAATTAGTAAGCCGTGGGAGATTCAAACAGTATGTAAACAATCCGTCCATGAAGTAAACGAAATGCAACGAATGGACAAATGGATAAATCAACAAATGCACCCTGGCATGATGGACTATTGCATGAGCAACGGAACGGCCAATAGTCATCAGCCAAAAAGCACTCTTTCCTGGAGCTGTTGACTTGGTGGGCCCATCACCATAAGCCAGCTGAAAGTCCTGACCTTGAGCTATAGGTACGGGCACTCGCCAGCTTGCGGTCGTTGGACCTCACTACTTGGGGTCCAGGCCAACTTGAAACGCCATACTGGAGATGGCAGCCAGTATACAGGACAGAAGGGAGGTTAGACGGGACAGAATGGACCGACTCCTACATATAAGCAATGCCATTGTATTTCTGGACTACAGTTGCCTCTATACCCGACCAATAAGCATATCGCTATACATTGGGCACGTGACGCCTAACTAGTGCCCACTATGCAGGACCAGGCACAAGCGCCTCTCTAACATATCCTCTAAGCGTCTTGTTCTGATCATCTTTTGGTCAGTAAATCACTACACCTTGGAGTGTATTCCTGTATAGTAGTCTAGTAGTATATAGGAGTATAGTGGTCAAAAGGAGTGTATATAGTACATAGGCGTCTGGTAGTGTATGGTAGTGTATAGAAGTATATCTTAGTCTACAGTAGTAGTGGTAGTGTATAGAAGTGTATAATCCTGTATGTTAGTAAATAGTAGTGTATAGAAGTATATATTCCTGTATATTAGTAAATAGTAGTGTATAGAAGTGTATATTCCTGTATAGTACGACATGGTTATGAGCATTGAGTAAAATAAGTGAAACATTACTCTAAATGTACATTCAATTATTGAATGTTATTCGTAGCACCGTATTGTAAATTACTCTGTAGTAATCCAAGATACACTCGAGTGGAAATGGTATATGCAGGATCACACCATGAAAGCCAATTTTCTGGCCACACATAGGTTCAAATGGGCTGAAAGTTTGGCTATTCAATCAGACTCATAGTAAGACCTTATTTCCAAAATTTGGAGTGGCTAACATTGCAGGAACCTGAAAAACCGACCCCAAGCCGTCCTGCATATAAGATAATGGGTGTGTGGATACCAAAAGTACCAACTGTTAATAGTAACCAACGAGATCAGCAAGAAGTGGCTAGTGGTCATCTGGATTCGGCATGATACGTTCTATATACACTCCTGTCCTGCACTTACTCCATATCGTAATGTAGGGAGTGTAGACGATACAGTCAATAGCCCCAGCTCATTTTTTGGTCTGGGGTGTACGGGTTTCTTATGTAACCCTCCATTATTTCCTAAAATGGATCAGTGGAGATTTTAAAATAGTCTAGTAGTTAATATTACTTTATCTAGCACTGACAAAGTAATAAACCAACCTAGTTCTGGGCCACAGACCCGTACACCCGAAAGAAAATACGACAGAATATACATATAGAAGTAGACCCGTACACCAAATCTACCAACACCAACCCCCGCGCAGACCCGTGCATCCGCACTCCTACTACTAACAACACTACATCATGAGCCAGAACCAAGGCAACCCCCCCTCCCAACCGTCCGCCTCTCAGCAGAGCATGATTCAGATGATTCAGCCTGCTCAGGCTACTCGGCTTTTGGAGGCCCTCAAAGAGGAGCTTGCCCAGGCCAAAGCTGCTGGTGCTGATACCGCCAAGGCAAGACAACACTATGCCCGAGCCGAACAAATCAAGCAGGTGCTTGTGAATTACCGCCAGCAACAGCAACAACGGGCGGCAGCTTCCCGGCTCAATGCTGCCAACTCGGCGGCCCCTGCAGGAGCCAGCGCTGTTACTACGTCCACTGGGTCTAGTGGAGGAAGCCAAATGCCTTCCAATGCAGGGGTGAATGCTATGAACAATCTTCTGGGTGATGTGATGGGGAGCCAGGGTGGCCTGGCGGCTAAAGGCTCCAACCAGGCCAACCAGGGCCCCAATACCACTACTTATGGCAACAGTGCCAATGGATCCAACAACTTTGGCAATAGCAACAGTGGAAACACCAACTTTGGCAACAGCAATAGTGGCAATACCAATTTTGGTAACGCTACCGGTGGAAATGCCAATTTTGGCAACAATAACAGTGGGAATTCCAACTTTGGAAGCGGTGGAAACGGTAATACCAATTTCTCCGCCAATTCCAACATCAATGCAGCAGCAGCAGCAGGCTCGGCGGGCTCCGAAACTTCCCAGCCCATCGTGGGTGCAGGAGTCACCATGGAAAAGTATAACCAGGTCCGGACCCGGCTCCAGGATTTGGAACGGCGCATCCGTACGCTTGAGGCCACCAAAAGACCCGATATCAAGCCCGACGAGTCCACCCAGATCGACAACCAGCTTCAGGAGCTCCGCTTGAAGTACGGCCAATACTCCAAGTTTGCCCTCTACATGCGTAACCAGCTCGGGGACCAGGTCCGCAACTCCCTGGGTCCTTCTACGCCCAGTGCTGCCCCCAGTGCAGTCAACAACGGCTCCAATACAGGAGGTGCCAGCATTCACACTACGGGAAACGTGGCCAATAACGTCAACTCGTCCGTCACCCCCAACGTGACCAATGCGCTGCTCGCAGCCAGCAACGCCAACGCCCAGAATTCAGAGCCCCAGAGCGGAGCGTCCGGGCCCGTTGGTGGGTCCGGTGCAGGCACGCCGGGGGTCAAGAGCCAGGCGGCCAGCGTGACCAGTTCCGTGGCCGGCGGAGTGAACGTTTCGCTGGTGACCAAGCCCAGTGTGCCCTCGATGCCGATCCTGAGCACAATCAATGTGAAGCCTCATAACCCCATCACGTTGAAGCCGGGCCAGAACAGTGTGCGCCCCACGCTTACTGGGGGAGGAACCTCGGGGCTTGGCCAGGTGATCAACTCGCCTGCCATCATGCGCATGCCAACATTTGACGTGGCATCCACGGGGCCAATCCAAGATAACGGTGGAAGAGTGCTTACCAAACGTAAGCTCACGGAGTTGGTCAACACCATTGGTGCAGACGAAGGCGATGGCAAAACCACCATTGATGGAGACGTGGAGGAGTTGCTTCTTGATCTTGCAGATGAGTTCGTCAGCTCGGTCACCACGTTTGCATGCAGATTGGCCAAGCATCGCAAGACCGACTCCATCGATGTACGGGACGTCCAGCTTCATCTCGAGCGTAACTGGAACGTGCGTGTTCCAGGCCATGCCATGGACGAGGTACGTAACATGCGCAAGTGGCAGCCCAGCTCGCTGTACAACCAGAAGGTCTCGGGCGTGGACATTGTTAAGGCTGTCAACGGCAACATTAACTAGCCGGACCACTGAGTGATGGGCGATCAGAGACCCAGAATGAAGGATTCTGGAAGCTCTGAACTCGCTATACTGAGAAGTCAATCTGAGACTAACTATACGGGAAGTCATGTGATTTACCGAGTCGTGTATGACTTCTATTAGGGGTCATGTGATTTACCGAGTCGTGTATGACTTCTATCAGGGGTCATGTGATTTACCGAGTCGTGTATGACTTCTATTAGGGGTCATGTGATTGGCTATACGGAGCTGCATGAATCTGCCATTGAGAGGTGATCTTGGGTTCTGATCATTGCTACGATAAGTATGGCTCTGGTGTTGAAACCACCATGTTGAAAGGTGGTTATTGAACGTTTGCTATTGAAAGTCATTTGCTTAAAACTCGGGTGTTCAGAAGTCATCTTGAGACCAGAGGAGGTCATTTGCTGAAACTCTAGTATCATGAAGTCTGATCTAGAGGTCCTGAGGGTATTTGACCAAGTCCATTGGCCATGGTTCCATTGCTTGAGTCTTCTAGAGTTTGTTCTAGTATCGCTTTGGGTCCAATGTCTTGGTCATGACCCACAGAACCACCATTGATGATCAAAAAAAGGGTCGACTTCAACGGGATCACTGGCAACGTCAAAAGACTATCACAGTGACTATACCCGACTCCATACACCCTGCGTGGAAAAAAAAAAGGACTCCTTGCTGCTCAACTGACTTTCACCGATTATGTAACATTAACTGATATGAGATATCGAAGACCAGCCGTAGCCACCAAAAAAACAGTCACTGATTCAGAATAATGCAGACCTTGGAAAGACCCATAGTTAAGCCATCAAGCCACAGCTCTGTACAGGCGATTCTCCTGCATAAGCACCCCCTCTTGCACCCAGAACTTCAAGGCCTGGGACGTCACATACGACGGCATAGAACACACCATGGAAACGGTGTCCAAGGTCATGGAGTCCATATCGTCGTCAAACACTTCAATCACCTTTGCCTGTGCAGGAGACACGGTGTATTCCTTGGATGTGGCCTGCATGCAGAGCTCCACCTTGACACTCCCCAACGACGGAATCAATGAAATGGCCCGGCCCTTTTTGAGCTGCTGGTACTTTTCCGAGTAAGCACCAAAGTCTGCCTCCACAGGAATCGGAAAAAAGTCGTTTTCCGAAAGGTTTTCATGCACACTGGGCCAGTACATCTTGGAGAGGACCGACACGTTCAAAGGCACGGACTGAGAGGTCAAAAAACCCTGTTTTTGGAGCAACTCATTGAACTGCACACTCTCGTCGATATCCCGGATCATCACATCCAAAGTAGCAAACTCTCCTGCCCCAAACCGGGCCTTCAAGTGGTCCACGTACTCAAGAATACTCTGCGGAGAGTATTTCTCTGTCTGGAGAAGCCGGTCCCCAAACAAACTCGTGAACTCGTCCACGAAAACAGACGTCAGGTGCACAATGGACGTGAGTGCCTGCACCACATCCAAGACCTTCCGTTTCCGGAAGTCGGGGAGTGCATCGATGGGGTCGGGGCACCAGTCTCGGTCCGATAAATCATCAACAAACGGAAGGTTTGGTGACGACGGTGCAAATATGGCATCCGACAACTCCACCAACCGGTTTGTTCTTGGGTTCTGGTCCAACATGGCCCGTACGAGCTGCAGCACCAAATCGGGCCTGCTCTTCAAGTACTTGCGCATGGGCCGAGCAACCTTATCGAGCAAAACGCCCGTGGGGTCCACCACCAAAAACGCCTTTAGGGTCTTTGTGTAGAGGAGAATGATGTCCACGGTATTGGAGGCGGAATTGAGGAGGAACCGCAGGCAAAGCCCCACAAATGAGTCCACTAGTCTGCTCCGGTGCAGAGGGTTCTGTGCCTGCACAAGACACCGGTGGAGCTCGGAAAGGGATGCTTCCAGCTGGGGGTACACTTCGACCATGGCATAAACCTCACCGATTCGAAGTAAAATGAGCTCGTCCCGTGCTATTCCCATCAACTCGTCGGTGAAATGGGCCCGCGTACTGCATGCAACCTCGAACACCGGTGCCAAGCTCTCATTGACCCAACTCTGGATGTGACCCAACACACACCGATCCCATACTCCTGCACAGTGGCCCTCCAAATACGCCAGCATCTTTGCTGTAGCGTGTCTTGCCACTATACTCTGTATAGCCTCGGCCATCCCCACCGACGCCAACACCTTAAAGATGGTGATTGGTCTAGTGGGTTCCGTTCCTGCACCCAACGGCAGCATCAACCCCGACGATTCTCTAGACTCTCTAAAATCCTCCAATTCATTTTGATTTCTCCCCCTCTCACCCTCGCCATTTTCTCCCACTCTGGAGAGTGTTTCAGCAGCCAAGGCTTCTAGTTCCGACAAAAGCCTAGGCGTATGAAGGTACTGTTTGAAATACCCGTTGATCCCCCTCTGAAGCAGTTCCCCTGCCAACACCGATAAATTGAGCACGGCGGTTTTGCGGCCATAGTATTCCCGGAGCCGCTGCACTTGCATTGCCACTTGGCCCAACAGAGCCGTTTCACATAGAACACGGAAATGGACGTGGAATTGGCCGCGGATGGTGTTCAATAGAAGCCGGACAAAATCGCCATGGTGGCCTGGGTCTTTCAAACACCTCTTGGCTGCTGCTCGGACTCGCGGCAGAGGCTCTGGTACGGGGTGAGGGTCGTAATAAGGCTGGAGATAGTCCAAGAGCACATGGAAGTCGTTTTCCAAGTCGTGCGGCTCGGCAACCAAATCCAGAAGAGTCTGGGCGGGGAGAACCCGCGCCACGGTGTCACGGGTCAAGGGGAGGTTCATGGTGTAGATGTGGGTATGTGTTATTGATGTCATGTGAACGATGTCATGTGCGCCATCACGTGGATGTCATGTGAGCAAGCTCACGCGACTTGCACTTGACTCTCACATGACCTCACATGACTTTCACGTGAGGATCGCGTGACTTGCAATATCACGTGCTCCCGCACATGACACTATTCACATGACATCACACATGACATCACGTGAAATCTCCAGTCCCACATCTGCAAATGGTATGTCGTTCAGCACCCCCGCCCGTTCCTACTAACTCCAGGCGTCCAAAAGCGAACTCCGAAGGCAGTTCTGCGCCGTCACCGGTGCCAGCGAGAAAACAGCAGCCAAGCTCCTAGAGCTGCACCAGTACGACCTCCAGCGAGCCTCAGACGCTTATTTCAGTACCCAGCAGGCGGTAGAAGACCCCTTGCTCGTCGATGTTTTCAACAAGTACAAGGAATCGGAAACCACGATTTCAATCGACGGCACGTTGGCATATCTCCAGGATTTGGGGCTCGAGCCCGAGGATTTGCGCAGTTTGACCGTAGCATACCTTTTGGGCAGCTTACGGATGGGCGAATTCGAGCGCTCCAAGTTTCTCTCTTTCTGGCAGGCAGCATTAGGGAAAGACATATTAGAGAGACACAAAGACAGGATGGATAGGCCGAAAGAAGGAGTGGATGTGGTGGAGCTAGTGCAGAGTATGCAAAAGGTGGTGGACACACGACACCGACAAATCATCCTGGACCCAACCGAGTTCGGCCGTTTTTACAGCTATTGCTTTGATTTCATCCGGTCCAGTGATTCGCGCATCAAGAGTATCTCATCGGACGAAGCCATTGAGTACTGGCGTCTTCTCTTTGGCGAGCGAGCATCCGTAGGCCAGTGGCCCCTTTCTCCCGCGTTTCCACGGCTTGAACAGTGGTACGAGTTTCTCCAGACACATAAGAAGCCTGTGTCCAAAGATCTCTGGGTGATGTTGCTCAAATTTTTGGGTGAAGTGGTGATGGAGGACCCCACACATTTGTCTGCATATGATGAGATGAGTGCGTGGCCCAGTGTCATTGATGAGTATGTGGACTGGCTCCGGGAAAGCGGGCTTTTGGAGGAGGGCCCAATGGTTTAGTGGAGGAACCAATATTTCGTGGAGATGTAGGATGGTTGGTGAATGAGTCAGTCAATCACAGAGTCTCCTGTCTATAGTCCATAGCTCAAGTCTATATTCTAAACGTTGATGGACTGTAGAGATTATGATACTCTAGTAAAGAACCACATAGACGTATGGGCTCCATATAAAGACTGTCCAGTCATAGTATCAATAGTAACCACCGTGGCTATTGAATGTGCCCATTTTTATACTCTATTCCAGAGTCTCTAGTCATGTCCTGGAGTAAATGTCAGATGCACCATCTCTATTATCTTCTATAGTCTCTTCCATTATAAAAGTATTAATAGCACGGTAGTTTCTGTTGTACCCCATTATCTTAATTCTCGGGATATTGTGGATGATTGCATACTGTGTAGAGCAACTATCTCTAGTATCATAATCCTTAGTTTGCATCATCATCCTTAGTTTGCATCATCATCCTTAGTTTGCATCATCATCCTTAGTCGAGTATCCATCCTTGAGTTGGTAATTAGTTGGTAGAGAAGTCCATTCTGTACTCCAATATAAAGTAGGTATCACTCAGTCTCTGGTCTGTAGTCAGAATCTAGTCCAGTCTGTAGCTCCAGTATGTAGTCTAGACTGTGGCGTAGTCTGTAGGATAAGATATAATATCTAACCTAGTTGAAAACGCCGTCTCTCAACCGCACAACCAACTGGTCCACAGTAGCGTTACTGGGAGCACAGATCAAGACCTTCTTGGTAGGTTTCAGCTCACCCTTGGTAGACTCTGGCACAACGATTCAACAGTCAATAGTCAATGAATCAGGGATGTTTCATAGTCTCACAGCCGTACCATTACAGCCAACCCGGAATGACTGATAACAGCACCTTCTTTAGCAGCTTGGAATCCACTGATCTAACACTCCACATTAAGCCGACTCCCTGGAATCAATTGGTGCCGTTCCACCAAGCCATTTCCACCATTTCCACCATTTCCACCATTCCAAGCCATTCCCATCCATTCCAACCATTCCCATCCATTCCCATCCATTCCCACCATTCCCGCCATTCCCACCATTCCAAGGTTTGACTGAAACACTTGAAATCAAAATCAATCAGGAATTTCAGAAAGTGGCTTATCTAGAAAAGGTGTAGCTAACAAAAAGTGTAGTCAACTAAAAAGAGCCGTCAACTGAAAAAAAAGTAGTGCGTACCATGGAGGGGGCGGCTTCTTATATATTCGCATGGCTGCAAAACATGAAACCCCCTTTTGAGGGGAATGCATGCGCTGCGAATATATAAAGGGTTCATCCGCACCTCACCAAAAACCAATGAATTTTTCTTTTCTCCTTACAAATCCAATCAGCCGAGCACAGAAATTGGAGAAATTGAAGGAAGTTTGAGAAATTGGAGAAATTGGAGAAATTGGAGAAATTGAAGGAAATTGGAGAAATTGAAGGAAATTGAAAGAAATTGAAAGAAATTGAAAGAAATTGAAAGAAATTGAAAGAAATTGAAAGAAATTGAAAGAAATCGATACCAGAAATTGAAAGAAATCGATACCAGAAATCGATACCAGAAATCGATACGTGTCTTTTGAATTCCTGTATTGACTATTACCAGTATAAGGACAGTGGAGAACGGGACTTTGGGGGTAGTGGTATGGATAGTGTCTAGGGACTGGTCCCAATTGGTCAATTCCGTACATCTCTAACTGACAGTGGCCCAGCATAGTTACTAAAGGAACTACTCAATCAATGGTCTAGAATTTATCGTGATGTTGGGAAATGGTTCTGTCTTTGATCTATATTTATACTGCCTACTGACAGTCAGTACTCCAAAGGTGGTGCATTCTAGCGAATAAGTTGACCACCAGCTGAATGAATGATTATGAACTTCTTTTAGTTTTGAGGTTTATATCCCCTTTATTGTGAAGAATTGAAACCTTGGAGTTTGATTGAGCGTGGTTTCTGCCTTGTTGTAGGCTAGAATGGCAAATAGTAGAAAAGTAGTAAAAATGAGTTTATAGATCTAGATTTAATTGAACAAGCAAAAGAGAAGAAGACGCTATTGTTGCAGCTGCAAATGATTCTTTCCATAGGAACAGAGTTGGCAAGTGGAACGGGTCCCTCGGAATAGACTAGCGTGTCACGTGCGCCGTCACGTGACTCATGACATTGCCCTAACGACGCCCACAGTACCGATTTTATGGTTTCCAGGCAAAAATCACAGTCTCCGGTTCAGGGAGATTGCATGACATACTGACTTCCGTCATATAATTTTTCTGGGGACAGGATGAAACGACCTAAGTCAATAGGTCGGAACTGGATATAAGCCCCGGAACTGCACCGGGCTGCACCGGAACTGGACCGGACCTGGATATAAGCCCCGGAACTCAACCACACACGCATATGCCAGCCCACAGCCATAAATATAGTATAAGAGTAGTTTAGAGGGGAGTATAGAGCTGAGAATCAGAAAGTAATGGTCCTGCATATGGTGCATGTAGAGTAGAGAATAAAGTAAAAGGTAGAGTAGTCACCTAGTATGCAGTCCTAATCTTCTCCATATCACGAAGTAGTTTTTTAACTTTTACACGTATACTATTTACCAATGGAAGAATAAAAAATTAGGTATTACGTACTACAGCCTAAGTCCTGCATACAGACACATAAAACATCCCACTGTAACTGCTACTACACCCCGTTTTTGCTATAGTTAGTCAGGTTTTAAAATGTCCAGGATTCTAATGGTCGATTACGTACTTGAAAACCACCTCGTTAAAAAACTAGAGAAAAAACTGGACCCTACTAATCTGACTTTTACTGGAAGATGGTTCTTTACCAATTGCTGGAATTTCCCTACCTGCTTGACCTTCCAAATGAGGTCATGTAGATTAGGGAATCTACCGGTTTGGTGACTTTTTTGGGTGGTTGTGGTAGCTAAAGGTGGACAGTACTTGGTGGATTAGAGAGTGCGTAGTGTATATAAGCTATATTCCTGCACATAGTCATGCAGCTTATTCTAGTATACTACAGAACTGTAGTAGTAGGGCAGGGCTTTGACTTGTATTGAGTGATATATTGATGACTCATATTAAGCACCAGAAAATTCACCTATAGTTCCTGGAGCCCGAACTGCACAGTAGTGACCGTGTGACCCATTATGAGTCTCACACTACCTTAGATTGCAACCTCGCTGGTGGTGTAGACATCCCTTGGCTTTGCAACTTCATTTCTGCTTCCTTCTCCAGTAGCCACCGCGTAATTTGTAGTGAAACCCGTACACCCAGAAGCTAAACCCGTACACCAAAAAGTGAAACCCGTACACCTAAATAGAGAAGCCCGTACACCAACACGCGAAACCCGTACACCCAGCTTTCTCCGACCCAGAATCGTAGGTATCTACGAATAAACGTACTCCAAGTAAAGATTTAGATCCGAACTCGCTCTAGTTCAATACACTAGGTCATAGATGTCGAATAGTGGAAGTCAGTAAATACGAGACTGGGTAAATAAGAGACTGGGTAAATTAGAGACTGGGTAGCAGAACCATCTCTAAAAGGCCTAGACAAAGCAAGAGGCAACTCTCCATAGGATAAACATCAAATCTCCTTAAAAAACCCATAAACACCAGTACATACCACACAATGAACTCCTAACTCGCAAAAGGTTCTATTCTAGGGTAGTCCTGCATACAGCACGCAGACCTACTAACACTATGGAGACCAATACTTGGATAGTAAATGTGTCTTCTCCAGTAAGACATACCAAGTCGGGGGACAGTATACAGTCTATAATATTAAGCCATGCTCAGTCCTCGAATGATGACCAGAGCATCTCTTCTCCTATACCATTCCATATCCTCCTGTCTTATTCCAAAAAGAGAATACAGGTCCTATTTTCGAAGGCCTTTCCTTTCATCAAACACATTCAAAACAGATTTCATAAAGTGGTGCACCCATAGGAGAATCTAGACATCCGAGTGACCAGTCTGGGACACTGGAGTACTTGGAGATGCATCTTCCATTGTATAATCTTCATGAATAGACATGTCAAAGTCTATTCATTTCTCCATTCTCCTCCATTTCTCCAGGATCAATTCAATAGCCTCTCTATACTTGGCTTTCTAAACGTCAAGAGAGCTTCCGAGGCTTTGGCCACACTGGAGATTTCCTCCGTCTCGGCCTTGGTCTGTTCCTCCGAGAGGATGTTAATAACAGAGCTGGTGGGCGGAACCTTGCTCTTGAAGAACTTCTTTCGGGGCAAAGAGTGCACATACAGAGTGTCTTCCAGAAGACTGCCTCTCAGTGGTGGACTGGCCTGGTCCCGGAGATAGGCGTCTCTCACGCCTAGACTCATTGCATCCCGGGTATAAGTATCTCTGGAGTCGGCGGCGTATGTGAGTGCCGGATCGGGAAGGAGGAATGTGTTTTTGACCTGGGACTTGATGGGAATGGTGAAGGGAGACGTTTCCAACGAGTACAGGCCAGGACGATGCAGACTCTGGAACCGGAACTGTGAGCTGAAGCCGGAATCGTTGCGGAAAAGATTTTCGCTCCGGAAAAGGTCCTCTTTGATTCCGACTTTGCTGAATGCTCTCTTGTCCTGCATACACGCCGTCGCCGGCGTCACCATCGGCATCAACAGCTCCTCTGCATCGACAAGAGAAGCCACCGAATCAAAACCAGGAGCTCTGGCTGAATCTCCACCAGTTCCAGATTCCATCGCAGATTTCACCGAATCAGATCGGACTGATTCGGCCCTTCTAAACCCAGACATCCCGACGTCCATAACCTCATTTCTGGCCTCAAAGAACCCACTCTTGGCCTCACATTTCTCTAGAACCTCATTGTCATCCTCTGGAATCACCTCGTGGCGTCCGAACTTGTCTTCTTTCTCATCCTTATCAGAATCAGACCCAAAAACGTACTCCTGGTCGATATTCCTATACTGATTCACGTCCAACGGAACTTCTGAAAAGGAGATATCGAAGGCATAGTCCTGGTGTTTGGCACGCAACATCTCGTGTTGTTTCTGAATAATATGGTGGAGGTATAGAATGTACTCCACCGACGTCTTGAGAATGGTCAACTTATACATGCCCTCGGACTTATCGGATTTGCCATCACCCTTATCCAATTTGGAAGCATCCAGCTTGTCTAGCTTTCTTTCTGCTTTGGCCTTCTTGTCGAGGGCCCTGCATGCAGGAATGAGGTATTGAAGAGCCTCGAATTCCCGGTTGATCTTGATCCGGCGCCTTTTTTCGATTTTCGAATGTAGTTGTTTCGTCTCGGCCTTCCTCCGAGCCATCTCGGCTTTATCCACAAACGAAGAGCGTCTCCGTTTCTTCTTGGGCTGCTCCACCACGCCGGATGCACTGGTGCACTGGTTGTAGTCATTGGAGAGCACCTCATAATTGTTATCCTCCGGGTCGATATCCTTATTGAGCTGGATAATGGTTGTTTTGAGCCGAGGAGGAACAGGGAGCTTGTCTCCAAGTGGCAGAGTCATCTCCAATGAAAACGGTCTAACGACGACAGACAGATATACCAAGTTCAAAGATGGTAAGGACACTGATTTTCAGCCAGTCAAGATAAGTGGATTCTTAATATCACTAGACCTTAAGATGGAATTCTCGTTAAGAGACAATGAGATCCAAGAAACAAACTAAGAACCTTTTTCCTGAATGAATCCAAAGATGATGGAGTGATGAACAACGGGTCAAGATAGACAAGCCAAAAGTAGACAAGGGTATAAAAAACCAGCAGAAATGGTTCAAAAGTCCAGAAAATGGCTATTTTTCCCAAAAAAATCAACCAAACGTGAATAAACTGAAGAGCCCAAGTTCAAAAACCAAAGAAACTCCAAGTCCAAAGAAACTGCAAGTCCAAATGGGAAGGAAAGTTCAATTGGAAATCAGAAAACTGGACAAGTTGCCGGTTGACTGTATTGATTTCAACACCAGAGTCTGAGATTTCTCCAATCAAACAAAACAAAAGGTGAAAAAGCAGGAAATCCAGATTCTGCCAAGACAAGAAATATTTTCACTTCTAAGAATCGACTGGATTCCTTGGATTTGTAGGATTCTCTTGATAAGCCGCCTTTAGTGGGGCCAGGAGAGGAGACATCTGGGGCTTGTTCATAGATATAGGTGCGGCATATGCGCGCCTCGAGGCGCACGTTTAAAGAGACGCACCCACGTTTCCCAAATAGGCCGAGATTTGAGGGGGAAGATGGAGGAGTTTGGAGATTTTGAAACCAGCATTGGAATCGGCGAGAAAATCCGATTCTAGTGCTCGAACTCAGCGCTCCAATCCGACATTGGCAGGGGAAATCGTGTGGCACGTGGGCTTATGAGGCACTGCACAGAAGCGTAATTACCATGCGCGGCCGCATATCATAGTCCCCATGTCTTGTGACTTATTAGCCGCACGTGACCACGTGCCCCCTCAAACACCCAACACACCAAATACTCTCCAACCAACACACGCAATGACACTTTCGAAACCGTCAACCAATCAAATCGTCCCATTAAATTCGTGGTTTTTTTCGCTTCTCCAGAGTGGCAAGTCACGTGATCCGCTTAAACACATCTTGCCTTTATCAAACTCTCTGTGTACGGGTTCCCCACATTTCTCCCTTGTTCTCCTTCTTGAGAGTTGCCCGTTTCTTCTCTCCACCTGGTAGAATATCATGGCACAATTTTATGGTCGATTTTATGGTCGATTTTCTTTTCCACCTTGAACGGAATTCCCATGTCGTATTTCCTTTTTGGGTCTCTGTAATGCCACCTCCAAAATTGTAGACCCAGAGAATCAAGTAGAAGTGACTCATTGAAAAGGGGAATCAAAGTAAGAGTCAGAGATCATCTCGATTCGTATATCAACAGTATACAGTCCGCCAGCAGGATCTGAACAGTATGAAGAGTGCCTTAAACTTTAAAAGTCTATGTCCACCCGATTGCTCCAAAGATCCAGAAATTGTCATTTGACATTGGAAAACGTCTCAAAATTTTTACCCGAATTGGAAAAACCCGAGGGATGTGGTAGGAAATTGGACCAAAGCCTTTCCACAGTATTCAAGACTGCAGATAAACCAATAGTGTCTTATAAAGAACGAACTCCTTTGAAGTCACCGTTTGGTTTGTTCTGATCGCCGGTAATGCTTGATTACCAGCTCCTGTCCGAAAACAGCCGTTCTGTTTTGGCCAGGATGGGTAATATGCCGGAAAACACCATGGTCATCAAGTTTCCAGAATATGTTCACCATCGAGATAGCCACTTAAAGAATTGGAATCTTTCCTGAATGTCTTCGGTATGCAATCCACAACCAAATCTTGCATCTGGAGGTTGGAATTTAAATAGAATGATTATCCTGCAGATAACCAAGCAGAACTGAAGGGAACTTCACCGAATCAAAAGCACTGATTCATTCAAACTGGTAAGAATTGAAATCATCACTGAAACACCATAAAACTGAAGATCTGCAAATGAAGATCTGAAAATGAAAACCTGAAAATGAAAACAAGAAAATCAAAACAAGAAAGTCAAAACAAGAAAATCAAAACACATAACCATGAAATTTCAAAACTCCAGATTACTCCAAAAGCAGAGTCCGAAAGTTCTCAATGCACCTCCGGACCGTCTTTTCACCCCGCCATTCGAAAGTGTCCAACAGCTTATGGTAGGCAACCATAATATTGAGCCCGTTTTTGGTGCTCACACACGAACACACAAAATGGGTACCGGTGACACTCTGACTGAAAAAGAGCTGCTCTGGAGCCCATGCACCTTCAGGAAAGGAAACCCTGCCCAAGTTGGAGACTTCAATTGTGCCACGCTGGCCGGAATCAAGCTGATCCTGCATATAGCGCCAGATGTTCACATACTCCAAGAGTCCTGTAAACATAAACTGGTGGCGAGTTTCAAAACACCGGGCCAATGCCTTGGATACTTGCGAGGCAAGACTCCATACATTTCCGGGTGCAAGATCCTCGGTAACCGGCGCAATGTAGAGTCCGTACCGAAGGTCCAAATCGGGAAAGTATCTGCGGCCATTGACGGCGATGGCGAAGTTGGAGGAAAACGGGCCCAAATGGGGTAAAAACGACGTTTCCACACTCTTGGCCAATTGGGCAGTCACAAGAGCCGTGACTGTGGATTTGTTTTCCCGACATTTCTGGAGAAGCCGGGCTGTGTCTGCAGGACCGTACTGCACCAAATGGTACCTGCTATCACTGCCACCTTTAAACGACGCCACCGTAAAAAGCGGGGCCCGAAATAAATTGGGGCTGTGGCTGCAAAAGTAACTGCGGTAGACTTTGACCAAAAAAGTAGGGATTTGGAGCTTGAAAAGCGTCCATGCCTTATACCAAAGGCTGCACCTGAATAAAGGACTCTTGCAGTCTCCCGCCGGCTCCACATGCACATTCATCTTCTGCACGTCAAATAAAACCTCCACCGGTTCACAATCGTCCGGCACATTGGCCAAGGCCAAGGCCAAATCCTCAAGGAAGTTTACCGCCGACGTTCCGTCAAAGAACATATGATTGGTCAGAAACACCACGTACTGCAACCCAGTACTTGTTTCCTCCAAAAGCGTCAAGTAGTAAGTAGGTTTTTGGACATTAACGGGGATTCGGACTTGAGAAAGCCGGTGGAATTCCTCCTCATTAAATACCTCCACACTTTGCTTTTGTACGAGCTCGGAGTAAAGCACTTTGTGCACGGGACAAATGCGGTAATTCTTTCCGTTTTCCCGGGCATCAATTCTCTCCAGTCCCTCCAGTCCCTCCAATTGTCTGTCCGATCTGTCTCTGTCTAAACCTGTGTCCAATGGTCTGTCCACATTTCCAGACTGGACAGATCCATTGATAAGATTAGAATTGTCCAAATGGGTACTGTCAGAAATGTGCTTGTCCAATAAAGCAGTTTCTTCTGTTTCGCTCCGAAAGGCGTTGCTGTAAAAATAGTAATGGGAGGGAACCAATTGGCGGAGGGCATTCAGAAGCACGGCGTCGGAGATGTGGTGGTTGAATTGTACCGACACGTTGAACCCGCGGTTCATGACCCCGGTCGTGTCTCGGTGGATATAGTATCGCTCAAAGAAACTGGCCTCCCTAGACATGGTGGAGATTAGGTTTAGTGTGGAGTATGTTATCTGCACGTGAGGAGTAGGTGTAGATCATGTGACGTGGTCACGTGGCTTTGGCTGCGGAAAGTCACGTGTATCGCGCACGTGGCAATGCGCACGAGCTTAGAATCATGTGACCTGCAACAAAGTAGTCATTAATGGAATAGTCGAAGGTGGAAGCCACTAAGCGGTACGAGTATCAGAGGTGTTACTGTATAGCTGCGTCTGAGTTTTTTTTTCCAATCTCTTTTTGTCCAATGTCGTTTTGTCCAATGTCGTTTTGTCCAATGTCGTTTTGTCCAATGTCGTTTTGTCCAATGTCGTTTTGTCCAATGTCTTTTTGTCCACTGTCTAATTGTCCACTGTCTAATTGTCTAATTGTCTAAAACATGTGATCACGTGCGCAGCTATCTCACGTGATAAGACAGAAACCCCACGCCTCTTCCATAACCCCTAGTGCCTATTTTAAATAGGCGCATATTCTATCATCCTGCATACACACAGACACCACTCGATCACATACGTCGTCATGCTGTAGATGGCCCTATGGCTGTATGCAGGACATGCCAATATAGTCCTCATAACCAATCTCCAAATATAAACTGGAATGAATAATAAGTATGATCGTGCAGGAAATAACTATGTCTATTTATAAGATATTGCCACTAATCACAGATTGGCGGAAAACGGACTGTATATTAGCGCTCGTGCGAAGCTCATAACGTCATTAGTGATTCTGGTCTCAGTTTATCTAGTCGCTCTGTCAACTACACGAGTCCTAGAAAAAAATAAAAAAAGCCAGTACATAAAAACCACTAGAAAAAGACATCTGGCCAATCAGAAAAGCATATTTCAAAAATCTGGCCACGTGCCGGTGTAAACTCGTAGTTCCTCCTCGGTGGTTTTGAGCCCTGAGCCGCACTCATCCCATCACCACAAGCACCAACCCCCACCTACACCTCCAAATCAACCACTATTCTTAACCGCCACCCACGCACAAACTCCACCAAATCCATTCAAATGACAGTGGTGATTCCAGGGGACAGTCTCGACCTGCACATAGCCCCACCCGCTGGTCAGGGCTCGATAACCATCGGGCCAGGGATTTATAAGTCGCCACTCCTGCAAAGCATCATTCCAGTTCTGGCGGGAACACTCCAAACGTCCCAAATAGGTAAAACCAAGACCAACTTGGTCTACATCAATTCCAATACAAAACGCTATGTTCCTCAGACAAATGATTATGTGGTGGGTATAGTCACCAATGTGTACTCTGACTTTTTCCGGGTATCTCTCCAGGAATACTCGCCAGCAGTGCAGCTTTCGATGATGGCGTTTCCGAATGCCACGAAGAAAAACAGGCCCAATTTGAAGATCGGCCAGGCGGTGTATGCACGGGTATCTGAGGCTGTGCCCGAGGTGGTGACGGAGATTGAGTGTATAGACCCTGAGACGGGCAAAGAGGGGGGTTTTGGGCCGCTCGAAGAGAATGGGTACATTTTCGAGGTGAAGATGAATTTTGCAAGGGAATTGCTTTTCAATAAAAAGAGTGTTTTCTTGGAATCGCTTGCCTCGCGTGTTTCCTTTGACATTGCTATTGGTATCAACGGGCGGATCTGGCTTAGATGTGGGGCCAAGGATGTGGCCACGCTGGAGGATGTGGAGATGGCGGATTCGGCTTCTTCCGCTCCGGAGCCGCTTTCTATGCACACGCTCCGGCTCTCGGTTGCTGGCGCCAACTTTTTACGGGCGTGTCAAGGGTGTAAGAGGAGTGACATCGAGGGTGAGTTGAAAAAGGCTTTTCTGGGTGTGATGTAGTGTTACAGTCTAACACTTGAGATATACAAGGATGAAGGACCATACGGTGAAGTACTAGGTCTAGCTGGACTGTATAGTACGTCCATATGCTCGGATGTACTGGTGTCGACTGGACACTGGGGACTAGGGATTTAGAATACTAGGTTCACGAGGAGTATTATGTAATAGAGACTGTTCGGAGGTACTGCATGTAGTCACTGGACAGAAGAGACAGAAGAGACAGAAGAGACAGAATAGACAGACTAGACAGAAACTAGACAAAAACTGGACAGACTAGACAAAAACTGGACAGACTAGACAGAAATTAGACAGAAATTAGACGGAGATTAGACAAACCCTAGACAGACTACACAAACCCTACAATGCTTAAAAAGACTAAAAGGACTAAAAAGACTACGAGAGACATCATTATTTTCCCTAACGCCCAAGAGTTAACGTGTAGTAACGATTACAGAAACTGGACTGATTACGTAATCCACCAGAGTCAGAGTCACGTGACTCGGTATTCTCGGCCACTTCTTCTGGATTAGGAAATCTGCACTAAACTGAATTAGCAAATCCTTTTCCCCCCTTGCAAACAAACACATTACCTCCTTTTAAACCTAAAAAGTGAAGTCAGATCTTCATTTGCTCTAATTTTGTGTGGTCCTGCATATACCGCACCAGCCAGACCAATACCAATTCCCATTTTATCAACACCCAATTTCCCCAAATTTCATTTCCACCAATCCCTTTTATTTCTTCAACCCCATTTCATTCTGAGTAGTCTCGAATTCGTCTCTCGGCTTTTGGCCATGGATATTCCCCAAATTTCTATTTCAAACCATCAACCACTCAATTTTCACCTTTTTTAACCCCCTTGCTATTCACATGCACCTCTAGAGTCTCCTTTTCACCTTTAAATTCACCTTTTCTGCTTGAAACCATCCAAAATCCGTATCTTTTGCGCTTTTCGGGCCCTGGCCTGCATACAGCCGCGACGCGAAACTCATCTCATCGCCATCACTTTCACCATGGACTCTATCACCCGTGACCCCAGCCAAACCCCCGAAATCCCAAGGGTTCAAAAGGGAAATGTCGTGACTCCAGACCAAAATCAGCGTAAGGTCGAAAAGGACCGGCGCAAAAAGTCGTACCATGATTTCCAGGTGCAGGGCACCAACAACTCATCCATTGTATCGAAACGGTCGGTGGAAAAGCTCTATAACCCGATTTTGGCGCCGGAAACGCATGATTGGTTCGGCCACTTTGTCCCAAAGGGGAAACGGCGTTCTCCCGCGATTAACCGAGGGTATTGGGTCCGCATGGAAAGTATTCGCCAGAGTGTTCTTCGGATCCAGGCCCACCATGCTTGTGGCGTGCAGATAGTCAATTTGGGGTGTGGGTTTGATCCGTTTGCGTTTAGAATGTTGGCTGAATGCGCTGGAAAAGATGTTTTCTTTGATTTGGATTACCCGGAGCTTGTGGCCAAGAAACTCGGCATGATCCAGGCTTCTCCGGAGATTATGGCCGTTATTGGAGAGTTGCAGCCGATTTCCGACCATGAGAAAAGCTTGGGTGTTGTTCTCTCCACTGCCAATTATAAATTGGTGGGGTGTGATTTGAAGAACGGGGCCTTGTATGCAGGACAGGTCACTCATCTCATGAAACCCAACAATACTCCTTCCATATTCATAGCAGAGGTCTCTCTTGCATATATGAAGCCCGAGGATGCAAACCCAGTGATTGAAATCCTGGCCCAGCTTGAAAATTCCCATGTTTTGGTGCTTGAACAAATCATGCCTGCAGGTAAGACCCATTTCTTTGCCCAGAAGATGCTCTACCATTTCGACCATTTGACTTCGCCATTGCAATGTGTACAACAGTACTGCACCAAGGAAAAGCAACACGCCCGATTCAGCGATTTTTTTCCCAATGTGGAAGTCGTGGACTTGTTTGAAAGTTGGCTTCAATTGGTCTCGGCCCAGGATAAGGCCCGCGTGCAGGACGTCGAGGATTTCGACGAATGGGAGGAGTTCATCATTTTCTGTCAGCATTATGTGGTGATCCACGGCACCAACTCGGATTTCCGCCTTTTCGAGCCGGAAAAAGCCGAAGCTGAGTTGGATGTTTCTGTCCTGCAGGATATAGCCATTTCGTCTTTGCCTGCACCACAAGCCAAGTTTTCTGCAGCATGTGAAGGTGAAAAGGGACTCTATTCGTTTGGTGGGATGCTTCAAACAAGAAGCAATCGAATGGTGCGGCTTCCGAATGAGGAAATATCTTCTCAAGACGCACCCCCCGCCCGAATGGGCCATACTTTGACCCGAATCGGAAACCACCTGCTTCTTTTGGTAGGCGGGCGTGCACGGCCGGGCGTGCATATGCAGGACGTATGGATTTACGATGAAAACACCAATCTTTGGTCCCAAAAAGAAAACTTGCCTTATGGTCTCTCTAGACATTCGGCAGTACCTTTAAACCCAAATTCGGTGCTCATTTTCCATAAAGGCGTCTTCTCCAAATTCGAGTTGAACTCCAACATCCTGCATGAAGAACTCCTCCTCCTGCACCCAATCCCAAATCTCATAAGTGCAGGAATGACTTATTGTCCTGCACAAAACATCGGTTATATCATTGGTGGAATGTTCAATGATACGGTTCCGGATATCAATAAAACGCTTTATAAATTTAGCGTGCATGGCAAAAAAGTTGATATCGTCCCCGTGGCCCAATCCACACATTTTGCCCGAATCGGCTGCTTGGCAAAAATGGGAGGCACGGGTTTGTACATTCTTGGCGGCGCCGGCTATCATCTCCAAAACCAGTACACCACCATCATCAAATTTGACCAATCAAAAAAGCAACTTGTCAAGATGCGTATGCCGGACAATATTTGGGAATCTGGGCCCTTATTTATAGGCAGTTCCTTGGCGGGGGACGCTGTGGTTGGTGGAGGTGCAGTATGCTATTCTTTCGGAAGCAGCTATAATGCAGGATACACCGTTTTCTTTGAATAAATGATTTTTTTTTGTTCTTGTATCAATTTCCTTCGAGGAGGTTTGATGTGGCGGGGAATGGAGAAGGTGGAGGCTGCAAGTGAAGGAGTCACGTGTGTGACTATAAGGTGGGGCGGCTCGGACCGGGTGGGCCTGCATGCTTCTGGTCGTGAAAGCAGGCGATTTATGCAGCGAGGTGAGGATTTGCGTTGACTCTAGAAGCTTGGGGCAACAGCGCGGGGGGAAAGCGCACGCCCTCCTGCACGGCTTACCACGAGATCGATTTTGGCCGGAACTCAACAATATGTACGGCACACCCTTTCCGGCCCAACCGGTTTTCGCTGCCGCGCCCCTTGACCGGAACTCAACCCGCGCTTAACCGGATTTCAAGCCGCACTTGACCGGAACTCAATCCCGCACCCCTTGACCGGAACTCATTCACGCATCTCGTCACCGGAACTCAATCTGAAACACTGCAACCACCAAATGTTGCATCCCCTGGTCTCGGCCCTCGCACCCATTTTTTCTTGTCTTTTTGTACCCACTCCCTAATTAAATGGTCATCCATATTTAAATGTTATCGCTTGCCGCGGGGTTTCTGCCGACGTTTCTTCTTCCTATTGTGAATGAAGAAAGGGGTGCTGTTCGGTCAAAGAACTCCCGAGATCTAGGGTAAAAAAAAAAACCCAATTAGACAGCGACAACAATGCCTAATTTATAATTTCATGTCAGGCCAAGCATTTTTTAGGGGGGCACCTCCTTTGTTTCTCCATTGGGTGCTGCAATTACAGACGTCGCAGAACGCGCGCTTTATGCTAAACAGCAGTGGGAACCCATGCACGAAAAATAAAAAAAAAATTACCATCTGGCGCAATCTTCCTACAGGTAACACGATAACCCTTTCCCACAATCACCCTTATTTCATGCACAAAGTCAGGCAGCAAGCAATAAGAATTACAAAAGCATAGGGTCCCCGCAAACATGGGCTGCAAAGCTTCACTGTGCCACTATATAAATCTCGAGCTTTCCCCCCTGTTGTCGTTGCAAGAATCTCGTACCTCGTTGGGTCGCATTGCCCATGTTTTGCTAAAGTATCACATCATGCGCGCGGGAGCTTCCAAGATGCATTAGGCACAACCTCTAATTGCCTCAAGGATCCACTGTTGGCCGGTAAGGGTCTCCTTTTTAAACTACCCTTCTTCCTTCTTATCAAAACCCTGCTGGCCCTTTTTTTCGGTTTTTCTTCTGGGATTCCTTCTGCATTTTTGTGACAGGTCTACGCACCAGTGTCTCTTCCTTATCGGATTAGCTTGCTCGGAGTTGCTCTAAAAGTCCGCGCCCTTGGTTTCATTGTATAGCCCTTTGTCGGTCCTTTCACCCCCACAACACATGCAAACTTCTAATCCAATACGGACCCCTCCACTCGGTGGGTCCGACCACCCCCACTCCCGAGATTCTCCGGCTTCAAGTCTGCCCCTTGCATTTTCCTATACCCAAGCTCTGCTAGCATCCCCTGCGGAAACCCCTCTTTCAATGAGATTCATGCACAAACCCTCCAGGTCCAAGATTGAGTTGGAAAAAGCATCGGATCCAACAAGGCGAAATTCTTTGGTAAACTCCCAATTGCATCCGCATGATCCGCTTTCATCCGTGGAGGTGTCCTCCGAAGAGTGCTCCAACAGTCCCACTCCGCGCGTCATGCCGCAAAGTTCTGTGGCCTTGGCCCATGATTCCAGAATCGGCTCTGAGAGTCCGGTGTCTACAGTGGAGATTCCGGCTACCCCGAACCCGGCCCATTCATTGGTTCGCAAGAAATCGGGCGAAGTGGTCAAATCGCTCCTCAAAGAGTCGAGTTCCTCCATCAAGTACAGATCTCGGTCTCTACCCTCCACACCAACATACAAGCAGGTTCATTTTGGCGGTGACAATGACGTCAAGTACTTTAAGTCCAAAGATCGCCCGGCCGCGATCCTGGCGCTGAACTCTCCCACGCAGTTCAATGATGATGACGATGACGATGACTCCGCTAACATTCCTCATTTTTCCATAAACAATAGGAACAACTCGAACTTCGTTGCTTCGTTGGCCAATACAATGCCCCGAAGCTATTTTGATTATTATGACGATGAGCTCAATTCGCACGTGGATCCAAAACCCAAGGCTTCATCCAAGCTGCAGGGGCCCGCCTCCCATTCCGACTGGAATCTTGAATTCACAAATTTTTCTTTCAGGTCCTACCATGAACGCATTAGTATTGAACACCGGCCTTTGTTCTTGGAGAACATGTTTGTCTCGATAGATGGAAAGTATCTATTGGGGCAGGTTGCTGTGCTCAATTTGGCATTCGAAAAGTCCGTGACCATCCGATATTCTCTTGATAACTGGTCGACCATAGTGGAGATTCATGCATTCTACATCCCGGACTCGCCCTCTGTGCTCAAAAGCCACAACTATGACAGGTTCATGTTCAAAATACCTTTGGATCTGTTTGTCAACTGTTTCCCCCAACACTTTAAGCAGCCCAACACCCAAGTCATCACCACCGAAATGTGCATCCGTTTTGCCACGCCCGGCCACGAATTGTGGGACAATAATGATCAGCAAAACTATCAGTTTGTTTTGAAGCGTGATGTCCCCACCAAAGTCAGTCTCGGTAAAAACATGCCCCGAGGCGCCAAAACAAAACAAGACACACACGCTAAAAAGCCCAAATACTCCTCATCATACCTCAAAAAGCGGCATTTTCTGCCGCAGGCGGCCCCCTCAACCTACGACGACAAGGGCTCCGATTCGCCCCGGCCCTTTGAACGGCACTCGTGGGTGGCCCCCGACTATGACGATTTCCAAACCAACAGCTACTACCTTTCGTCGCCCTTACTCAATTATACCGCCAAGAATAATTTCAAGGATCTTCTCATTGACGACCAATTGAACAAGGATTCCGACACCCACGCTGACGGACGTACATTCTCCACGGATTTCTCGGACCACTTACGGATCAGCGACTCCCCTTCGGACGAAAGCTCGCCTTCTCCACAGCAAACCCTGAATTCCACAACCGCACTTGACGCCTCCAGCAGGCGCAAACCTCACGAGTCCATGACCTACAAAGAGCTTTTGGACTCGTATTGTTTTTTTAATTCTAGAACCAACGACGGCGGGTCAAAAACTACGCTAGTCTTGAGTGAAGAACCAGGCACACATTTGGACCCATCAAAGGTCGGCAATAACGACGCAGATAATCTGGACCCGGTCTTTACAGTGTCTTCGTTTTTAAAATAAGCAGAGAAACGAGACAGCCTGGGATAAGGAATATTCGAGGACGATACGGTGACGATGATGACTTTATCACTATGAGAATGATCGGTGATCAGGTCATGACTGTGATAACATGATCAGTGATCGATTGTTTGACAACTGTGATCAGTGCCGATGATGACAATAAAGTTTGGCGATATTGGCGAGGATTGAAAGCTTCTGTCCCTGCAGTGCTTCTACTCACAGCTGATTGGTTTACTTCTAGACTCGGCTGAAGTGCTATCGAAGCCAAATATTCTACTATCTGACAATCTCCAAAATCTTCCAGAATTTGTCGAACTCTGTCACTCCCAGATCTGCTGGAATCCAGATCTGCTGGAACCTTTAGAACTGCCAGAACCTTCCGGAATCTGTTTCTTCAATTTGGCGACCTTTCTGTCCAACATGGAAACTTTGCAATGCCAACCTTGTTGAACTGGTCTGCCTATGCTGGATACATACGAATAAAAGCTTTAAAGCCTAGTTACATTTTTGATAAGAAAGTCATGCGATTGTAATAGTGTACAAGCGTGCATATAATTACAATCCGGTGTATCAACGTGTTCTTGCATATAAATACATTCCTGTGTATAAACGTCTTCCTGCATATACCATTGTCTCCCAACTCAAATAAGCTTTTAATGCAAGTCCCTATCTGACAATGCCATCGAACTTTATATCGCCATGTGTGTGCAGTAATGAAACCTCATATCACTTCATCAAATCGTACGTTACCGGAGTATTACCAAACACCCGTACATCTTGGGCAGACCCGTACATCTTTGCAGACCCGTACACCTCGAGTCCCCACTTCAATTCATTCAACATGAATCAGCCAGAATCTTCTAGATTTGACTCTATCTCTAGTCAATCAGGATCCCGAAATCTGATATTTTCATAATTTCAAGAGCCATTCTAAATCCCAACTCAGAATGTCCAGGACCATCTCCTGCAATATTCCAGGCTAGTCCAACAATGAGTAGAGAATGACTCCTTGTCCTAGTCAAGCAAAAAGAGCACCATCTAAAGATCCAAAAACAGACCGTAAATGGGCGCTATATGCAGAACCACGAGTAGACCATACAAAACGGTTGGCACATGACTCTGGAGCACACAGAAGCTCAACAAGTAATCAGAGTCATGGAGTCATGGAGTCATGGAGTCATGGAGTCAGCAGTGTATCAATAATGGAAATGCCATGATTTCTGAATCTAGACATACACTCTGGGATATGTCGGGTTGAACAAACCATCTATCCAGAACCTTCTCTGGTCTGGCTGGAGTCATTTTGATTTTGTAGAAGCCTCCACAGAGAACTTGGATCACAGTAAAAGCCATGGTCATAGCATAGCCATCACAGAACTTTGGGTCATCATAGAAATCTGAGTCATAGAAATTTGGGTCATAGAAACCTGAGTCAGAGAAACCTGAGTCATAGAAACCTGAGTCATAATCGTGGACACCTTCATAGTCTTCATAGATGATCGTGGGTCTTAGTCGCTTAAGACTCTTGAAATGACAATTGATGGTATCACTGCCATAAGCTTGAACTGTGGTTCAATTCACATGACCTCCATTCGACTGGAATGTAGCAAGTTCTCTTTGATAGACTCCATCAAATATGATGGCCTTTCCATTAGACAAAAGACTCTTCTGACTTCCTCTGACTTCCTCTCGCTTCCTCTGACTTTCTCTGACTTCCTCTGACTTCCTCTGACTTCCTCTGACTTCCTCTGACTTCCTCTGACTTCCTCTGACTTCCTCTGACTTCCTCTGACTGCTTCTAGCTTTTTTTAGCTTTTTCTTCATTCTTCTAGGGGTTCCCCTCCTCTGCTTCCTCTAACTTAACGGGTTCAATCGACTAATTGAAATTGAACATCTTGATTTTGCCCGTTTCTAGACCTGCAGCCACTAAATGACTGGATAAGGCCACGCAACTCACACTGGCCTGGTTGCCAAAGGTATGCAAACACTTGCCGTTTTGGAGATCCCACACTTTGATGAGTTTGTCGTGGGAGCCACTGACCACCCGGAAATTGTCTGCACTGATGGACCAAATGCCCTCGATATGCCCGAACTGTGTTCGGATACACTTGCCTGTTTTGACATCCCACAATTTGATGGTGTTGTCCAAGGACGACGTGAGGAGATGGGAGGGGTACTTTGGGTTTTCCATCCATTCTGGGGCTCCACTCGGGTTCGGTCCATTTGGCCCGTTTTGTCCGTTTTGTCCATTTGGCCCATTCGGTCCGATATGTCCGTTTTGTCCGTTATGTCCATTTTGTCCATTTTGTCCCTGTGTTTCTTGGCGTCGCTGTTCATATTGGTGATACTGCATAGACGGAGTGGCATCATCCAACGAATCAACCACCAAATCGTCTCCCTTATAAACAAACGGAATCACCGTTTCGATCTGGCCCACATGGCCATTGCTGCCCATGCCTCCAAACACCCGGAGGCACTGGTTTGTAGTCATATCCCACATCTTAACTGTGGTATCGTCCGAAGCACTGAACACCGTGTTGGACGGCTCGTGGATCTTAACACAGTTGATGCAGTCCGTGTGGCCCCGAAGGGTGTAGCACGTGCGCAGGTCCACGTGCCATACTTTAATCGTGCAGTCCGTCAGGCCTGAAACAATCGTCTTGTTGCAGAAATCTATGCTGGACACTGCATCGTCGTGGCCCCTGTATGTGGAGATGCACTGGCCTGTGTGGTAGTTCCAGACCTTGATGGTGGAGTCCAAGCCTCCGGTGATTAACTTCAGGGAGTCAAAGGCCAAGGCTCGTACACCTTTCAGATGGCCTTGTAGCGTCCGTATGCACTCCCCTGTGTTGACATTCCAGATCTTGATTGTGGAGTCGTACAGGCCCGAAATCAAGTATTTGCGGTTGAACTGAAGACATGCCACACCATCTGTATGGCCCACAAACTCCATAAGTGAGTGCAGTCCATTGCGCCAGTTCTTCTCAAGCTGGTACCGTTCTGAGTAGACACTTTTCCAGGGTCTTTTCCAAGGCACCACATCAGTACTCTCGTCTGGTCCATCGGCCAGCTTGCGTTTCTTGGCATTATGATCGTTTTTGGCATCTTCAAACCGAGCCCTTTTCATGTGCATGAGCGGAAGCCCCCAGCCACAGTTGGCACATTTCCGGTCAATATGCTGTTCACACATATGATGCCACACACGGTCGTCGTCGGCCAACTGCTTCCATTTGCGGGACACCTGGGCCGCATTACAGAGAGACTTGCAGTCGAGGTAACACAAGATCTTAAGGGAAATTTCCACCGGGAGCGTGGCAATGAAGTCTATGCGGATCAACTGAGAGATTTCCTGGGAAATCGTCAGGAGCTGGGGGAAACAACACTGGGATAAGAGACCTTTAAGAATAAGCGCTCTATGCAGGCGCGGCGCTGCCAGGAAGATGGACCAAACATGAGAAATGGCCTCTCTGTCACGAGAAGGAAGGTGTTCGAGCTCCCGCTGGATTTTGATCATCTTGGTGGCGTCCGCTTGCTTGTTGCAGATGATATCTGGGTTGTGTCTATAGCAGAACTTATGGATATTATCCTTGGGGATATTTGATTGGTCGTTGATGTGTTTCATAAGAAAAGGGGTCACGACCGAAACGTCCGGCCCCAGATCGGGTCTTATTTCGATGTTTTTCTGTGCCACGGGAGATTCGGGGGCTGATTTGGTCACGAGATTCACGTCCTCGGACTCGTTTTCCGCCCAAACTTGGGGTTCCGGCGGCGTCTGAAACTTGGGAGTCGCCCCAGATAATACACCACGGTCTAGAATGGCCAGGAGGTTTTTGGTGGTGGCTTGTTCTGTTTCTGGCAGCCCACAGGGGTCACGCAAATCTATGGGCAGATCCATGGGGGATATGGGGGGTCGGGATGTTTGGATGTTTCCAAGATGTTTCAGGCGTGTTTCAGAAATGTTTCAGAAAGGTTTCGGGTATTCTCCCGGGAAGCACTGTTGTTGTGGAATGTCTAAGGTGTATGTATGTAAGCAGTAGTGGTTATGGAAGGTGTGGCTTGCGCGATAGGTGTGGTGTACGGGTGTGCAGACGTGGCGCCAGCCGCATGTAAAACCAGGCCAAAAAAAATGGGTCTAGTGAAGAAATGGAGCACATCACAAGCGTATCAAAGAAGAAAATAGAAGGCAATGGAAGGTGGACGAATGCAAGAAATGGAAGGCTGTGGAAGTCTGGAACATTCCAGCCTGCATATAGGCGCATATGACATCGCGCGCAGCATCACTTAAAAATCCAATGAAGAGAAGCCACAACCTCGAACCTCAAGACAAGAAACCCCGTCTAGAAATGTCCGGAACTCCAAATAATAACTTCCCCAGTGTCGGAGATCAGGTGCAAACCACCGAGGACGGCACCACCGATGCCCAGGGCCACCCTGTGCAGGAGGTGGAGTCGCTCTGTATGAACTGCCATAAAAACGGAACCACCCGGATGCTCCTTACACAGATCCCGTTTTTCCGGGAAATCATCATCATGTCGTTTGAGTGTCCCCACTGTGGCTTGAAGAACTCGGAGATCCAGCCTGCGGCTCAGATTGCCGAGAAGGGCCTGCGGTATGTGTTTAAGATCGAAACGCAGGCGGATTTTAGCCGCCAGATCGTCAAATCCGAAACGGCAACCTGCAAATTTGTGGAGCTCGATTTGGAGATTCCCCCTGAAAGAGGCCAGTTGTCCAACATCGAGGGTTTGCTCCTGGAAATGGTGGCCAACTTGAGTGCCGACCAACCGGCGCGTAAGGAGGCGCAACCTGAAACATACGAGAAGTTGGAGGCGTTCATCACCAAGGTGAAGGAGTGCCTTGAAGGCCAGCACTTGCCGCTTACCTTCTATGTGGACGATCCTGCAGGAAACTCGTGGGTGGAGTTTGTTCCAGACCAACCAGCCCACAAGTGGTCCATGTACGAGTATAAGCGGACGGCGGAGCAGAATGTGTTTTTGGGATTGCTTTCTGCTGATGACGTGGCACAGCAGAAGAAGCTCGAGGCAGAGGCCAAGAGGGCTGCGACTGCAGGCAATGTCAGCAGTACATTGAAGAGTGAAACGGCCGAAGGCAAAGAAGATTCGGGAACAGGCGAAAAGGCAGCCAATGATAACGATGATATCGAGAACTTGGCCGGCGAGGTGCAGGTGTTCCATGCCACGTGCTCCAGCTGTTTCGAGCCCTGCCAGACCAACATGAAGACCGTCAACATCCCCCACTTTAAAGACGTCATCATCATGTCCACCGTCTGTGACCACTGTGGATACCGGTCCAACGAGGTCAAGACCGGAGGAGAGATCCCCGCCAAGGGCAGCTCGATCACGTTGAAGATCACGGACCCCGAGGACTTGGCACGTGATATCCTCAAGTCCGAAACCTGTGGCTTGAAGATCCCCGAGTTGAACTTGGACTTGACGCCAGGTACTCTTGGTGGACGGTTCACCACCATCGAAGGTTTATTGGCCCAGGTGTACGAGGAGTTGCACTCTCGTGTGTTCAGCGAAACGTCCGATTCCATGGAGACCGAGACCAAGCAGAGATGGAGCACGTTCTTCGCCAAGTTGCAGGATGCCAGCGAGGGCCGCATTGGGTTTACTGTGGTGATGGAAGACCCATTGGCAGCTTCGTACATCCAAAACGTCTATGCTCCAGACAACGACCCCAACATGGAAATCCAGGAGTTTGAGCGTACGCATGAACAAAACGAGGACTTGGGCTTGAACGACATGCAGGCTTAGATTATAGACATGAGGAACAAAGAAAATCAGATCAATGTTGATGGATTAGAGGTGGTGGGATGGCGCGACTGCACACAAGACTGGTTATCAACATTCCCCAGACACACTTTTCACAGCTATTTCATGGCCTCAAGAGTATATCAAGATATTATGGACATTCATGTAGAGTAAGATGGAAGCAACCAAGCATACCCGGCATCCAATGGATTATGTAAGCACAGACGATTATGTAAGCACAGACGATTATGTAAGCACAGACGATTATGTAAGCACACTCACGAAGAAGCCTGACATTTGATTGGCTGCTACAAATCACAACTCCACCGAACAGGACCGAATGTTTGTTGCCTCTAGAAACACGGAGCAGAAACAGTCAAAGAATTTATCAAAAAATGGACAAAAGTTAGGTATTGGTTTCTCCTGCATATTAAGCCAGGATGCATTTTGGAGGCAAGTGTTGAGCACAACTCGGAATCTTGGATAATTGAAACTTTTAAAATATGAAATTGCTTAAATATGACGCTACACAATTTCATAACTTGCATAAATAGAAGTGAAAGTTGGTGAAATGACTACAAAATGTGATTGGCTGGCAGGGGCGTTATGTGCAGGACCCCCTTTAGGACGGCATAGTTTCTTTCTAGTTATGATGGGCCAAGTCACAGAATCACCACCAGCTTAAATTCATGCCTTATAAAGGACTGCCTGATCGTATGACTAATCTTGGAAATAGCTGACACTCCTATAGTCGATCAGTAGTCAGTATGTATAGCTATAAGGATGGAGATACTGGAAAGCAGAAGCAGCGAACAGGAGAATGAATAAAAGGCCATCAATTAAGAATATTTCGAAGTTTTTTAGGAATTGTACATTTAAATGTTGACTGCAGGATCTATTTATAGGCTAGTATGGTGGAGGAAGGACGTGACGAGCTCAGGTTTCTATGGTGTGTTTGGTTGATAGGCCGGATTATGACTTTTTACTATGGAACTGTAATAAAGGCTTATTATGTCACAATCTATACTAATGTTAAGCTCCTGTATATACGAGCGGGTATATGCACTACTACACACCACTCTACACACCACTCTACACACCACACCAATAATAGTCGTATGGCCAGACTAGAGAGGTTTCATGAGTCTAAATTGACCCGTCATTTAATGCAACCTTACTCAACCAGTGCAAACTATAAACATGAAACACACTCCGCTAAACTATTGGAGCAAGTTGAACAGCCAGTACAAATTTCCACCAGTACTTCATCATGATATATTTGTATTAGAAAAAGCTGCTAAAAAATGGTGCATAAGACCATCTGAATGTGACTACTTTAGCAGACTGCAATGTATAGTTCTATCAATTGTATACTCGAATACATAATTCAACTTAAAGGCATCTCTGGAGAATTCATTGAATCAGGTGAACCTTCTAGTTCTTATATATTTCAAAAGAAATAGTAATACTCCAGTAGAAGTACTCCAGTAGTAATACTCCAGTAGAAGTACTCCAGTAGAAGTACTCCAGTAGAAGTACTCCAGTAGTAATACTCCAGTAGAAGTACTCCAGTAGTAATACTCCAGTAGAAGTACTCCAGTAGTATTAGTAGCTGTTTGGCTTGATTCTTAAAGTTTCGATAATTTGGTACCCGGATATAATTGTCTTCCATCTATTCTTGTTATGGTATGCTCAAAGGATGGGAGAGGAAAGGTAGAAAGGCTCGGAAGTGTTGAACGCATTCTGAACAGAGTGGGGTGAGTATGCACATCAAAAGGTCAGAATGCAGGAGTACAGATGAAACTGACATGAGAGCCACTCCTGAAACCGGGCCTGGAGTGACTGAGTATGTGAAGCAACATACGAAGGAATGATCCAATGAGAGACCTCTGAAGAAAAGCCGTTGTGCAGAAGCATGCACGAGGGGTGTTTGAGGAACTTACGCTGATAACTCCGGTGAAGGAGGTATCAGAAGGAAATGCCAAGAGTCTGGTTGGAATGCCAGATGAGGGATTTAATCAGAACGGTCGGGACGACCACACGCACGGGGGTCATGCCGTGGAAGGGGTTCCGGTCGAAGGTCTATATAAGCGAAGGGCTTTCGCTTTATTGAAAGATTATTGAAGCAGTCCAGTCATAACAAAGACATAAAGGAGTCACGAATATAACTAGCTTAACAAAGAATAGAAATGAGTGAGACTATCACACCTTAGTTATTGGAGTTGTTAAAGAACAAAGAGATTGGGGTTCCTACATACGCGAGTGTTAACAGTAACGCGCAACAGGAAGTGACCACACCCGTACACCAGACAAGGTGGGTAGAAAAAGACCAATGTAACACCACCATTGATGTATTTTTGGGTTATATAATTATATTTTTGAAACCTTTGAATTCTAGCAATCAAAAGTTGTTTTTTGAAGAATCAAAAATCTTCTATATTTCCCATTTCCACCACTGGAATTGCCATTTTATACCTCTATCTGACGATTCTACCAGACTATTCTGTCACATCAAGAAATGAGCCAAATCCGAACTGTGTTTAGACAATACCATAATAATTCTATTGATAGTGGTGAATCATTAGGCTTTTTTTGGTAAGTCGTTTGTAGTCAAAGTACCAATTCTTGCGATTTAAGAGATATAGTCATCACTTTAGTTTTTATATTGTTGTGGTTTCTAAACTAATACCTGCAGTTTCCCTCCCGTAAACCCTTCCGTAAAACCTCCCATAGACTCAATCTCAGACTCAATCTCAGACTCAAGAACAAGAACTCCATATATATTCCCTTCTGGACTGTAGTATGTTACTCCTTCAAATCCCTAAGATAGGCCTCCCTTTCTGAAACCTTTCTTGAACCTCCCCAGATGATTTCATGGAACACACTTATGTTTCATCTGGATACTTTATATTGTCCCAGATCAGAGATGTAACATCTCGTCTATTCAACAGTAGTCACTAATCAGTAACTAATCAGTAACAAATCAGTAACAAATCAGTAACAAATCAGTAACTAATCCCTCACTAATCACTCACTAATCACTCACTAATCACTCACTAATCAGTAACAAATCACTCAGAAAGAAGGATTACTTCGGGTGACCCTTAAGCGATTTCTTGCACCATCTATCATTTATCACGAACATGATCTAGAATATCTCAACAACTCGTTAGTTTAATTCATTAGTACTAAATACTCAATTCTGTTGAATATGAGACGGTAAGGTTTACTTGTATATGCAGTTTCCAGATGAAAAAGGTGATGAAGAGAACAAGATTTGGATGAGTTTCGTCTAATTTTCTTAACTTTGGTCTAATTTCTTTAACTTTGGTCTAATTTTCTCTAATTTTCGTCCAATTTCTCTAACTTTGGTCTAATTTTCTCTAATTTTGACCTAATTTTCTCTAACTTTGGTCTAATTTTCTCTAATTTTGACCTAATTTTCTCTAACTTTGGTCTAATTTTCTCTAATTTTGACCTAATTTTCTCTAACTTTGGTCTAATTTTCTCTAATTTTGACCTAATTTTCTCTAACTTTGGTCTAATTTTCTCTAATTTTGACCTAATTTTCTCTAACTTTGGTCTAATTTTCTCTAACTTTCGTCTAATTTCTCTAACTTTGGTCTAATTTTCTCTAACTTCTTGTGTTATCAAAGAAAGGCATATAAGAGAAGATGGAGTTATTGTTATGTTGCTCAATAGAAAAGGATTCAGTTTAAAGAGCAGATTAATATTTCGTTTAGAGAAACCTGAATAAATCAAGCTGAGAAGAGGACCATTCCTCAATTGTTCCTCATTGTTAGAATTAATGAATATCAATTTGACTGAAAATATCTTCAAAGGTTTTATCTGCAGGACATCCTTATGTGCAGGTCCGCTGGGGGTCGGTTTCCAGGGTTCCAGCAATGGTAGCCAGCTCAAATTTGGGGTGTCAATGCCTCATACCGTCCATATCACGTTCACCAATTTTCAGCTTGTTTCATCCAGTGCGTAGCCAGAAACCTAACCTTCCCTCGTTCACTAATGCATGGTCCTGCATATAGGCTACGGTCACCTGCCCATCAATATAACTTCAGAATCACTCCTCTCACTACTTCTAGATTCCCCTTTTAGTCTACTCATTCTTACAATTGGTCTTAGCTCGGTATCTAGAGAGTACACTAAGGGGAATAGATTGGGATGGACTGCATACAGCACATCCTTCCACGGTGCCTTGGTCTTTTATCCAAAAGGCTTCAATTCTAGACTTTAGACTCACTAAAACACTTCCTCTTGTGTCCTAGGCTGATTACACTAGACTAGACCGGTGCAAGAATTGTCTTCCCAGTCTACTACCTATACTCTTCCTGCATACTGAGACTCCGAAATCACTTGGCACTTGTCTTTTGCAGTAGAACTTAAATTCTTACGTTTCTTAGTCTCCCTTTGAAAAGATGAAAAGGGAAAACACTGCTGAGTAGTGGTGAATAGAATCCAGTGGTGAATAGAATCCACTTGGTCGTACTATCCTCATAAGTGTGCAGGGAGTCCAGTGCTCGGTGTTTTGCACTCAAAAGACCTTAACCTCCAACACTGAGAATCCCACTCCAAAATCCACAAACATAGATACTTATCATAATATTTAAGTAGTCAGCAGTCTTAGTATCAGTAGACATGGAAACAAAGGCCATAGAATGTCTAGGGTTCTATGTACAGTACTAATCTCCAGTAGTAGGTCATTAGTAATTATGGTTCTTCAGTATTAGGGCCTTTGGAGTGAGGCGGACTGAAAATATAAAAGAATCCCATCTAGAATTAAATCATTGGCTGATTAGAATCCACTAACGAGGCCTTTTAATAAATAAGAGGCCACATCTGTGAGTGCCAAATGAAGTGACTTCTGCGACTGAGACTGGACTTTGACTGCGGATAAAATGCTGCCAATAAATACCTTGGGTAATTGTAAATTTGTGAGATAGGCTGGGGAGAGCCCTTGATATAGCCTCACATTCTCGGACTTATGGTTTTGTGTCCTGCGTCACACCTCGTAGTTTGGAGTAAGCTCCGTCTGCATACCACATAATCTAATCTATGGCCACTAGTCACGTGTCAACTATAACCAATCAGAACACTGACTATGCTTTCTTCACTTGCCCACTCTTTAATATAACACCACTATGATTTGAATATCTTTTCTGACAATAAGTGAATATGACTGACTGAATATGACTGACTGAATATGACTGACTGAATATGACTGACTGAATATGACTGACTGAATATGACTGACTGAATATGACTGACTGAATATGACTGACTGACTATGACTCTTGAGAATATACTCAGTCCAGTCATAGACTTCGATAGTATATGCTTAGTAGTATCAGCATCACACTATGTCTGATAATTATGGTACACTTTAGCCTCTGTTATAATGCCAGTCTGATCTTAGTACACGCTGGTAGCCAGTATCTAGTCCATTAGGATACAGATGCACTGTTTTTTGTCAAGCCAGTGTTTAACGCCCCAATTTTTTGATCTTCATCTTTGCTGCTCTCTTTGGCACCCCCATTTACGCCATAACTCTCTATCTGACGTCTTTCTTTTCTGGTGTGGAATTGAGGACAACTTATGTCTCAGCAAATTCAGTGACAAGGAATATGGCTTATCAGGCTCTGGATTTGGCAAGGAATCGGCATCCGTAGCCAGTCACATAAAAAAAGGTGCGTCAATTCATTAGAGGGAAAGGCCTCCTTTTATAGTTTGGAGAGTGCGAATCCTGAAACAAACGCACAACGTTAAGGGGCTTGCAGATGGCTGCGAAAACGCAGCCTCACTAATATAAAAGGCCCTTTCCCCCGCGACTTTTTACCACTACGAGAACTAATATTCAGCCACCACCACTTACTTCTACTATAACTGATACTATCAACGCTACTACTGCTAATAATAAATAATATTCACTAATAAGATACCCTTGGCTATTTGCTTGACAGCAGTCATGGGCGAGTGAGATGCATCAGTCAGATTGGCACTCATGCCAATGACCAACAGATCTGTCCATCACTCCAACACCCATGCACCACTTCTCAATCCATCCATATACTGATAACTCCGTCTATGACTTCCAAACTGTTTCTTCTGTGTAGTGGTCGGGGTTGTTGTCGGGGTAGTGATCGGGAATTTGATCGGGGTAATCCAGAAGGTCCTGACAGTCTTCGGCCAAGAACTCCTCGGTGCTAAGCTCTCCCCTCTTCCATTGCTTATAACGCCAGCGACACGCAAAGCCCCGGATCAACTCCGTGCATCGGATCTTCTTGAGTCGCTGGTCCACCTTGCCGTGCATAAGCCTGTTCTCCAAAAAGTCGATGAGCACAAGACACTGCCCCGGGTCAAAGGAGGTATAGAGAGGGAGCTGGGTGATGAGCCGCGTGAAGGAGATGCCTGGCTCTTCATGGAGCTCCATGTTCACATACACTTCTTCCATGAACTGGTCAAGCAAGTGCCTCCGCTCCTGCACCTTGGCCACGTCCATTTCCAGCAAAATCAAATTGATGGCTCGACAATCCACACTGATATCGTACGGATCCGAACTGTGCCGCGTGATCCACTTGGCCGTGAGTTTGGGGATACTCAACGAGCCCTGGTAGAATTGGAACCGGAGCGACCCATGGAGACTGTGCAAGAGAGGACTCAAGTGTTCCCCGTCAATGAACCCTGTCCCCTTGGGATCGTACCTTTCCCAAACCCGTTTGAACTTCCGGATCTCAGGCCGTGCAATCAAGTGGGAGTACTTGGTTCCACCGGCAATGTAACTGAAACTGTCCAAAATAAGCGAAACGAAAAGATTGAGCATGATGTACATGGAGATGAGGTTCCACGACATAAAGAAGAAGTAGGCGTATTGCCTATTGCCACAATCAGACACGCCACTGGGCTCGTTCACCACGCAGTACGGTTCCTCCAACGTGAAGTCCATCATGATATAGTTCCAGCCCTCGCCAAACGAACACCTGAAAAGCAAGATCAATGCCTTGGGCACCGACCGGAGGTTGATGTTGTTGCTGGTGTTGGGCCCGATTTTGGTGAGTCCAAACACCTGGTTCATGGCAATGGCATAGGCAATATAGATGATGAACCACGTGAACATCAACGAGAACAAGGACGGGAACGAAGCCGATGCAAACTTCAACAACTGGTTCAAGCGGTCGCTCCGGGGAAACAAGAAGATCAACAAGGCCACCAAAAAGATCTTGTTAATATTCACAAACACATTGCCCGACGGAAGCCGGAAGGCCGTGCAGGTACTGATCCAGGCCCCCAACGTCACCAAAAAGCAGAACACGTTCCACTTATTGGACACAAACACCTTATAGCCCTGGGCCACGATCATCATGATATAATGGGCAAGAAAGCAGAATGTGGAGATGAGAAAGAGAGCGTATTGCGCTTGTCCAGGAACCCAGGATGGGAAGGCTTCAAACACCAAGGCAAATAAATGGAGCATAAGCACGAGCCCCAAGATCAGGTTCCAGATCTTGTTCTTTTCCACGGTCAAATTATAGCAAAAACGCTTGAACCTTGTCAAGTCTCGCTTATCCTTTCTCTTGGAAGGCCGGACCTCCTGAAGAAACTTCTTCACGTGATACCACTGGATCTGGATATCCGTCAAGTACGCCCGTCCCGTGACCTTGGCGTAGTTATTGATGATCACCGAAACAAACAACGTTAAGATGAACACGGTACTGATGAAGTTGAACATAATGATGAAGATTCCATTGAGTGGAGACAGGAACATCTTCTGCGGCGTGCCCACACCAGTACTCTGCATCACGTTGATGAGGAGATCTGTCCAGCCCTCCAACGACACGATCTGGTAGAACGTGGAGAACGACGTACCAAAGCTGTCCATGTGCAAGATGGGGTTGGTGTACACGTTAGGGCCCAACACGTTCCAGTCGAAAGGCAGACTCTGGTACTCGTCGAGACAAGCAGCGTAATCCGATTCCCCATCGAGACAGTATCCCAAGCGACCATTGAACACGTTCAAGGCCCAGAGAGAAAACGGAAAGAGCAAGGTAAGCGAAATCACCGTGGCACTAAGGATCTTGCCGAACCCTGATAACATCGTATAGTGGAAGTTATTCTTGGCAGTTTCACTGATGGTCAAGATCCTCAAGGCCCTTAATGCCTTTAAACCACGCACAATCCGGGAAAGGTCTCCATCATTGATGAGGTAGGCCACGAACTCGATCCAAAGCGAACTCAAGGCGCCAAAGTCGAGCCAATTCCACGGCAGGCGTGCATAAGCATTGGGCGTAAAGAAGAGTCCATCTGCAATGACTTTGATTGTCATTTCCAACGTGAAGATGGCCATGAACACCACATCAATGAAGAACAGCCAGTTCCAGCGGCCATGGTTATTCTGCACACTTAACCTGTACAATGGAGTAAGATAACATGCACCAATCACAATGCCCACAGTGGATGCAAACATCACGATGGAGAAGATATCGCCGATGGTCTTGTGCGGCTCAACTCCATCGATTCTTTCTCCATAACTGGGAGGCACAATCCTCTGGCATAACCGGCGTAGTTTGTGGTTCGGCTTCAACATGTAAAACACCGTATTGAAGCTGGGGTTGGCCTTTAAATAGGTATCCTGGCTCTTGATCAAACTGCGTCTTTCTGCAAGCACCTGAGTAGCAAATTTGGAGGGCTCGAAGTTGCCAACATCCGTCATCATCTTGCGCCGGGCATAGAACGGATTCTTAAAGTAGTGTGTGGCAAACTTCTTGACCTGAAGAACTGCTCTTTCGGGCAATGGTTTGCGGGGCTCGTCGGGGCCATGGATCCGGGAAGCTTCCACAAACTCATCCATTTCTTCATCTCCATTTAAGAAATCGTTGACTGCACTTCCACTTAAAAGCAAGTTGGTGACCGCCTTTTCGATGTTTCTCTCCTCACGTGACTTGAACCATTTGGCTTTCAACCGGAACATCCACCCCGGAGGATCCTTCGCCATCAGCAACCGTTTGGTCATATCGTCAATAAACTGGTGCAACTGGTGTTTCCGTCTTCCCTCCAAGGAGACCTCTAAGGACTTGGCAATGACGGCAATAAAAATATTCATGATCACCAGGTTACTGACCACGAACCAAATGATAAGAATAACGGCTCCGAACGACCGCTGCGCCACGCTCTGGGCATATTTCTGGAGGGTGAACATGATATCGGCCCAGTTCTCTGTGGACGTGATCACATAGAGTGTCATTAACGTATTTGGCAATGTGTGCATGGCAAACTGCACCTCGTCCACATCTTCCGGGGGCACGGTACCCTCGAAGTAGCGGGATGCAATGATTCCCGTGAGGAAAAGAAGGATGAAGTAGAACAAGGTCAAGTCGTAGATGGCCTTGAAGTTCTTGGTGATCTTAAACCAGAGATCTGACGTGATACGGAACGAGAGAACCAACCGGTAGAAACGGGCCAATTGGAACACACTCATCCAGTAATACGCATGGCCCAATTGTTTCTTCACGGGCCCCACGATGATCACGGAAGTGATCACGGCCAACGTCAAGTCCACCACGTTCCGGTGGCTAAGGAAAAACGACCTCCAATCCGGTAAGTAAAGGAGAAACCGTAGAATGATCTCAAACAATAAAAGCGACGTGTAGAGGGCCTCGGTCCGGTAAAGAAGCACCGTCCGCCGTTCCGTCATATCGTGTTTCCGGAAACTCTGGGTGATGAGCGAAAGCGTGATCACCAATAAGAAGAAGAACTCGAACCGGTAGTACATCCGCAACCAGGGCTTGCGCAGGATCAACTTGCGGATGCGTTGGCCATGCACTTCGTCGTTGAAAAACCACGACTTGAACTTGGCCTTGCGGGTTGCTAACGACTTATCGTTGCGGTTCGCCTCGGCCCTCCGTCTGCGTTCTTCCCGTGCCTCCATCAGCACTAAATTGAACGACGCCACAATGATGGCCGTGAAGATATTCATCAACCACACCGTGAGCACGTAGATACCCACAATAAAGAAGAGAGATGCCCCCAAACTATCTGTATCCATGACATCGTACATGATGTCTGAGAAAGTATTGACACTGATCATCACAAACACTGCTTGCATGGACTGTAGGATATTGTCGAAATTGACAGTTCCACCATACGGATTCTCCCCACTTTGACACACTGAGTTCATCGGACACCAGAGGCCCTTGACGTAACTTGTAGTCTGGCCATCTCTGTCCAAGTACGGATGAGGATGGCCATCGGTGCCGAGATATGCACCACAGAACAGCTCCTCATTGACGAATATTTCACTGGGGTCATTGGGGTTGGTCCACACACAGTGTCTGGAGAGAGACGACTTGAAGGACTGCACACCGATGATGGAGAAGATCACCCAGAAACACACCACGAAAATGCCCACATCAATCAACTGTGGGATGGCCGATTGACATGCCCTCAAGATAAGATTTGTACCGGTGGTCAAGTTTAAAAGACGCCAGATTCGGATACACCCTAAGGCCCGGAATAACATGAAGTGGCTATCGTAATCCCAGCGACTGATATGGAAAAGCAACGAGATCCAGAATGATAGCACGGAAACAAAATCGAGCCGTTGCCAGCTGCTGCGGAGAAATGCTCGCTTGAGGTTCATTTCCTCCACTGTTTTGAGCAATTTATGCGTTTTCATAAATGTATTGGGCTCAAAAAGTCGCTTTCGAGGGTTTATTTCCAACATCGAGCTTGCAGACCCCAGACGGGGACGAAGGTGCAAACGTTCGTCTGAAGAATTAAATTTGGCCGTTTCAAGACTGTCCGTAGTACCCAGCAGAAACGAATGGGATGGAGAATTGCTCCTGGAGTGCAAAGACGCAAGTACTTTCTTCTTTCTAGTGGGAGCAAAGACCTGGAAATAGGTTTTGATCCTCTCGTAGAGCGAACTCCAGGCATAGAACAAACTGCTGGTGGGATACTCCATCTCCATGGTCTCAAACAATGCCGCATCATTATAAAGTCCATATGCCACCACCTTGACGAAGATCTCGATCGTATAGAAACAATTGATACCCAATAAGATCCAGTCTGCATAGTTGGGATTGCTTTCAAAGCGAATGGACCCTGCTGACCATTGTCTGCTAACAAGAACAGCCATTTGAGTCAAGATCATGCTCAAAACAACGGCATTGGTACTTCTGTTCAGGGCCGTGCGATGACACCATTGTCTGAAACGGGATTCGGGCGAGAATATGCCGAGAGACTTGCCGAAAAGCTGAGGATGACACTCGGAGTTGGGTTTTTCGATGGCAGTGGATGGACTCAACTTGGGACTAATGTGGGATGCAGGTTTGGAAGATGCATTGGTCAAATTACTCTTGGAAGGCCCAAACTTGGGTGAAACATGCGCCGTGTAGCCCGTATACCCGTATTTGAGACTCTTGCAAGGACTACCCTCGGGATCCTCCAAGGGCACCGAGTTGATGCTGTCGGAACTGGAGTTCCGGACGGGGAACCCGCTAATCTGCAGGCTCAACGACGGTAATGAAGTGGACGAATGGCGCAAATGAGTGTCTGAATGCAAAGAAGTGGCCGAACCAGTGGACATGACCGTCTGTAATTCCGAACCCATTCCCGATCCGGTAAAGGAATCCGGGTGTGTATCGATGATTGGCGCAGGAGGATTGCTGGAACCAGCCACACGGTCGGAAATCCTGGTTAAGAGCCCCAAGATCTTGCCTGGCGACGAAACCAGCGGCTTGTGCATCCCCAACGGCGGCCTAAAAAGCCCTTCCTCGATGCTGGAGTCGTAGAGTTCGGCTCCGGTCGGCAGCTCCAGTTCCGGGTTGTTTAAAGTGATCATGGGGATATTATAGGTAAGGTCCGGGTCCACGGACTCGGAGTTGCGGGGTTTTTTGGACGTATTGAACGAGCCATCGTGGAAATGGAAGATACCTTCATGCCTAGCATCACCATCTTGCATACTAGCGGGGTTTCCCTCGGAAATAGGTGAAACCACATGCTCTTTCGATTGCGATTGCGAGCCCATGCCCATCTCATCCACCATCCATATAGGGCCCTTTGCCGAAAGTCCCAACACCTCATCCAATTGGTCCCGGAAATATTGGGGGTCTTCCTGGAGTGCATCGCCCAAAAGATCAAGGTTGTCCAACCCGGATTCGTGGGATCCCCACAGAAAGCGCTTAGAGGAACGGGAACGGGCAGATCCCGAAGCTATGGGTTCAAGACCCGGGTAATCAAAATCCTGGAGAGATTGCCGGGATGCGGGGCGAAACGTTGCCCGATTAGGCGTTGAATCGGAGAAGCGGCGGTCGAAGCCGGAGAAAAGAGACTGGCGCCGGTTGGAGCCGGAGATAAGACTCTGGGGCCGCCCAGACTCGGAGAAAAGGAAATGACGCCGGTTGGGGTCCGTGGTGGTTGACAGGCGCCGGTTGGAGCCCGAGTGGAGGGCTGATTGGGGTAGAATATCGTCGGCGGATACCGAATGGTCGTAATTTTCGCCGGAAAAAGACGCCAGCGGTGGCGAAGCACCGGACATGCCCGCCAGCCGCCCATTTTCGGCAGAATCTCGGCCACTTTCGCCCGAAAACACGTGGGATGATCGCCTAGGCATGGCTTAAGTATATGGCTTGCAAAGGATTCGAGCCGGGAAGAAGAAAGAAGTAGCCAAGTGGCGAAATGCAAGGAAAAAAGGGGGGGTTTAAATAATAGAACTGTCGGAGGTAAGGGTCTGCCTTGGGTCCCGTCGTATGGTTAAGCTAGCACCAGGATTGAGCGGTAGTGGAGTTTCAAGAGTGTAGCAGACGTAGATAGTTGAAGCTCGAGGCGCATTCACGGGCTTGGGTGCAGGACAATACGGTGTTTATGTGCAGTCCGCGCTCTTAAATCATTCACCATCGTGACACTCAGCCTTGTTTATAATGCGCGGTATCGTGCATGAATGCCTACAACGTCATTATGTGCCGAGCTGTATGCAGGACGCCCTAATATAGTAATCCATCCATCTTCCCCAAATCGCCGGACCAGGCAGATATTTTTCTATCTATATATTGTGCAGGATTTTGAAACCGGTATACTACAAGAAAATCTGGGTGACGTATTTATTGTGATGAGTGGGCTTGGTTTACGGATGTAAAGGTTTGTGCAGGTCACGTGACTTTTGGAATAACACCGAAATTACACTGGATTTCTAAAAATAGCCCAAGGCCACGTAACGGATTCTGCAGTCATTCGAGATTCAGTGATTTTCAAAGTCTCCAGATTTTTTACTACTTTTTCTGAAACCTCTTATACTGCTTATATGCAGGCCCACGTTACATATCATGCTACCACTATACCATACACTATTCTACGGGGGAAAACTTAGGGGCGAATAGTGTAGTTGTAGGGATGTACGGATGTAGAGACGTACAGATGTACAGATGTATATATGTAGGGATGTACAGATGTATGTATGAGATGTATGGATGTGGATCTGGAGGTAGAGATGTATGGATGTATTCGCCAATTGCTAGGTTGCTCGATTTCTAAAACTTTTTAGAGGTATTTGGACTCTTGGAATGACTTTCGAGGGAGTAGAATCCATACACTGGCTTATTTATAGTGAGCCCTCCTTTGAATGTCCAAAAAACCATAGTTAAGGATGTACACAAACTTTATAGGTTTGAGCAATTATCAGACGGGAATAGAATGGAATAACCAGTAATAAAGTCTACTATGGTGGTGTAAGTGTAACAGGGCTTGAATTGTGATTTACGGGCGTCCTGCATATACCGCGCACCCGTACATCTGAGAAAATGGTAAACCCGTACATCTGAAATGGTAAAAGCCCGTACACCGCGCGAACACTAAACCCGTACACCCACTTTTCATAAACCCTTACATCTCGTGAATCGCACCAAAAAATTCAACCCAACCCACCGCTCACCCCCCTTAACCATGAGTTTCCTCCACAACAGCAAGACTCAACTAAGCGCAGTCAAGCGGCTTTCGGCTCGAATCTTCGGCGAAACATACAACCCCACTGGAATCCGGAATGGCGCCAAAGTCTTGCGTGCCCCCTTGAAAGGTGCCACGGTCGCATCGTACTATGGGAAAAACGACTCTGCTCCCACGTTCAGGGATTTCAAGGAGTGGTTTCCCGAGTTAAAGTTGGTGGATCCCAAGGAGGTGTATAGAGTGAAGATGGTGGCCGATAGAAAGAAGAGAAGCAAGGGTGCCCCTAAGAAAAAGAGCAGTTAATTGGTGTGATTATGTCCTCTGATCATGTCCTCTGATCATGTGAGTATCATCATGTGATTACTATATGACTGAGCCATGGCTGACACGTGACTGTGTGACTTTTTGCTGGTCATGGGACTGTCTGGTTATGTGAGTATGTGGTGTTACTAGTGTGATCATGTGACTGTGATTCTTGGTCCTTCACGTGACCTTCCTGTATATATCCCTCCGTTTGTTCTGAAACGTGTCTGTGACTTCATGCTCCATCAGAGTATCTTCCAAAGGACTCCCTGTCGCCTTTTCATTGGCCACTTGCTTCGATGTCAAATTTTCATTGGGAAATGACGTCAAATGTGCTAAGGTCCTGCACACCCGCCGCCAGAGAGGGCCTCCGGGCGTATCCTCCACTAAACTTACGGCCAAAGTGCCACCTTCAATAGAAAACCTGGCCCTGCTGAACGAGTAGCGACTTGTAGCTAGAATTAATGGTGCGCCTGCATGTAGCACCAGCACGTGATCGCTATAAGCCACAACGTACCCCTTTTCCACCACAAGCACGTCCAAGAATTTCAGGTCTCCGAAAACACTCATTTCCGGCACGAGTTTTGGCTGGGCCCCGGATTGCCTCTTGAAAATACACACGTTCTTTTCGGAGGCGATCACGTGACGGCCCCCGGAAGTCATGCTCTGTTTCCACCGGAACTTGGCCGGGGGGATCCGCGCCAACCGCGAGTACTTGATCTCCAAATCGAGGTCCCGGAAATGCGACCAGATAATACCCTCGGAAAGCACCACCTCCTCCGGTTTTCCCTGCAGGAGGCTCTGAATATCCACAACCTGCATGGTTATAGCCAGCGCACGACCCAGGTCGTATAGCTCGTCGTACTTGACAATATAGTCACATTCCTGCAGAGAAGGACCAGCACTCAGGCCCCAGAGACAACCAAATTCGGTGGCATCACGTGCTGCAGCCACTAGCGTAGGATGTGCCACGTGACCCTCGGTCACGCTGCTGGTCACGTGGCCCCGTTGGTGTATGCCGTACAAATTATACACCCGGACATCTGCTCCACCCAAACAAGATTCCGGGTCAACTAGCAGAAGCCACTTGCCCGATTGGGACCATTCCCACTTAGCCGCGGTGCCCACGGCCAGAGATAGTTCTAAGGACACTAGGCGAGAGCACGTGACCCCATCGGTATAGAAATGGGAGATCCGAGGGCTAGTCGAGGGTAAGAGGCGCGAGGCCAGGTGTTTCGGGTAGTGTGGTTGGGCCACGACCGACCAGAGCCGGGGTTTGGTCGGATGAAAGATCACGTGACTGCACGGCTTCGCCACCGTCACGAGGGCCTGCGTGCATAGAAGCGAGTAGACCTTCATGTGGAGGTTCATGCGGGAGAATACCGCTAGCATGGTGGAGTTAATGTAAGAGCCGTAAGTTGGGGGTGTAGATCCGGGGGTAGTGGAACCGGTGAGACCAGCACTTCCGAGGGAAGTATTCCCCGGATTAGAAAAGGTCGGAATCGCGGGGAACCACTGGAACCGGTCAATCCCGACCCCATCCACCTCAATTACCCCCGGTTCACCCCCGGTTAATTCAATCACCACCACCAAATTGATGCCGCCACACGTGACCAGGACTGCATACTTCAGCGACCGGGTCCCCGGAAGTACATGTTCCCATTCCACCTGATGTACCGTCATCGGCAGATCCGAGGGCGGCACTGTACCGTGTCTCCGGCCATGGTCAACAAAGACTTTTCGTAGATTCTGGAAAATGGGTGGTGTGTTTGTGTGCAGGAGCAGGTGGACCAGGGCAGACTCTTTGGATACGACTGCCACGTAGTGTCCGCACCGAGAAAGCAGCGGAAGCATCAAAGATGTCTAATGTAATGTTTTGGTTTCGGTTGGTTATGGTGGTGTAGTATAGTTGGATGTCTTGTGTGCAGTCTTGCGTGTTTCAGATCATGCACGGTGTAAGGATGTTATGTGGGAAGCCGCTTATGTACAGGACACCTGTTTAAAAGAAAGAAACCCCAGTTGAAAATCACACGTCGAGTGTCCTAGATGGTGGTCTTGGTGGTGGTGAAGCACGCGCACTGATGTTGGGACTGCACTTAAAACATTACATGCACACATCCGTACACCCCAAAACTTTCCAGCTCCAAAATCTCAACCCACACCAAAAAACACGAGTAAGTCAGTAAATGAAATCTTCCGCAAATGCCAAAAAACAATCATTTACCTTTTTGCTGATTCCTGAAAACCCGTTTTGGGCGAGTTTGAAACGTCCTCTTTTTTTAGACGTGTGGTCCTGCAGATAAACCCTCCGCGCAACAATAACATCCTCAAACTGTCTTTCTACCAAACATAATTATCGGTCCAACAACCATCAGAGGCCAGTACACCACGACATAACTATATATTACATTCTTGGTTTCTTCCTTGTATCTTGCTCTATATACAGGCCCGCCCCCGCTGCCACCAGGACATCCCATTGCTCATTACATCCCTCAATACGCATTCATCCTTTATGAACCGGAATGCCGCCTAAGAAAACCGCTCTGAGAGGCCGTGGCAGGCCGAGAAAGGTGGTCAAGGCTGAAGGAAGCAGCCAAAACAGCCAAACCGGTGAAAAAAGCGTCAAAAACGGTGAAAAACCGCCTCAAAACTCCCAAAATGGCCTTCCTGGAATCAAGTACATTGCCCTGCGCCACAATTTCAGTTCGGACGAATCAGACGACTCCATGAACCCCCCACGACGGTCTAGTCAGCCCCAGTCGATGTTGGGCCTGCACAATACGCTCAAACAGCTCCTATCTGCCGGAAACGGGCCCATTCCAGACCCCACCGACTCCATGAAGACGCCCACTAAGCGCCGAGGACCACCTAGGGCCCGCCCGGCGGCTGTTTCAAGCGATTCACCCATCAATTCGGCCAGCACGCCGATTTCCCGCTTGAAAAGGGCCACAGCACAGCTCAATTCGCCTGATAATTGGGCTCCGTCGCCAGCATTTTTCCACGATGATGCAGAGGGACTCCCGCCGTCAAAACGGAGCCGAGGCGGTTTGAAAGCGGGCAAAAAGGGCAAAAAGGGTGGTTCTGGCGTGGAGAAAACGCTGAAAACGGCCAACCCGGCCGAACCAGCCCGGAAAAAGACCCTAAAGGACCCACAATTCAAGTCCCAGGACCAATACAAGTCCCAAGAAATCCCAGAGTCTCGAGAATCGTCCCACTCTCCACAATCCCCCAATCAGTACGCGGAAAAAGTGACCCACCACCTAATCAACCTCACAGCAGACGAGTCCGACTTCATCCCCAACAAAAGGCGCTCCTCCTACAACAACAGGGGCAAGCGGCAACTGTCGGTAGGAAACGGGTACTCGTCCAAACCACATGCGCAGGTTTCGGCCCATGAATACTACAAGCTGTTGGACCCCTCGATCCCCGAACCCAACCAAATGCGGCAGCTTTTGACGTGGTGTTTCAAGAAGTCATTAGAGTCAACGGAAGACCCCGATATGCTGGTCAATAAGGATGCAGAAACAGCCAAAGGAATCGCCAAAATCATCAAAAATGAGCTACTTACAGACTTGGCCAATGGTACCATTTCCACCAGTTGGTACAGTTTAAAGGATTCATCGACAGAGTTGGCAGGAAAACGGGTGGTCAAGCCAAACCCGTTGAACGAGTCCAATAAGGAGAGCATTGAGGTGTTCAAGCGCAAACTCCGGCTGTTGGAGCTAGAAAAGCTACAGTGGAGAGAGGCGCTCGAGTCCAATCTTCGGAAGATCCAAGGATTGACCAGAGTTGAAAGAGGGCCGAATTTGGACTCAAGCGAAGAAAGAGGACCAAATTTGGACCCAAGCGAAGAAAAGAGTCAGAACCTGGACAAGTTAAGGGTAGGATGTACGGGTTTGGAAACAGCTTTGGAAACAGCTTTGAAAGACAATTCCAAAGAGTCTCTACGAAAGTACCTCCAAACCCGAGAAGGAGGAAAAGAGCTCTATGTGCAGGTGTTGGGGCCCCAAAGCACAGTTGTGGAGAAAATGGAACACTCGGCAACCCAATCACAAGAAATGCTCCAGAAACATCTCCCAACAAACATGGACCAGCTCTTCCATATTGTGTACCAGCTCAAACAAAGCCTTGGGCTCGTGGACCGTGTGCAACAGGAGCTCTTGGATGTCCAGGTTTCCAAATTGGTCAAGACCTTCATGAATCGAAATGACCATAGCGATAAGTGGAGTCACGTGTCCACTCGAAATCTAATGAAGGGCATAGCTCGTCTTGACCTGTCCAAAAGGAGAGTCTAAAAAGGACACACATTGTGGAAATCAACTGTCTTGTCTGATCTGAGGTTCGAATCTGGCCATGATGTTTTAATGTTCATTATAGAGTTGATAGGATTGTAGTGTTTCAAAATAATCCCAAAGACATGGGGTCTGTCTCTGTCTCTGGCTCTGGCTCTGTGTAATGGACTCCTCCTTATATGCAGTATATGTTCCATTTCCAAAGGATTGGTTAGAGTCACGTGATGTTGTATATTCCCCCGGTGGGCCATTGTAAATGAAGTAGACCCAGTGTTTGAATCCTCGAAGCCATGGAGTATCATGAACAAGTCTTCCAATTCATCCAAGTTTGTGTGCTTCTCCTGGGTTATATTTGAGATTGAAAGGTGGACTTGGGCCTAGTGTGCAGTACCTCCCAGCTGTTTCAGATCTACTCCATCGATCACCTCTAGATCCCAAGTAATGCTGGAACCAGTAACTGGGATTCGATTGATCTTTGATCTGAACACTGTGGACATGCAACTCACTAGCACCATACTCCAATGCTAAACCATAATATAGTCCAGAGAAACCCACACCTCTCTTCACAAAGGCCGGGCCCAACGTTGGTGCCCACAACATCGAAGTAGCATTTGCCCTTTTTATCCAGCTTCACTGTCCAGCTTCATTGTCCAGCCCCATTGGCTGGGGAAGATACTGCAGCTCAGCAAGGTATCGGTATCGGTATCAGCTTGTCTTGCACCTCTAAACACATCAAACACATCAAACACATCAAACACATCAAACACATCAAACACATCAAACACATCAAACACATCAAACACATCAAACACATCAAACACATCAAACACATCAAACACATCAAACACATCAAACACATCAAACACATCAAACACATCAAACACATCAAACACATCAAACACATCAAACACATCAAACACATCAAACACATCAAACACATCAAACACATCAAACACATCAAACACATCAAACACATCAAACACATCAAACACATCAAACACATCAAACACATCAAACACATCAAACACATCAAACACATCAAACACATCAAACACATCAAACACATCAAACACATCAAACACATCAAACACATCAAACACATCAAACACATCAAACACATCAAACACATCAAACACATCAAACACATCAAACACATCAAACACATCAAACACATCAAACACATCAAACACATCAAACACATCAAACACATCAAACACATCAAACACATCAAACACATCAAACACATCAAACACATCAAACACATCAAACACATCAAACACATCAAACACATCAAACACATCAAACACATCAAACACATCAAACACATCAAACACATCAAACACATCAAACACATCAAACACATCAAACACATCAAACACATCAAACACATCAAACACATCAAACACATCAAACACATCAAACACATCAAACACATCAAACACATCAAACACATCAAACACATCAAACACATCAAACACATCAAACACATCATTAAGAGATCTAGTCCCGAGCAATAAAATTCCACACATTACCATTCAACTAATGTACCATTGTGGACATTTATATGTCACGGAGCTTTTAGACCCAAGTGTTTGTGGCACTGGAACATCGAAAACACCAGAGCGTCAGCTCACCGTTGGTCAATGCCTCACTTTTGCAACCCAGAACCTGAACGTCTATGTGATAGGAAAAAAACATGGGTGGCAAGGGAATAAGAAGCTTGTAAAAGTGGGCATTTCAAAAGCGAGAAAAGTGGGAATCCGTCTTGTTATATAGTAGAGCCTTCATGCGGGCGTGTATATGCCTGAAACAATCCAGGGGTGCGCTGCGAAGTATGCATGCGGCTGAAGATGGTAACATGGGGAGAGGAGGTTGCACGCCATTCTTCGGAGTTAGATCCATATTCGGTAATCGAATCAGTTGATTAAATCAAGGGCCTGTATACTGATTCAAGGGCCTGTATACTGATTCGGGGGGCCCTGCACATAACCCGTGTTTTGCTCCACATTGTTTCATCCGTGTTCACTGGTCTCCATGAATCTGTCCTGGATCTTCTTAACGTTCAGCATATCAATAAGTATATGTCTACTACTATAAGTATCTTTGGGAATTTTTGGAATACTCTCGGTTTATTGTACTAAAATTTTCGATTACTTTCTTATTCAGTTCCTTGTCTTCGAGTCTGGTGTAGCCCTCTATAGATTACTCTTACTACTTTCAATAGGCTTGAAGTCACTTCACTCTAACTTCGTTTCACACATGATTCTTTTGAGCTACTCTTGCTATAGACGGAGCTGGGAGTCGCTGGGAGTCGCTAGGAGTGGCTAGGAGTCAAAGGCCTCGGCCATGGTGACCAACCGCTTGATTCCCGTGAGCCAGTTGCCGGCCTCGCTGGCATGGTTGGTGCTGAGTTCTTGGTTCAAAGCTGATGCATTGGCAAAGTCCTTTGCATCCAAGGCCTGCGCCAATTTGCTCAATTGCTCCACGATTCCGGCTGATAACTTGGAGCTGCTCAATTCTCCAAATAAGAGGTTGAGACGCTTCTCCATATCAGCCACGTGCTTGGCGTACTTGGGTGGAGCAGCCGGTTTGACGCGGCCCAAGATCCCCGTGAACGACGTTTGGATGTTCGAGCCGGCAGAACTTGATGTTCCTGCATTTGAACCTCCGGCATTTGAAGTTGCGCTTGGTCCTGGTGCTCCTGTTGGTGGTGCTGGTACTCCATTCTGTCTCGGAGATCCATTTTGAGCTGCCTGTGGCTTCACTGGGGGCCCTGGAATGGAAGGTACAGAGGCCTGGGGCACGGGTTGCTGTGGTGGTGCATATTGGTTCTTTGGAGGACCAGCAATGGATGTCTGGGGTGGTGGTGCAAACTGCCCTGCTCCCCCGTTGGCTCCGTTGGCTCCACTAGGGGGCCCATTTGGTGCATATTGGTTGTTGGGGCTTTTGCTGGTCACTGGAGCGTACTGACTCGGAGTTGGCTGCCTGGATCTAGGCCCAACTGGAGGTGCATTGAATGCGTTTCCTAGCGGAGTGGCTGCTGTGGGTGGGGGAGCAATTCCTGTGGGTGGAGGAGCAATTCCTATAGGTGGAGGAGCAATTCCTATAGGTGGAGGAGCAATTCCCGTTGGTGGTGCTCCAGTAGTCAAAGGAGTCACGTTTCCAGATGGCACATTGGACAATTTCGGCTGGTATGGATTATTCGACTGCGATCCTCTTCTGGACCCCGCCACAGACCTGGATACAGGCGGAGGAGGTGCAAATGTCTGTGAAGGCTTGCTCAAAGGAGGCCCATTCTGTCCCATACTCAGCGACGAAGTGGTTCTGCCCTGACCGGGTCTCCGGGTGCCGGCGGAGAAAGAGGGCGTATGGGAGGGTGGAGGCGTGTATGGGTTCAGCACCGGTTTGGAGGCCGTTGGAGCCACGAAATTGTTCAGAGGAGGGGCTGCATAGGTGATTTTGGCCGAGGGGGTGGCTGCAAGAGCATATGGGTTCTTGGGTGCACTCTTTGGGGCCGAGCTGAACCCTGCTGCTGCTCCTGCTCCAACTGCTCCAACTGGTGCATTCGTCACCAGCCCAGATGAGCTGTGTGAAGGAGAAACAGGCTCTGCTGGTGCATATTTCCCACTAGGCGCGAGGCCTGGAGTTCCGGGAACCGAGCCTTTGGTCACCACTCTACTTTTGGGTGGAGGAGGCTGGAATTGGCTCAGAGGCTGCCTTGAAAGTGGAAGTTTCGGGGTAGAAGCCACCGGTTTCGAGGGAGAATTCACATAGCCCAAACCCAATGCGGAAGTTGGAGCCGGAGTCCGACGTGCGGCTGGCTTGGGTGCTTTGAACGTATCAGGCAAGTCGTTCCAGCCATCGGTCTCGTCTTTCTTAGATGTAGGCGGAGGAGGAACGGACGCTTGAGTGGCATTACCGTAAATGCCTGCTGCTGGCTGTTGGGCATAAGACGAAGGCAGGGTGAAAGCTGGCGTAGCTGGCGGACGCACCACTCCAACTGGTGCTGCTGCACCTCCTTGGATTCCACTGAAAGAAGGCCGTTTCTCCTCGGGATTGGGGTTGTATGGGTTGAAAGCTGGGACACCAGAAACTGCTGGTGCTGCGGGAACATATGGGTTTGCAGCTCCGCCATGTCCTGTGGGTGCATAGCCGTGGGTCAAAGGCACTGCTGCTGAAGATGCAGTTCTGGAAGGAACGGCAGGATGCACTGGTGCGGCCATAGACATTTTATGGCTCACATTGTACCGGCCAGCTCTTGCAGAATGGCCATTTCCAGGCCCATTTGCAACCTTTTTGGTGACTGTTGCAGGGGATGTTCCGGTAGCCTTGGCAATACGGTCCTTTTCGGTCTTCAAACCAGCGAAATCTTCGGGCAAAATGGCCATGAATTGGTCCGCAAGCTCGAAAAACCCGCTCGAAGCTGCCATATTGGTGAACTCAAAGATCGCCTCGCAAACAGGCTCAATGGCAGGGCCAGAGAGTGGACCTGAAAGCTTCGAAATCGAACGGTACACCGAAAGTTTCTCAACAAAGCCAGACAATGCCAAGTACTTGGCGTCGTGAGGAGACGAGATCTTGTCGGTTTCCGTCTGCAACAAAGTCTCCTCGAGTTTGGGCAAATCGCCAAGCCAAATGGCTGAGACCTTGTCCAAAGCATTGCCGGCCAAGTAGCACGTGAAGGCATTGTCTCTGTTGGCCTTGCTGGAAGGGTCTTGCAGCATGACTCGGTCTCCTAACTCCACCATTCTGTGGTTAAAGTCTTCTTCATCCTTGCAGAAGGATGATATACTGGCCGCAATGTCTTTCCAGTCGGAGATGTCTGCATTGGCCACGATATCCGAGATATCTTTGTAGGAGGCCGAGTAGATCAAGCGGGAGGTCACGTTGGAGCCGGATTGGGAGAAGTAGTGGTTTTTCACCTTGTTTCTGATCTCCTCGCTCTGGTCCAAGGCCAAAATCAACGCTTCCGTCAACTTACCTTCCTGCAAACATAACGATACTGCATCTGGGATCTTGTAGTTCAAGAGCAACTTGGCCAAACGAGATTCCACGCCGGAATCCGCTTCATTATGGATCTTAAAGTCGCCTGTAGGCACATACAAGTCTGCACCGGAGCCCTTTTTGTCCTTCATATCCTTGGAAAGATTGGAGAAGAACTCGTCGTCATTTTCAGGATCCAAAGCCGGTTCGTCGCCCAACAATTCGGCATCAAGATCCACAGCAGACTCAGAGGGAGATACTTCATCCACCAAAGTCTTGAAAAAAGCACCTTTTCCTTGGCTCTCCAACTTCTGCAACACCTCCCAATCAGCCTTATCGGAAGAGGAACCAGAGGCTCTTGCAGAAACGATTTTGGAGAAGTCATTGGACTTGATGGCCTCCAGCAACTCGGCCAACGCGTAGTTGGCGGGGTTTTTCGAGAGGTATTTCGACACGTCCACCCGGCCTTTGCCCTCGGAGTTATGTATAATCACAAGTTTGGAGCCAAAGCCAAAGCTGGCACTGCAGGGTCGCTTGAGCCATTCAGGAGCCTGTTGCACCTCGAACACGGCCTGTTGCACCTCCGTGGTAGCGATGTTGGACCAGAACTCATCGTCGTTGTTGGAACGCACCTTTTCAGAAACAGGCGGAGACGTATCTTGCAAGGTCTGGATGACGATCTTGGCATCGAAAGATGCAGTAGCAATGACATCTGGAGCCCTAGGAGCAAAGCGGGTCAAGAACGCCCAGTTGGCAGCACTGGGGTACTCGCCAAGCTTCACACCCGAAATGGGGTTCCACAACTTGGTGGTATTGTCTTTTCCGGAGGAAATCAACAAGTTGGGGTCCTGCATGCACCAGTCCAACGATAACACACCTTTGGTGTGGCCCTCCAAAATGGCCTCGGGTTCCGAAGCATTCCGCAAGTCCCACAGCATGATAATGGGACACAGGTCACTCTGACTGGCGGTGATCAACTTGGTCAGCTGCGTAGGGTGCCATGCCACGTGAGAGAAGTCAGCCCGGCCCAAAGGCCCATTGTATGATAAGTGCAACACCTCTCTCTTCAGCTTCAAGTCCCAGATGCTGGTATAACCTGCATTACTGGTGGAGGCCATGATATGTGGCACGGCATTGTTCCAGGCCACACATGAAATCTCATCCATAGGAGTCATGGGTCTGCCTGGAATAAAAGGGTCAGCAAACGTCTTCAAGTCCCACACGAAGAGCTGGCCGTGCAGGCCGCCGGTGGCCAATATATGGGGCTGGAGCGGGTTGAACAGCAACGACTTGACGGCACCCGAGTGTTTTGTAGAAGAGTGGATAGTGGCACTTTGCAAGGAGCCCTGCTTGATCAAGGTTTCGACATTGTAGAACTCCACCACGCCGGTTTCAAGCGCCGCCACCAACACTCCGTGCAGGTAGGAGTCGAAGGGCGACAGCCACGCCAAGGCATGGAACTTGTGGTCCACGTGGGCAGAGAAAATGGGGGCATTGGACAGAGGCCCAAAGGGATCCCAGATCTCCAAGTTGGAGGCGGAGGAGAAGTTCAAATCCACAGCGCCAGCCACAGATGCCACCGCCAAAAGCGGAATGACATCGTGACTCCACGCAATAGTCAGCGTTGTATTGATTTCCTTTATTTTCATTGGGAGAGGAGTGTGGAGAAAAAGCGCCGTCTAGAGGGACACAGTGGGGCGCAAACAGCGGGAAAAAAGCGCCAGGGGGGTAATTTGGGGTGGCGGAAAGGCTGGTGTGGGTTTGGAGGCGGCCAAAGTGTCAGGAGAAGAAGTAGTTCTCTGTCGACGGGATTGCTGGCGTAGGACGAAGTGGTGGAATTTTGACAACGCACTGGCGCGGCCGACGCGTGCAGGAAGGCCGTGCGCTGTGTGCAGGACCATACTATAAAAAAAACCATATTAACGCGTAATTATTTGTATAAACTATACAGCCAACGGGAAGGCCTGGCGCCAGAAGAGGCTCAACCAACAAGAAACCAATGGGGAAAACTGACCAGAATTCAATGCGTATGGTGGTCCTGCAGATTGAAGACTCCTCCTGTACATTGGATCCGGTGATCCTGTACTTTGGACCTGGTACATAATTGGCTGTAAATCGGCCTTCTACTAACCGCCAAACTAACAATTTCTCCTACACAAAAGAACTGGATATACACAAAAGAACTGGACAAAAGAACTGGATATACACAAAAGAACTGGTTGGACTGATGGGTTGGTTGGACGGGTTGAAGAATTGGGTGTTGGAGTATGGCTGTCTAGACTATATGCAGTCCAATTTCATTTTTGTCTAGATGCAGGATCTTGGTTTGCCCTACTACACACCTATTCAGACTTGCGTTTCACCTTCCTCCCTGATGGCCTATTACCAGTAACGTATAGTGTAGATGAGCCCTGCAACATGGGTTTATAGCCGTGATACTAAAACACTCGTATAAATAATGTTTAGTATAGTATAGTGGAACGAGTAGATGGGCTCACATTTAGGACGTGCGCTACTCAAATGGGTGCAAGTGGGTGCGAAAAAACTCACCATCAATAGCAAACTACCATACACACTTATACTATACTCGACTGACCCAAGTGTAATTAATCAGTATTATGACTGGGGCAGTGTATCTTCTGTGCCTCTTTCTGTATGGTTAGTTATTGGTTAGTGTATACTTAACTCTCTCCTGTACATACATAAGTATTAGAATAGAACTGAAGATCTTAGAATGGACCGAATAAAATGGTGCAGTAGAGTAGAAAATCCAGTCTCCAGAGACGTCGTCCCTGTGCCCTGTTTTCTCCTCTCCGTCAACTTTTGACACGCCATTGATAGAGAGTTTTCAAGTTTCAAAATTAGCTTGCTATTCCATTCCCAATGGTTTGCCCTCATATGTTATCAGCTTGCTGAAAATTCTTCATATTTAGATAGTGGAGTAGAGGGTAGATAATATCATCATTTTCCATTTAGGATTCAAAGTATCTCAATGGTACTATTCACTGCAGACACGTGAATATACGCATCCCATTCAGTGTACGCTTTCCTTTGAGATTTTAATTTAGGGAGGTAAGTCGAAGGGGGGAGGGGGGTTTATATACCCTGAGCACATGCAGCCTGTATATACATGAAACACATGCACCATTTATGCCCCCCACTTTTCCGCAGGCCTTGCATCTTGGCATTCTGGCCTCTGAAACATAGCCACATTATTGGTTGCAGTTGCGCAGTAGAATGGAGTCGCAAAAGCTGCAACCGGAGAACCCTGTCCTCGGCTATCCTGCATACCCGCGTTAGCCGAGTTACCTGCACTCCCTCTCGGCATCCCTTATATGCACCCCACACGTCCCAACCGTCTTCTCCTCCACCATTGGCCTTTTCCACCTTGTTTGTCCTGCCAATGTCGCAACTCAGCCGTCACCACCAGCAGCTCCTTCTTCGCCACCTCAGGTCCCGGGTGGTGGCCCCCGCAGCAAGGGCCTATGTCTTTGCCTACCTCTACATCACGCTCCCGAAACTCATTTCGTACGTGACGCGAGCCCTTAAAAATGGCGACTATAGGCTGCTTTTCCTCCGGTCCAAAAAGACGCTCTGGAACGCCACCCGCTTGGAGAAGTTTCCTGCCTTGGCCTTCAGATTGCTGCTCCTTATCAACTTGCTTGAACCTGCCATTTATGTGCTTCTCCGCAAGTCACGTGCGTTTGCCAGCAAAAGACGGGCCCTCTTCTTTAGCACTTTGACGGCCTCTTTCATTTCGTCTTTGCTCTCGTTCCAGAAGTACCAGGCCCACGTGATCACCTATGGTCGCCATAATTCCTTGGACCTTACGCTTTTGGTGGCCACCCGTGCTTTGGATACCATTCTTTCCTCGGCCCTTTCTTCGTCAGTATCCACGCTTTCTCTGCGGGACTTGTCGCTGGTGGGGGATGGACTCTTGTTTGTGGCGTCCTCCACGCTCATCATGTATCTGTGGTTCTTTCACCCCGAGAAATTGCCGCCGGCGTACCGCAACTGGATCACGTCGGCTGCTGATATGGACAGTGGCATTGTGCAGGCGCTCAAGTCGTTGAAGGAGGGATACACCAAATATGGCACGGAATCGGATGTTTTGCACGACTATGCCGACCGACTCGGCCAGCCTTACGACAAGGTGTCGTTTGTGAAAAACCAGCCTCTTACCTGTGAATGTGTGCATGCTTTTACCACCAAGAGCTGTGAGCTCCACGCGGTGTACAGGTTTTTGCGGGGGTTCCGGTTCGCCTTTAAGTTGTACGGCACCTTGAACCTTTTGATGCTTCTTATTCCCAAAAAAGGTAAGTCCATGCAGTCCCGCTTGCTCCGGGCCTTGACCACCACCATCCGCTCGTCGTGTTTCTTGGGCTCCTTCATTGCCTTGTGCTGGTATGGCGTGTGTTTGGGCCGCACACGACTCTTCCCCCATCTCTTCCCAAACGTCCCCAAAACTCGCTGGGACGACACCATCTGCGTGGCTCTGGGCTCGTTCTTATCGGGCTTCAGCTGTTTTGTGGATACTGCACAAAGGCGGAAAGAATTGGCTCTTTTCGTGGCTCCAAGGGGCTTGGGCACCTTGATCTCCACCAACCCCACCCCCAAAAACCTCCAGGCTGAACGAATCGCCTTTGCATGCAGTATGGCCGTGTTGGTGGCCTATGCTAAGAAAGATGCCAAGAGTGTCCGGGGGATCTTCGGCAAGGGCTTGGAGCTAGTCTTTTCCCTCAAGTCACGTGTTTAGCACCCAATTCTTCAACAGAATGATTGGGTGATAATCCCGAAATATAGAGACCAAACTCCCAATCGACTCCCCTTCTTCTTGCTCTTCTTCCTCCTCTCTCTTGTCCCTATTATGTTCCTCCTGCATATACCCTGTGCACCTGCATGGCCTGCATACACGTGTGCGGGTGGTAGAACATCTCCATCACATCACTTCTCCACCAAACGTACTTCCCAATCTCCATTGAGCCCATAATTGCACCATTAAACCACCACCGGTTTCAGCTGTTTTATCTGTTTCAGAACTGTTTCAGAACTGTTCCACATTTGTTTCATCCGCTCAGCCGTTCATCCGCTCCTCCACCTCAAGTCGTACCTGAAACACTCACACAACTTGACCCCATTGACCGCCAACCGTTAACCGCTGATTTGATCCATGGAGGACGAACACACACTCGAGTTCGAGCTCCCCGTGGGGCCGGCCGCCTACAACCCCTTCGCTGCCCACGTGGAACTCGCCCACGAGTTGGACTTGAACCCCGACGACACTTTATTACTGCGGATGTTCGATATTCTTGCCGGGCTCTGTGATCCATTCACACAGCCCGAAGATAACGACAGTGTGCCTCTAAGCGTACACACGTTGAGCAGTGTGGCAGTCACGCTCTCGTATCAGACGCTTCTTGATCTCCGGCGAGAGGCGGCGGCCGATGGAAAACGAGCGGGCGAAGACCGAGGCTCGGAGTCGGCGCTGGAGGCCGAGGAGGTGGAGAGTGACGGCGAAGAGGAGAAGCGCAGGAAACCCAAGGAACCCTGGGCCACGTTCGACTCGCCCGAAGTGGCCTCGCTAAGGTTCACGCTCTCCACCAAGTTCTTCATCATCCTCAAGGCCATCAACAAAGTGTTGCGGGCCGATGACGAGTTGAGGGTCCGTTATCTCCACAACGACGTCAAGAAGTGGAAGACCACGGCCAAGTACTGGCTTCCCAATTTGAACAAGTCTCTTGGCGAGTCGGGCTTGGACGGACCCGACTCTTTCTCCGCCCACTTAACCGACCCGTGGAAGTTGCTCAAGCTCGTCTATTATATCTGCTGCGTGGTGATCATGGCGTTGCACCGGTTGTTTGCGCCTGCCAATGGGTCGCCCTATAATACGGCCCTTAACCCGTACCAGGAGCACTTTCTCCGGCTCTGGAAGACCCACACCAGCATCATCGCCTTGGCGCTCGAAATGGACCGGGAGCTCGAGGAGGAGGCCTGGGCCACCAATCTGGATTACCTCGATACGCCGTTCCTCGTGAAGCGGACTCTTATGGGCTCGTCCGCTGTGCGTTCGGTATTGGCATACACCCTCCAGCCAACACAGGGCAAACAATTCAGTTCAGCTTCAAGTCCTTTCCTGCAGTTGGATGTGCCACAGGCTGGCCTCACCATGCCCAAACTCGGCGAGTACTTTCCCTTTTTGGGTGACAACGGGCGGCCGTGTCTTGAAAACGACCTCTTCATCGACCCGCTCCTCAACTTCTATGACCCATTGTCCCGCACGGCCAAAGGATGTGGAGCCATTGAGTCTGCTCCACGGATCTATGCCGTCGTGGCCATGGTTCACCGGCTGCTCCTCTCGATGTCGCCGATACCGGCTAAAAAACTGCCGGCCGCCAATACCGGCCTTAACGCTTTCCCCCATTTCGACCCCGACGACTATCTCCTGCGCACGGCGGCCCGTGCCAGACCCAACGGCTCAGCCCTCGATCTCTCTGTCGACGTCTATTTCCAGGACCAATTCGATGACGACATCAAGTACGTGTTCGGGTACTTTGACTCGGGCGACGAGGGCCCCGGCTCCGATACCGAGCAAGGCGATACCGACTCCGTCAAAAACTCGGTGGTTTTTGGCATGGCCGAGCGCCAGAAGGAAGACGAAATCGAGTTCGACGAAGAGGGCCGTGACTGGCGGGACTGTGCCCGAGGCAGAAACACCGAGTTTTCTCCAGTGTTCTTGCAATTGGAAGCCGAACTGAGAAAACTCGGCGACGAGCGTCTTTCCGACCACTTCTTCTTCACGTGGTTCGAATTGCAGCAAGCTATCGAATTCTTGGCCCTTGTCAAAATCGAAAACGTCGATACCTTCATCGACCGCGTGGGACAGGTCGCCGTGGATACCGTGGCCAAGGCCATTCGGGACGAGATGCTTGGCCGCAACAGCAAAATCAGCCCCGACCAGATCCACAAGCACTTGGTGTCGCCCGTACGTACCGAGTTCTTCCTCAAGGCCAACGAAGAGTTGCCGTTGCTCCACTTCGTCCCCACCACCAACTTCGAGCTCATCTTGCTCCGAAACCCCCACTGTGCGTTGGCCCTTCTCGATGAGTTGTTCATGTGCAAGGGTTTGCGCCGCTCTCTCATTTGGTTCTTGACCCATAGTGTCAACCCACTGCTCATGCTCATCACCTATGTGTATGAGTTTGTTGCCGGCATGAGAGGCAACTCCGAAAAACGCATGACCAAATATAAGTTCTCCAGACAAGGCCACTTGGAGATCACCCCCGTGGAGCAACTGATGATTCTCCATGAGTTCTTCATCTTTGCCGGAACCTTAGCATCAGCAGACGAGTCCAAGATTTCACAGCTGACCGCCACCCGCATCATCCTATGTCTCTGCGTGATGATCAAAAACCTTGTACTGAACAACATCATCAAGAAGAACACCGAGGACCTGTTCGAGAACTATGCCCACGATATCCAGGTGTTGCTCGTGCCATGGGTCGGCAAGGTGCCGGAGGCACGTGCATTGTTCTTCATGTTCAAGCTGGAAGATTACCGGCCTGTTCTGGAACCCGAGGACGTGCCAGAGCCCCTTAAGGAAGAAACCATTGGCTATACCGAGGATATCGTGGAGGTGATCGACTCGCTTCGGCACTTGGATCCGGCTGATTATGCCCATAAGCTGACGGAGGACTTCATCCAGGACTCGTTCGTCCTCTTCGCCCGCAGAATCATCAACCACATCTACCTGCACTTCGATGATGCCCCGCAGTTCCAGTACCCACTCCCCCGCTATTATAAGGCTTCCGAGGACTATAACATCTTCCTCACCCACTTCAACGAGTTCGCCCGCAACACCACTTTCATGGACAATCTATTATACACGATCGAGCGGAACGAGGCCATAAACCAGAAGAAGAAGCTCGAAAGTCAGCATGCGGGTGATGAATCTGTTGCTGACACGCAGCTAGACTCGGAGTTCAGCGATGCTTTTCTCAATGGCGAAGGTGATTTTCAGGAATCCTCAAGCTCCGGTAAGAAGAAGAAGAAGAAGCAGAAGAAGAAGCGGGGCAAAAAGAAGTAGCCATCAACATCAATAACCACCAAAATTCATTTGAACTTCATAGTCATTGAATTTGAAGCTTACTGCACCGTATCTCCATTTGCTAATCCAACCTTTTTCTGTAGCTGCAAATACCATAGACTCTGACCCACGTGACCGCGCGCACGTGCTAGTACGCGGAGCACAGTCAACGGAGTCAGCAGCTCCAGTTTCCCCACCAATGTTCACCAAAGCACTCCGTGGCCAATCGAAATCCCTCTTCAGAATGTCCCAAAGAAATATCATCACTCCTGTATGTAAGAATTCCACTTTATCATCGTGAGTCACTAACACCAGGTCAAAACCGCCAATGCTCCTCCCCCTGCTGCCTCTTACTCCCAGGCAATCAAGGTCAACGGTATGTAATCATTGAGCCCTCAAACCCCCTAAACTAACTCCAGGTTTCATCTATGTTTCAGGCCAGATCCCTTACACCCCCGCCAACAAGCCATTGTCTGGAAACCCATCCATTGCTGAGCAGGCCGAGCAGGTGATCCAGAACGTGTCCAATATCTTGGACGCCTCCAATTCCAGCTTGAACCACATTGTCAAGGCCAATGTGTTCTTGACCGATATGGACTCCCAGTTTGCTGAGTTCAACGGTGTGTACGGCAAGTACTTCAATGTGCACAAGCCGGCCAGATCCTGTGTTGCCGTCAAGCAGTTGCCATTGGGCGTTGATTTGGAAATGGAGGTGGTTGCCGTGGAAAAGGAAGAATCCAAGTTGTGATTGAGAAGGCAATCTTGGTATTTATAGTCCATCAATTCGTTTCTTTCGGTAGCGTGAAATTTTCTGACCAACTTACTCTATCTTCTCTTGTGCCTCCTTTTAATCTTTCTCTACCTTGATATTTCAGTAGAATTGGTTCTTGGAATGCAATTTGAACCACCTGCAAATCCCCAGTATTCAATTGACTGTTCGATTGGTCAAATTTTTCAATTGGTATAATTGGAATTATTGAAATTGGTCAAATCGGTCTAGTTGGCCAGATTATTCAACTAATCAATTGACATATTCAACCCCTCTGTTTCAAAGTCTTCAATTCTTGAGTGTTCAGTTATTCAACTATTCAATTGGTCAAATTGACCCATTCTTCAATTCTTAAATTGGGTCAACTGTTAAATGTCCACCTCTTCAAACTGTTTAATGTCCAATTGTCCAACAATCCAAAATCAAATTTCAACTTGTAACTAATTTATTCAAGTAGTTTGTTCTCGTGCACGCCAAAACAGCCTGGTTCCTCTCTCTGCTTAAAGGATTTTCAGTAATAATAGTGGCTGTAGAAGGGGGAAGCGGTACTTATATAGTAAATTCTGCGGTGGTTGCAAAACGCCACGCCCCTGCGACGCCCACAAAAGCAAGAAATGAGAAGGTTCCCCTCTTTTGAGAAGTATATATATGCGGCCATTCTCCCTCTTTTTTAACAGCCATTTTTATAGCCCATTTTCACGGCCTTCATATTTTAAATGCTTGACCAACACACTTCAACTATTCCTACAAAATCAGACACCACTACAATTATATTAGTGGATCAGTTTAATAATCAATTATTTTATGGTGGGTTCAAAAAATGCAAACTGTATATTGGTGGCAATGGGCAGGTTGATATTGGTGGGCTGCAATTTTGGTCTATGCAGTTGAGGTACTTACTAAGAGTGGCGTTCATGCAGTTCAAGATGTTGAGAAACCCATAAAGAGTTTGAGCAGCATTAAATAACAGGCTCATCCTTAGCTACAGGAACGTCGCATATACACGGGCCCTCCCATTCTCTCTGGACACGGACATACAACAAAAGGGACCCAATCAGCAGAACAGGTGTTAGCTGCAGGAACGCACGTTTATCTAATGCATACATTAAGGTAACACAATTGGTGGACATTCTTCCAGCCCATATATTTATCTCTTCCTGCAAAACATGCCCTCTGTGATATACAACAACCCCGAGATCCAGGAGGAACGTCCAGGCACCCAGGTCCATCTCCAGTACGGTTTTGGGCCTGTACCCCAAGACACCCAGTTCCAGAAAGTGTTCCTTTTCGATATCGATAACTGTCTTTACCTGAGGTCCACGGACATCCACGACTTGATGCAGGTGAAAATCCACCAATTTTTCAAGGCACACCTCCTGCTCAGTGACCAAGATGCCCATGAGTTGCACCAGAACTACTACAAAACCTATGGCTTGGCCTTGGAGGGCTTGGTCAGAAATCACCAGGTGGATGCGTTGGAGTACAACTCCAAGGTGGACGACCTGCTTGACTTAAATGCAGTGCTCGCCTATAACAAGGGGCTCCGCCAGAAGTTGATGGAAATCAAGCAGACGGGTGGCTATGACTGTTTCTGGCTTATCACCAACGCCTACAAAAACCATGCGCTCCGGGTGATTTCCTTTTTGGGTCTTGGCGATCTCTTTGATGGCCTTACCTTCTGTGACTATGCACAGAACCCAATCGTGTGCAAGCCAATGGCCAAGTTCTTCCATAACTGCTTCGACATGGTACGTGTGCAAGACCCCAAAAGACTTTCGTTTATTGATGATTCCGGCATCAACGTCAAGGCCGCAGCTGACTTGGGCGTCGGAACTGTCTACCATTTCGTGGAGACCGATAAGGACTACAGCAATGTTTGTGGAGAAGCCGATTACGAAAAGTACTATGGATCGGGAAGGGTGAAGATCATTCGTGACATTTCCGAGTTGTAACTTGACAAGGAATGGAGTGACGGAATGACAGAAAAAGGACGAGAACGAACCAGACAGAAAAAGGACAAGGACAACCAGAGAGCAATGAACAGAACGAACCAGAGAGCAATGGACAGAATGAACACGAAAAAAGCAAGAACAATGAAGAGCCATGATGATCTATTTATTCTTGGAGAAGTCAGACTCCATATTCCGGGCTCCAAGGTTTAGCACCGGCCGAGGTGCTCAATCTGGAAAGACATTTGAAGGCTTGAAGTCTCGGCGTTGACGTGGCTCCGTACTGAGGCAGTACATGTATAGTATAGTAATAAATTATTCAGGAAACATGTATAAACAAGCCCACTCTTCATTTAATATAATGTACTGGTGGATTATGTAACATTGTCTAGGGAGTTTACGGAGAACCGAGTGCTTTGTATGCAGGACCATGGTATCCAAGAAAATAACGACCCAAATATTCAAAGTCCAGTTGATTTTCTATGGTTAAATGTGGCTATCTAGGAAAATTTATTCAGAATTGATGTGGATTGGTGGAGTCCTGCTTATATGCAGGACACAGCACCATTCAGTATACAGTACCAAGACCAGACTATGTAGTAGTTGACGGTTATTACAGGTCTTTGCAAGAATGGCAGATCCAAAATCAAGAAAAAGGACTCAAATGAAGCTCCACAAAAGTAGCCATTGGGACCTAGTATACAGGATATAGTGTTTACATGCAGGATATTAATATATGCAGGATATTAACCATACGCTAGCGTATAAAAACGGGCTGGCTTGTTCTGGTCTAGAGTATGTGTGCGCTCAAATGGTAACCAAGTCTTTCGCAATAAACCAAAGACCACCCATCTCCGGCCATGTATATGTTTGTACTGCATAGTACTTTATACTGTAGAGTGGTTTACTGTAGAGTGGTTTACTGTAGAGTGGCTTACTGTATATAGTGATTGATTATGTAAGTTTATTTCAAAAGCGGCCCCCAGGTTTTTCAGCTACTCGAAATTTCCAGCTATAGAAATCACTAGTCTCATTTATCGGTGGGAGACTGCCGGAGCTGTATGCCGGAACGTAAATCGTATCAGTACAAGGAGACCAATCAGACATTGACGTCCAAAAGTCATACATAAACGTGCAATTTTACTGCAGTAATTTACCAAGTTCTAGTCATAATGGTGTGGACTGCACATAAGCATGGAGGGTATACACTACTCTATACACCACACTACTCTATACACCACACTACTCTATACACCACACTACTCTATTCTCAATATATAGTGTCGTAACTCCTACTCCGTTTATAGTCTGAACTCTTCACGTGACCACTTTCCTCTACAGAGACTCGGAGACTTCTCATCAGGAGATAGGACACCGCCGGTTTCTGAGGAGCTGCAGGAATGGTCCAAAGAGTCTAGACCCTTTGCAGCAAGATGTATGGGTATAAATCACGAATATGAAACAAGCGTCTTTTGCTACGATATGCCCTCCCTGGCTTGCTAAATCCGAGTACAATGCCTGTCGCTATACCTCCAAGGAAGCCTGCATAGACAAGAGGCCCTGTTCTATGCACCCCATTTTCTAAGGCCTTGGTACATCTACCAATCTCCGCCTAGAGTACTTTTCCCCGTGGGAGCATTTGGTCATCCATTCATCGGGTACTTTTATCTCCTGTATATAATGGGTGGATTACCTAATCCAATAATAAAGTTTAGGCTATTTTTTCAATTCGACAAGACTGAATGCTGGGTTCTTGGGGAGTACGGGCTCATAACCACATATAAAGCAGAACCCATAGTTGGAAATAGTATGAAAATAGTAGTATGGAAATAGTAGTGGTGGTACTCATGGTGCAATTACAGGCCAACAGTCAAGATATACATACTACGGACTGCCACGCTACACTATTAAGCTATGCCTGTATGGAATAAACAGTAGTGGACTAGAGTGGGTGTATAGTAGGATGCAATTATAGTAGAGTGAGTGGAACTAGAGTGAGTGTAGTATGTAAAGTGGTCGCTTGATGGAAATCGCAGGCAACTAAATAAAAATGGGTTCATTGGAATGCTGGGATTCCCTACATCAGCCCCAGTTATTTTGAAGTATAAATCTGTTCTGTGTATGGTTTTACAGTAGTATGTCTAGTCAGGTCCGTCCACTCATTCTTCTATGCACTACTGCACATAGTATCATACCAACACTACGACTTCCATAGCTACACACCTATACTATTTTATTAAACAACAACCTGGAATGGCCAAATCAGGCCTACTTTTCTGGGTGTGCTTGATTAGACTACGATCATTGGAGTGGTAGGAGAGGGGAGGTAGAGTTTAGTCCGAGACAGTGGCAGATCCAGGACATGTGATGGTTTCTGGTTCTGGTTTCTGGTGTGTTTCACTTGTTTCACTTGTTTCACTTGTTTCACTTGTTTCACTTGTTTCACTTGTTTCACTTGTTTCACTTGTTTCACTTGTTTCACTTGTTTCACTGCAGAAGCATCCTTCATATCTTCTACCATTGCATATTGTTGGAGTACCCAGTTGTTGCAAGTACTTCAGTGCCATTCCGGCGCAGAGCAGAGAGTCTGATTCCGACTCCGGAACTCCAAAAGAGTCTCAGTCCAGGGCAGAGTGATCCGCTGCATGAGGATGAAGAGCAAGACAAGCCTGAACCAAATGGACATTTACTTTTTACATTACGACAAGAACACCGGGTCTGCGGTGATGATGCCTCAAAAAGAGAAGAAAAATTCTTTATTCGGGTCCCAGGTCTCTCCCTATGTGTTCTACGCAAAGACCGGCGATACCATGATGCCTAGTCAGTCTAGTACTAGTACTATAGTACTCCTTGAGTATAGCCAGTATCCAGTAGACTGTAGACTGTGGACTGTACCCTGTAGACTGTAGACTGTTTTTCCAGTGCAGCTAGGATAGTAGTCTCTAGTACTCTTTCCTGTATAACAGTATAGTACACCAGTAGCATGGTCAGTCACTAAAGTACTTCCAGTCAGTAGAGCCAGTCTAGTACCCGAGTACTCCAAGAGTCTGGTACACTAACGAATGTTTGCCGAGGATCACTTCGCTAACTGCTTTACACCACCTACCTTTTTGGACTTTTTGGCCTCAAAAAGCACACTTGTCTGTTACAGGCGAAATATTAATGGTCCATTTTTCGGCGATTTGGTCCGGATTTCCGCAAACAATCATTCATATGTTTACCAAGTTTATATTCCATAGAAGGTATAATATAAGGTTTAGCATATTAACTAATAAAGGCATAGAACTAACTTTAATAAAAATGACACGAAATATTCTATGATCTTTAGTTACTCCTGATTTATGTAGGGAACAATCTAAATTATCTTTATCTTTTAATAAAAAACTAGATACTCTATCTTTTAAAGAAAAATTATATGTAGCTAACTTTACACCATACCTATTTTACCTCCTCCATCCATTATTCAAATAGCTAATGCTAAAGGAGATAAATAGAGAGGTCAATCTGAAGGTAAAACTTCAAATTTTTTACCTAGAGTGGTAATATATCATAGATTATATATATTATTAAACTGGTCATAAGTTCAAGTACTAAATCTTATACATGTTCTTATTTCTCCAACACTTAATCTTGTAGATATTTTGGGATTACAAACGCCTCAATTAGCTATTAAACTATGTAAATACAATAAATATTCATGACTATCTTCTTTATAAAAGGTAATTCTAGTACCTCCTTTACGTTTTTCAGCATGTCCATCTCCTAATAAAGAACCATATACTTCTATAATAGTATCTTTAAAAGGCCAGGGCTCTTTTAGAATTATTACATTTTGACGTTTTAAACATTCATACCTACCCGAAGGTTAACTTCGGGCACTATTATTTATCTATAAAGCAGATAATTTTTAATCTTAAAATAAAATAGAGTAATTCTCCTTTATAAGGATCATTTATCCCTAAATAAAATAAGATCATAATATTTAAGGCAATATGACCTGTTAGTGTGATATAGTCTATATACATCTATATATAATAAAACTAATATATAAGTAGATATATTATTTATATTTATGTTCTAAATATAAAACTTCTTCTGTGCATTACGCATCATTTCAGACACCCATTAATGTTGCAGTGTGTAGCGATTATTTATATAACCGACGAAAAATTGTCTTATACTTGGCTAAATTAAATTTTGAAGAAAGTAATATTGTATTATTTACGGTTCTTGAGCAGCTTCCAATACCTCACGGTATATGCAGTACTGGGACTCCATCTAACGTTTTATATTTCACCCTTGCAAGCGTAGTGTGCAGGCCATTCATTTAATTGTATTAAATTCTTGATACTGATTTGTAAGGGCTTTTCACTTTTGTAGTAGGTTCACTGCCAGGCTCCAGGGCTCATAACCATACACTCATAACCATATTCCACCATTTTTGGAACACCCTGAATTTGCTTCAAAGGGTATGGATCGGGTGGTATGATTGGCTGGAATATCCAAGAAGCTTTTGGGGTGAACCAAACTGGTTCCTGATTTTTTACATCTTGTTCAGTGGTACGTGTACTGTCTCAATAAGGCGGAATGATGGAATAATGCAAACGGATCTGGTGTGAATATAGGACTGGGGTGAAAATGTAGTCACTAAGAAATGGTTTGAAATTCTCAAACACCCATGGAAAGTTAGACTTCTCGAACTGGCTTGTATCAGAATTTCTCTTGAAACGTATGAGTTGGAGGGGTCCATGTCCTGCATGTAGACCAAACAATACTGTATGCAGGTCCAGCCCAAAAGTGTCATTTGACTTCTTTAATTTAAGACTTCTTCCTTACCCAGTCACGTGATTCACTAGCTCCCATCGTCACTCCAATACAGTAAAGTCATTCAGTATCCAGTACTGCACATAACACAGTGGAAGTGTCCCTCCTGGTCGAATCTTCACTATTGATTAGGTAATACTGTCAGAGTATATGTATTGATGCGGTCAATATTGACACAGGTAGATTTCTTAAAATGTGCCTCCTGTTGCCATGGTACACTAGTTTGGGGTGGTGATAGAAGACCCTCGGAATTGAGGCTGGGTCACGTGAGCTGCTAGTGCATCGAGCCCGGATCGAGCCCAAATCGTCCACAAAACAGATATAAGGTTCACAAGCGGCCAAAGTTATCTTGAAGCCAGAATGAATCCAATGATTTTGAAAAAAAGCCAAAATCGGTTTTTGTTGGGAGGATAAAACGACCTGAGTCAATAGGTCGGAACTGGATATAAGCCCCGGAACTGCCCTCTTCCGGCCCGCGCATACCCCGGAACCTCCCATCACTTTCATATCTTCATCTACTCCATTGACTGGTGAGGGTCATATAAAGTTCATGGCGTATGTATAGATAGTGACTAGTGGAGTGATGATTTCAAGATAGTGCACTATTTATGCTGTGGACTATATGCAGGACGCGCCGAAGAATCAATAGTCTAACGTCACGTCAGAATAGAAACGAGTCTGAGTCCATGAAAATCACATCTAATAAACCTAATTAAAAAGGGTCAATGGCGGTATGTTCTTGAACCTAAGCCTCCATAGTGGTGCATATAGGGACAAAAGACCCCAATGGCAAATTGAATACTCACTTCTAGACAACTGATTCGAAACTTGATTTCTTTTTCACGTGACTCTCCTTTTTCCAGAGTGATTTGGCTTGTCAGTCAGTAATTTACTATACTGTAGTGACTATAAAAGCATAGTAGAGTATGTTGAGCCAGAGAGAAGAAACCCATCTCACGTGGCTCAGCATGCAGGATGCACATGAAGGTGGGCTTAAGTAAATCTCTTATCTGGTTGAAACATCCAATGGGAAGCTTTCACAGATGAGGGATTTCTGGAAACATCCAATGATAGATCGCAGGTAGGAAATGCAGATGAGGGGTTAGCTAAGAAGCCGGAATGCGGGGTTCATGAAGGTGTGCCGGCGGTGGATCCGGTGGGGAAAGTGTGCACATCCAATCAGAGCTCTCGGATAACAAGCCCTAATGAGGGGTTCATCAGGGGGCTGCATTATTGGTTTTGTGGACAGATGTCACAAAAAGAAGACCCCGCGCTTGGACTATATAAGGAGGAAGGTCCCGCTCACTTTGAACCGAGTATAAATCAAATCAGCTTGTGACGAGGTATAAGGATTCCGGATTAGTTGGACACAAACAAGAATACAGCAAAAAGTCAAACAAGAATACAGCAAAAAGATGGGTACTGAAGTTCCATACTTGAAAATGGCACTGCATCTAACGGCACTGCATCTAACGGCACTGCGTAGTAGACAGTACAGTAGTAGAATGGTAGAGTGTACTTGGGGTTGAAGTGGTGCTGCATAGTAGAACACTAAAGTAGTAGGTACTGATGTGGTGGACGTGGAGTGTAGGAGAGTATGGAGTGAGATTAAATGGCTGCAACCCTCGGAAGTTGACGGGTGCGGGCATGGCACACCCGTACACCAGACAAGGTCAGCAGAAAAAGGCCCAACGCAAGACACCCTTTTTCCCTGGAATCTAAATGGAATTGGGTTTATTGGAATGCTGGAATTCCGGACTCCACCACAAGTATTTTTTGAATGTAATATTTTACATGGGGCCATTTGATATGTCTGTTCTCATTCAATTCCGGTCTCTCCAATGCAGGTACTGCAGACAATGGTACTCTATTATAGTATCTCCAGTTGACTGTCTGCACTATTCCTTGAGTCATAGTCGGGTCGATTTTTAGTCCTAGGGATCGTAGATTGGGTCCAGAAGACTTTTTCTAAAACTCCTTAGCTTTTCCTGAGAAATTTTTAAATCTTGCAGAAACCTTTGCGTTCCTGTATATAGTTTCCAGATCCTGCATTCACCTGCAAATCCTGCATCCAGCCCAACTTCTGGCCTTCTCTACATTTAATGCCCACTCTGTGCTTGCATCGATACCTCGATAAAGACCCTCCGCGTTTTCGAGAGGTACTTTCGCCAGAACATCCACCGTGACATAGACCTTCGACCAACTTTATACGAAAATCGTTGTTTCTGAAAAGAGCTTTTTTATTCCTTTTTCTTTTCTTTTTTTCTTTTTTTCTTTTCTTTTCTTTTCTTCTTTTCTTTCTCTGACCTGTATACAAGGTGTACAAGTCACCATCTACGACTTTTCAAGGTATTAACCAAGCTATTAAGACTCATATTTCCACTTACCCATAATTACTTATAAAAATAGACTATCTTCTATTAAAAAAGCATGCAGGGCTCGTAAACTGGACTGGATGCAGTAGATCACCATTTTGAGTCAAAAACGGCCTTCTACCTCTAGATAACGTTGATACCTCTCCTTCAAATCGATGTAAGAGATTATAAGAGTTCAATTGAATTAATATTAGCTGCGTTCCTGCATCTAATGGATTCCTAGTACTCTAGATCTACCATTTGGATCACTGTATACACACTCCAGTTGTGGCTGGTACGGGTGGCTGGGGGAGTAGAGTTGTTCCTGCACACAGTAATAGACTAGACACTCGTGACAGTGTAGAGAGTATAGAGTACTCGGAGAAGAGAGTAGTGTATATAGTGGCATCCTGCAGGGTGGAGTTTGTAGACTCAAACTGGACACAACGAGCTGATCATTTCAGACTCTGCTTAAAGAATACCCCACTATTCGTCCTAACATATAACGTTTTTAAAAATTGGGTTTTTCTGGACCCCGTCTCTTGGTTATGGCAGGTTACCGGTTGCGAGCCTTCGTTTACTAGTCCCCTTCTCCTGGTCTTGAAGTTAAAAAAAAAAAAAATCTGGTCCGGTATACTTTCCTGTAGCCTTACATTATCTACAGGCTTAAACTAGCACGATTTTATCGGAAGACTTGCATTTTGAGTAGATGAACAAATAGAACTGGGGTGTATGCAGGACTGGCCAGTAGCAGTAGACTGACAAGACAAGTTTATCATTTCATAACCCTTTGAAGACCAATACCGGTCCCCCGTGTTTAGGACTTATTCATAGGTATAAATCATACTGGGGTAGTTGATGACGTGTCCTTAGGACCAATTGTAGAACATACATTGTCTACCACAGCAGACTTGGAGCTCAGAATACATTTCAAAATCACAGGGTGCTATTTTTACACAGAATTATCAACAAACAAAAGCTTAAACGGCCATGGCTATTATGTTTTAACAAGATAAGACAACGTCTAGTATGCAGGACAGTGTAGTGAGTGAGGCACGTATCAGATATACCAATTAGTCAAATGGGAAATGGACATTTCTCAGATATGTTCTTTGGGTTAGGAGCCGACTCTACACTACTCTCCACTCCTACTACTCTCCACTCCCGTATACCCTTGTACTGTTCTATAAGGGAGGTGGTAGTGCATGGAAGGGGCGGAGGGCTGGAGCCCTAGACTTCGCGCACCACACGTGACCCGCATCGAGGCGCGCGTGCAGGAGCCATCCTCCACCGCACCACGCAAAAAATTCTCAGCAATTTCTCCCCTTTCAACTGAACTACATTTACAACAATGGCTGGACGTGTTACTTACAGAAGACAAACTCCATGTATGTGTGCCCTAGCGATATTTCGAGACTCGCATCTTCAGCTAAAAGTGCCAGTGAAATCAGTCGAGTCAGTCAAGTTTGTCAAGCCAGTCAAGTAGTCATTAAGACGTGGTTGAACATCCGAGAAGGCAAATGAACAGAACACAAAAAGGAACAGTGGAACCAATGAAACAACCTTGAGCCATTCTGAAACCAATATGAAACATTCCTGAACCATTTTTGGATATTCCTGAAACGACCATCACAGTCTTTCACTGCCTATCAAGAGGTCTAGACCCCGACCGCTTCCCCTGACTACTCCTTACTTATGACTTACTGATTACTACTTTAATATTCCAATACTAACAATTAGACAACACCAGATCTAACAAGATCAAGGTCGTCAAGACCCCAGGTGGAAAGTTGGTTGCCCAACACGTCAAGAAGCAAGCCTCCAAGGTCAAGTGTGGAGACTGTGGAAACGCTCTTCCAGGTATTGCTGCCTTGAGACCAAGAGAATACTCTCAGATCTCCAAGAGAAGAAAGACCGTGCAAAGAGTCTACGGTGGTTCCAGATGTGCCAACTGTGTCAAGGAGAGAATCATCAGAGCTTTCTTGATCGAGGAGCAAAAGATCGTCAAGAGAGTCTTGAAGGAGCAACAAGAAAAGGAGAACTAATTCTTAGGCCTTATAATGTACATTGAAAATACTTCATGCTGTAGTATATGAAAATATCTTACCCACACCCGTACACCTCTGCATGCACCCGTACACCAACCATGTTTATCTCAAATGGTCTGGTTACTTTGAACTGGCTATGATCCAAAACTTTTACTAATTTATAAATTGTGAATGCATTTCCGATTCTATAATGCCAACGCCACTTACCAGAACCAGGAAAGTACCGTTACATGAATCATTGCTTTATTTCCGGTATATATATGGTACTGCATACAATCACTTATGACTGCATCCAGTTATACACACAGCCACAGGGTTGTAGATCTGAACCACCAGGCTTTCCAGGTTGCAGGCTCCCATCAGGTATTTTGCCAAGTATATGCTTGGTCTTGACATTGCTCGGTAGCAATTACCTTCCATGTGCATGGCTTGCGCAATGCTTCGCTAGCAGATGCCTTGCTCTAGGAGTTTCTTTTGGCGCGCCCCCGTGCTATCGGGAGCACCACACCTCTTTTATCCGGACCCATCGGCATGCGCTTATCAGTACATTCACATGTCCTTATATAAACGGCCACCGGTTCTCATTTCCCTTTCTTTATTCCTGTTCTCCTTCTTTAATCTTTCCTCTTTCTTCCCAATTTCTTTCTTTTTCTCATGGACTCTCTGGTTTTGGAACACTCGCTCAAGAGTGTGTATATTCCACCTTCACACAGCTCCAGCCCGGTGCAGATTCCAAACTATCACCCCTGTTTGATTGTCCAGGACTTGCAAACAGATATCAATAAGGTCAAGCCGTGCGGCTGCGCCGATGTGTACTGCGTCAAAAACGCTTCTCTGTGGATCCCAAGGGCAAAGTAAGAACCTTATAGATCTTTGCCCTTCTGCAGGAATTGTTTCTGCAGACAATGGTTTCAATTGGCTTGGTGAGTTTCTTCGTGGACTCCTGGATTTGACCAGTACATCTGACTCGGGTTCATGGAAGACTCGGGATCTTCCTCGTGGTGGTCTCCATATTGATCACCTTTTCTGTTGCTCTAAGCTGCTGTTGCTGGAGCTGCTGTTGCTGGAGCTGCTGTTGCTTCGATCTTGCTGTGCTTGACTTCAGCTCTAATTCACTACCATGGTTTGATGATAGTCCATGCCTCGACTCGGTCTAATCATATCTCATAATGACTCTAATCACTCGACTTAATATATCATCCTCAGTATCCTGACTCTTCTCTCTTCCAAAGGATCAGTATGTGTCAATATCAGTATGTGGTAAACCTCATGGACACACCTCCATCTCGTGCCAGTGAAAGGTCTCGTCACGGTCATAGAAGAAACGACGCTTCTTCTCGTCATCATAGTAGTCCACGTGATCAATGAACATGGCCACCACGGCAAAGTTTTTCATGCCACTCTCCTCCTTTTTTCCGTCCACACCACGTGATATCTTGTCGATGAGCTTCTGGTTCGTCTCGTCCAACTCGGCTCTGGGAGGTGGGCATCTGAACGACAGCTTCAAGCCCTTGGATATACCCTTCCACAACCTCAAGATCTCCGCACTCCACTCTTCCTGGCTGGGCGCCGAAAACTCCATGCTTCCCAAGTCCTGGAGATTGGCAAAGGACATGGACGTCATGCTGCCGTTTTTCTGGATGTCGCTGACCACATTGGGGGATATTATAGGGAATGTCAAAGGCGTGGACTGCACTGATGTACCCCGGGCCTTCTCCTTCTTCTCCGGGGCTTTGCCGAACAAAAGCCCGTCATCGGATTCATCGCAGTTCCCGTCCTGTGGACGTTCCGGCTCGTCGTCGCTTGAATTGCCCTGCGAGTTCATATCGATTATATGCTGAGGTTGGATTTTCTCCAAATCCAACTGCGGAACGTGACAGTCGTCAAGAAGCCGGGCGTGGCCGCGTAATCGGAATTGCTTGCGGGACTTTTCAAAGTAGAACACCGCCTCAAAGCGGTCGTTTTCTGTAAGTTCCTGGTATTTGTCCGTGCGCTTGTCGGTAACGAAAGTGAGCACGTTTGTGGTTTTATCGTCAAAAAGCCATCCTCGGTTGATAAGCGTGCGTGTATGAGGGAACCCTTGCCGGTTCACCGTTGCAAACTGGAATGCAGTGAATGGAGGCTCGTCGTTTTTGGCAGCCAACTCGCCTTCCATGGCTGAAACAAACACAGGGACCCATGATGCCATGTACTGGAGCTGTATCATTTTGGGATAGATTAGTTTTGTGGCGGACACGTTAAATATCGTGGACACGAGTGTGGTGTGTGTTTCAGATCTGCAGAAATCAGGTCTGGTTGTTTTAGGTCTGTTTCTGGGTCTGTATTCAGGTCTCTAGGCCCAGATGCTTCAGTAATAGACGTCAACTTTGCCTTCAAATGAAAACTGGATCTGCTGGGCTTGTCCTGGTTGACGAAATCAATGTGGATGGGGATGTCCTGTGTAAAAGCTGGGCAAGCCGAGTCTTTTTGATGGTAAGATTTCAAAAATAAACGATGGAAAATGCAAGCGGGATCTGCAGTCGCTGGGCTATTTTCAAAATAGTTCAGATAATTCGGGAACAAGAGGGCAAGTGTCTTGTGAATTCTGGCCAGTTTTTCGGGTTTAATTTTCAGCCCTTAGGTACGCGCAGAGCGCCACTGGCACGTCACGTGCGCGCAGAATAAATGAGGGGTTTTTCAGGCTAAAAAGGATTTTCCTGGGCTATTTTGGGTATGGTTGAAAGCTGCATCTGTGGATTTTTAGAAATCATTAAGATGCAGGCAATGTAGAATGCTCAGTCGCCTGTCGACTTGGTTGTAATGGTCCACGTGTTGGACTGCAGGTGCGTCTCGGGCATGAAATCTCCATGGTGATGAAAGGAAATGTGGGTGTGTGCAGGACGCCCAGAAACAGGAGCAGTGGCATTTTCAAAAATCCCGGGGCCATTGAGGGGTAGATGTAGATAGGAAAGAAGCAGATTGGTGACATTGTAATAAAAAGAATAGGGGTCCGATGGGAAAGAAGGTTTGGTGGCCACCGTTGTAAGAGGGGAGAAGAATGGGGAAGAGTGGGCCCAAAGGAACCAAAGGAAGGGGAATAAAGAGAAAGAGAAAAAGCGGGCAGTAAATCAGCACGGGCAGGCGGCCTTATATATGTCTCTCTTTGTGTTTGTGGCTGCAAACATGAAACACTGCGGGGCTGGCATGCGTCAAGGCAAAGTATAAAAGCAGCGGGATCTGCCCGTGCAGCCTTAAATTGATCCCAAAAAGCAAACGCTCAAATAGAAGGTACCGATACGATTTGTTTAGGTTGGCCTTATTCAAAAACATTATACCCTATTGGTCCGGGTACTCCCATTATGAGGGGGTAGTGATGTGGAGGGGCAGCCATATTTACAGCCACGCTCAAACACCGATCAAGATACCAACTGGTATGAAACGTGGGTCTTAGTATACTAAGTTATTTGAATCCTATACTTTGGTATTAATACTGGAGATATGAGTACCCTGAAGCTCAAATTGATCATTGCCGTTTTGCTAAATGTTTACTATGGTGACTTATAATTTGATGAGACTAACTATGGATAGTGTTAAAGAGAGTCGCTATTCAACTTACTAGGAATCCTTACTACTAGGACATTAGCCATAGGCTCTCTATTTACACCTCCTAATGGACCTTCTACTAATGGACCTTCTACTAATGGACCTTCTACTAATAGATCTAACTTTTAGTCATAGTGGAAAAGCTTTAGACTATTTACAGATCAATGGTCTACTAAACAATATGGATAAGACACAAGAAGTCCAGAATAATCTAGTGAGCACCAACAACTCCATGAACCACCCATTCCAGAAAGTCAATATGGGCCTATCGTTTTTCTGAGCAGTTAGATATTCATCTCGATATATCTGATGAGTCTGATCTTTGAAAGAAATTGAAAGTACCAGAGGATTCATCACAGTCACTGATGACTTATGAATAACGTGGCCCAGACGGAATTGTCTTTATTCCAAGCTAACCCAGAGGACCAGATGCTTATCTTGCACAAGAAGCACCGAACAAGACCCGTTTTCCATACTATCTCCTATTGGCCTATCTACTCTCTACTATAGGTTCCAATGGTATGTTAGACCACTATGGAGAATATGAGCTATGGTCCCGTCCTTTCTAACTACTGTCTACTGTCTACTATAAAGACTGTATAGTATCATAGTGGGGATAGCAGACACCAGTACAGAGCATTGTCTATGTGATCACCAAAATACTAACTACAGACTAATTTCCTATTGCCTTTCCTTCGACTCTTCGGTTTACTCTAGACCGTCCATTTCCTGGCTATCGACTATTAGTCTAGCACTCTACAACTACGGATAATGACCTATTCGGATGAGCCCGAACACCCATGGGAACCTCTGTTGGTCTTTTTTGCAAAACAAAATGAAAAAGGGCCAATGAACGACATTTCTTTCGGCGGACACTTGAAGAAATTGGGCTGGTTGGAATGCTAGGATTCTAGTGTCTGAGAAAACGGTGAGTTGAGGAGTTGGACAACTGTTCTGTGATTGGGCTAGACCCTGGAGTCTACTCTGTCTACCACCTCTAACGAGGTATAGGAGACTACAAAGTACTATTAGAGGAGTGCTTGGTAAGTGGATTAGGGGTAGAGTACCAGGAGAGTAGAAGAGCTGATTCATATACTGCCCTCTAAAGTTGTTTCTTGCAATCGCCATATTCAAGACACTATTGGAGGAAATGGGGGTCTAACGCCACTTGAACCATATTGTCTAGTTTTCCAAAAGCAGAAACAATCACCACCAAATCGGGGAGTATAAAGAGAGAAGGTACTGGTCTAACGCGTAATTGTCAGTCTAATGAGTAATTGTCAGTCTATACTTCAGTGTATTGCCTTGACAGTATAACCAATGACAAGAGTTTGATGGTTATATACTAACCAGAATAATTGAATTTTCCAAAATCGTATATATTTAAGTGAACCATTAAATCATAGTGTGTGGGCAGTAATGGGGGTATACGATTTGTAGATGTGCGACACGTGACCCGTGAGGCCGGAATAGGCGACTTCCGGGGCTTATATCCAGTTCCGGGGCTTATATCCAGTTCCGACCTATTGACTCAGGTCATTTTATCCTCCGCCCAAAAAAATATTTTTCAAAACAAATTGTACCTCTAGAATCACCTGAATTCCGGCATGAAAATGTTTGAAGGATAAGCCAAAATAGTCAATGTGTGGCTATCTACGAAAAGACAAGTAGAGTCACGTGACCTTTCCGAGGGCCAACTCCGCAGTGCTAGACCACAATCACTATAAACTTTACAGTGTGATTCTACACCGTAGAGTCTACTGTTGGTGGTTATAGTGTTGGTGGTCAAGTGTTGGTGAGTGCCATAGATGTACCATTCTGATGGCGTTTCAGAAGGACGTTTTAAAGACAGAGGAACTCAATGTTGAAAAAGAGCACGTGACTTTAACAAATCATTCACTCATTTTTGATGGCGTAAACTTGATTAAAATTTATTGCAAGTGGTTCTAGAACTTCAGTCTTTTACTGACGCTGACTGACACTGACTGAGACTGGGTAGTATGAACAAGTTATCTGCAGTCTTTGTAATATAACATGAAACAACACTTCCAGCTGCTCCACCTGATTTTCCTGTTTCTCCTGATTTTCCCGATTTTAACAAGTGTAATGGTGGAGTTTTTTGTGGATTCTCAGTATTCTTAATGTGTGTATCACTTTGCAGTACTGCACACAGTGCCTCCTTTGGGTGCGAAATATCACTCAATTTCACTACACTACACTACACTATAAACTACACTACACTACACTACCATATTATAAACTACCTATATACACTGCATACACTGCATACACTACATACACTACACTACCCTATACTACATACAATACATACACTGCATACACTGCATTGGATTCAATATTGAATGGACTGGGTCTAGACTCAAGCGACTCCGAGGCTGACTATACTCTCGGACACTGCTAGCCTTGGTTCTTCTGTCATTCCTCTCCAGTTTATCCAATCTGTTGGTATCACTTACTGTTAAATCCACATTGATCTTAATATCTGTATGTTGATTTTGACCGATTTCCAAGCGATTGGCTTGTTCTAGACCCACATATCAATCGTCTGAGCACTTGACTGTGATAGATGGTGGTGCTGTATGTAATAAGATACACAGTGGTAGCTTTCCCTTTTGGGATGAATACCGTTTGGTTGTTTTACGGTTGGAATCGCTATCTTGTGTTCAATACATTCACTGGATGGCTCCAATTCTCGCTCCTGCATATAACCCCTCCTGATCTTCACACTTGACCAATTTTCCATATCTTGGGGTGAAATTACAGTACTGTACATTATAGGAGCCAGGAATCTTCTCCTTCGATTAGAATTCTTATAATGTTTCTCCTTCGACTCACAACTGATATATTCGGGAAGTCCTACGTGGTAAACCTCCATATTTGTCGAGAAAGTCCTTTGGACTATTTTTCTACTAAAATCTCCATCACCATTTTGTTTTCTTCTGGTCAATTTTCTTCTGGTCAGTTTTGTCCCTGGTTGTCTTTTTCTGGTCAGTTTTGTCCCTGGTTGTCTTTTTCTGGTCAGTTTTGTCCCTGGTTGTCTTATTCTGGTCAGTTTTGTCCCTGGTTGTCTTATTCTGGTCAGTTTTGTCCTTGATTGTCTTATTCTGGTCAGTTTTATTTGCACTTTCTTTAAGACTATGAATCTGGTCCATGTTAAGATAAATCCTAGTCTTTTCCGTGGTTTAAACTGTAGGTTATTGACGCTATCAGTATGAAGGAATTAAAGTGGTGCATATAGTGTAAGTGGTGCATATAGTATAATGGAGTGTAGTGTAGTGTATGGTAGTTTAGAGTAGTGTATGGTAGCCTAGAGTAGTGTATGGTAGCCTAGAGTAGTGTATAGTGGCAGATCATGGATGTGCCTGGAATGGCAGGATTGGAAGAGCTGCGTCCTGCATATAACACGTTTTTAGGAGACAAGTAGAAGTTTGGAACTTCTGGCAAATTCCCACGTCTCCGTGGCTCAATAAGAAGAGAGTAAATATACCGAGAGTGGAATGAGCTTGCTCATCGCTATACCAATATGCAGTCCGGGTCCAAACGGTAAGTAATTGGACAAATAGACTGTTGAGCAAGTAGACGAGCAATGTTGAGTGCATACTAAACTCGGATGAAACATGAACAATCAAGGTTTGCAAATACGTTTGTCCTGTATATTGGCATTTGTGTTCCTGCACACATTGTTTGTTCCTGCATGTAGCTGTGTTTCCGAGCATGTACTGTAGAATACTATGGTGTTCAGTAGTTACACTAAGTCCAGTAGATGTCGTTTAGGCTAATGCTTGTCCTGCACACAGCCGTCATTCGTAACGAGTCTCCTCCTTAACATCTTCACGTGACCCACCAAAAGCATCATTGGACTTGGCACTACTAGCTTGGGATCGGGCTTCATGCAACGACTGCATACAGCCATGGCATACCATTGTCCAGAAACACGCCAAAGCCCAGGGTTTCAGCCTTCTAAATCCGGTCCGCCTTAAATACCTATGCAATTATCCACTACAAGATCTCCTAGTTTAAAATCGAATATGAGTACAATAATTTCCAAAAGGTCCGCAATTACAATTTCTCGGGCACCTTCTCGTCCGACCGTTGCTCGGAGCTTCCCGTGTCCGGGCTCAAAGTCAGCTTCAAGCCGTCGATCACCGTGGGAGACTCGTGAGAAATGTACTCGTCCACATTTGGTCTGGGGCCCGTGTACCACTTGTGTGCATCCACCAAGAACCATATGATGAACATGAGCATGGGCCCAAAGTACACCACCACGGTCCAGTTCATGGCGTCCGGCGTCAAGTCCTTACCCTTGCTGGTGGGGAAACATAAGAAGGGAATCATGGTGGCCACAAATGCACACGTAATGACACCCACTGGAAACGAAAACCGGCCGAGGTTCCAGGGTCCGGGTTGGAAGGTGTTGCGAGCATAGGTGATTTTGAGGAGCGTGGGCATGGCAAAGGAAACAAAGGCCAGGATTCCTCCCACGGAGAAGATGGCTCCGATAGCCGTGTCGCCCGCAAAAATCAAAAGAAGAAAGAGTTGGCCCAAGAAAGCATTGATAAGCACTGCATTCACCGGGGTCTTGGTGGTCTTATTGACCTTCTTCCAGATATTGGATCCAGGGAACATACCATCTCTGGAGTAGGAGAAGGTGACCCGGGAGGCTGCCAACATACAGGAGGCACCCATGAACCACGACGAAACAATAGTCAATGCCGTACAGCACACCACATATTTGCTGGCCATGATCTGCGCCAAGTAAGAAACAAAAGGCTGGCCTAGATCCAACGTATCCTTCAGAATACTGTCCAAATCCACCAAGGTATATGAAATGGCCAAGATAAAAAAGAACCCAACAGTTCCTCCCACGGTGGACGTCAAGCAAATAGCTCTTGGTGCAGCAACGGCTGCATTAGAACATTCCTCCGCCAAGTGGAAAGGCGAGTCGTAGCCCGACATGGCCCAAATGACACCCAAAAAGGAAACCAACATGGCCACACCCGTAGGGAAGTCTGTCTGATTGGTCAAGGCCCATGCAGTCTTATTGGAGTTGAACTTGGGCACTTCTCCTTTATGCATACTGACTCTATCGTTGCAAGCAAAGATCATGACGAAAACAACCACCAAAAAGAGCATGTTGATGCACGTGCCGATATTATTGAACTGGGCCAAATACTTTGTGGGGAGCGATGAGATGAACACGTGCATGAGCAGAATGGCCGTGGCCAAGGCATAGACATGGCCATTTGAAGGAACAAATCCTGTTTTGAAAGTGGCCATGGAGAAAATCAAGCATGCTCCCGAGTAATTGACCGAAGGGGCTGCAGTGACCTGACACATCCAATTGGAGAACGAAGTGATGAATGTCAAGAATGCAGAGTACTTTTTGGGGGCCAATTGTGACACAGCATATGGAGTTCCTGCAGATGTGGGGAAGGCCAGGGCCACTTCAGCCATAGAGTAGGCCACAGAGATGACTCCGCCCACAGCCAAAATCCAAGGGATGGGCGAGATTCCAATCACCAACTGCTGGTAATCGAAAGTAGCAGCGATGGAGGGAAGCAACCCCAAAACGGAAAACGACACAGCAAAGATAGAAAAGGCGCTGAACTCTCGGTCGAATTCCTGCTTATATCCTAAACTCAAGATCTTGGCCTCATCGGAATTCACCTCATGGTCGATGTTCAACACGATATTTTGTCCTGACATCACCGACTGGATATGGAGTTCATCCACCCGGATCTGGGACTTTATCGGATGGAGCTCCAAGTCCGACATATTGAGGAAGAGAAGTTTCAGGTATGTTTGAGAAGGTTCAGATGTGGTTCAAACTGGAGGCTCAAAATGGGGAGTTTGGTCTCAAATTTAGGGTAAGATGAGCTTATTCTGAATCTCACAAGCGTCGAACTCGAGGGTTTCAGAAATGTTTCAGATGGAACAGCCTGCAGTCTCAAACGTCTGGCTTGTTTCAAAACAAGGTTTCACGGTGGTTTCACAAGGGAAAGTTGGTCGATTTTGGCGAATATGCACCCATAAAGAGGGCATCCCACGCTACTTATAGAGGCGATAGCGCCCTTCTGTCCACGCGGATTTCTGCGGGGAGTGTAGATAGAGGCCCCGGTTTAGAAACTAGCGCAATTTCCTGCATGTGCCCGAGGACATGCAGACCGCGCTCTAATTGATAAGCCCAATGCGGTAAGTCGAAACTGTTAGCGCGAAGCCCAAGATAACACTTTGACCAGCCCAAACCTCATGCCCCAACCACTAAGCGACAGAAAAAGAAACTACGCTGAACTACTCAGGCCACAAACGAAATGAATGAAACCAGTGACGTACTAAATCGAATCTGAACCGAATCTGAACCGAATCTGAAACAAATCTGAACCGAATCTGAAACGAATCTAAACCGAATCTGAACCAATCAACTCCTCGAATCTAACCTCAACGTCTCTTCTGATCTAGCCCACTTTCACAGCCAATTATGCAACCCCCGATAATACATTATTTTCCCGACCCATTTAAATTTAGCTCCATTTCCATTGACCACTTTCATGTGGACCCGGTAACAATGTTGGCGCTTAAAAAATACTACATGGATTGTGGGATGGTTCACGAGCCATTCAGCCGCACGTTTGGCTCTAGAAGGAGTATATTGTTTCCTGCAGCTGCCTTGGGTTAACTCTGTTTTTTCTTCTATTGTTTCTTTGTTTCTTTGGGTTCATCACACCTCCCGGCTATCTTGGCCCTTTGGTTCTTTCGAGTCTCTTTAGGCCTTCTCGGATCTTTATACCATTCTTTGCCAGTTTTGCTTTACTTCTTGGATTCATTTCTTGGCTCTTGGCTCTCTTATACTTACTATTCCTGAAACCCACATGGACTAAAGAAATAGATCAGATTATACCACAAAATCGGGACAAGCCTGCGACGAAAGGACAAGCCTGTGATGAAAGGAAAAGTCTGTGACGAAAGGACAAGTCTGTGACGAAAGGACAAGTCTGTGACGAAAGGACAAGTCTGTAACGAAAGGACAAGTCTGCAAAACTATAACAGAACTACAACAAAAAGACAGACTATTGTTGGGTAGATTTGGATATAGAGCCTAGCGAAGTTTTGGTCCATACATCTCAATTGGACCGGTACAGATCTAATTAGAATGGATGCGTCATAATAGACGTGGCCTCTTCGCACAACCGGAGCAATAATACATGACCATTGAGAAATCTGGATTCATTACGTTGGGGACTCTTAGATCCACAATGGTTGCACAATGGTTGCACAATGGTTCTACAATGGTTCTACAATGGGGCGTGCACTTGCCAGAAGCACGGTCGAGAATGCTTTCTCCATAACCAGCCCTTCCTTGGCCCCGAGACTGAAATGCTTTAGAATTTCTATAAGCAACCCCACTGTCTCCCCGCTGATTACACTGGCTGGAATGACCAAAGCGGGGGGTTTGGTGTTACCTGGCCGTCCATTTCCTCCTCCGCTTCCTGCCCCTGCATATACATACAGGGCATTCGACAATGTCTATATGCAGTGACACGAAGTATTATCCCCACTTGGACCTGAGAAAATAATTCTTCACTGTACAGCGGCAGTATTTTAGTGGAGTGTGTAATATGGTCTGGCATACTGTATATTATAGTATGGGACCGTGGCCCTGCACGTGCCTTGGTGTATAAGATGGCATCCTACAGTCTAATTCCGTCCACCCCTATGTACAGGAGATTCCCATCTGACAGTCCCAAGACAGACAAATTTGGTTCGTATAAATTGGGTGGTGGTGACTGTTTAGAGTATACATTGCTTGGGTGTGGTAGGGCCACCCCGGAAGTGGGACGCGACCGGTTATCCTCAACACCACAAAAGCACAAGAAATGGAGATTTTTTCAAACTAAAACAATCCTTGGGATGTCCGGAATTCCAGCTTTCGAATGAATCTATTATTATCGAATTTGATGGAGAAAAACGTGTTTTGCATTGGGCCTTTTTCTACTGAGGTTGCCTGGTGTACGGGTGTCTCGCCGCGGCCTCTCAATTCCGAGGTTTGCACCCATTCCACCCCAAATATAATCCTACAAACCATCCCCTGTAATCAACTGATATATTAAAGGCTGACGGAATGGTTAAACAAGGATGGTTTAATGGATTGGAATGAAAATAACATGTGTTTTCTCGAATCCTGCATATACGTGTGGGCTGCACATACAGCTAAACATAGCCTTATTACCTTTTCTTGCTACATTTATATTACCAAAAACCTTAAGCATGGCTATATCAACCCCAGGTATAAGGATCATATGTCTGACCTGCACCTAAGCTGGGCATGGAACTACTTCTAGTGCCTTTTCTAAGATAAGTCCAGCCTTACGTAATCCAAATCCTTCAAGTAATAAAAAACTGATAGTGCCAATGCGATTGTTCAGCCCAAATATTCAAAAAGGTGGTGTTCGAAAAGTGGAGTTCTAAAAGTGATGGTTATAATGATAGATGTGTGTTATGTGCAGGACCCACCATATGCGCAACAGTAATCTCCAACTCAAGTCACTTTATGTCCATTTCAACCAGTTAAAAGCAGCTCAGTGCTTTTTCTATGGATGCTTTTTGATGAAAAGTGATATTTGGATGTAAAGAAATGGATTTTTCGGTGTGTCTGGGTTCCTGTATGCAGTCCACGTCACTTAAAATGGATATTCCTACGATCTACTGTGATGAAATGTCGTAGTGCAGTTTCTTAGATCTTATGAAATCACATGTATTATTATGGGAGACTTGATTTCAAGGTGCAGGACAATAGCTTCTCCAGTCCAAATAGTCAATGGACAATTGGACAAATCGGAGCTGATTAATGATGCTAAGATCCGTTCTCTAGACTCGCTTTTTGATTACAAGCACCAAGGCCAAGACCCAGAAGTAGTCCAGAAGTGGGGTACTATCGTGTTATATGCAGTGTTAATCTATTGTATACAGGATTATCGTGTTATATACAGTGTTAATCTGTTGTATACAGTATTAATCTGTTATATACATATACACTCTATTATATGCAGTACTGTCTAAAGTAGAGCTGGAGGGAAAGGATGAGTATTTTTGATCCGGATACGAATAATAAGAAGTGAAATCATGGGATTACAATGTACGGAATGACTGTCAGCTTGATGCGGCCCTGCACATAGTGCCGGGCTATGGACGGATGCCGGACCACAGTCACCCTCTATCCTACACTACTAATTCGGTACTACCCCATTAGTACTGTATAGTCCATACAAGATTATGTAATCCGTACTACGAGTGCAAAGTATGGTCTACACGTGATGCGTGCGGAAAAAGGGCCGCACCCAATAACAGCATCAGCCAAGGCTCTCGATGCCATACTTCGTCCCTTCTTCTAGTAAAAATCAGACCAGGTCAAAATGGCTTGGTCCTGGCTTTGCATTTCCTAAGATATTTATTAAGAACCCAAATTCAAGTGAAAGCAAGATTTGTTGACGTTGATGTACGAAAAAGTGTTACTTGAATGCATTTTAAGACTTACAAGCAAGCATGCGGCTTTAGCTGAAGATGTAGAGTCTACGGTGCAAGTCATCACGTCATAATCCAATAAACAGAATGATCGAAAGGAATCTGGAGAGCGTACGAAGGTGAAGGTGAAGTAAAAACAATAGAAGTAAAGCTAGGAACCTCATCACGATTCAAGCACCTAAAATGAATTAATGATGGACACACTCTTTACTCGAACTATTCTTCCGTATTTTGTATCTTACTGACATCTATTAGGAGCTCATGCAAACGAACATTGCATGTCTAGCAGTATACAGGAGGCCGGTATTCAGGGTCCAGTAGAGCCAAGTAATAGTACAGTGTTTAAGGCAAAGATAGACTGCCCAAGATCCATGCAGTGCCAAGACTAGCTAGTTCACTGTACTGTATACTGTCTTTCTCCATCTGTCTTTCTCCATCTGTCTTTCTCCATCTGTCTTTCTCCATCTGTCTTTCTCCAATCCTGACACTGTGATCGAGAGTTTCTGTGTCCTATACTGTGTCCTATCTAATATTCCCCTACCAATATCTACTGTACCGTATAAAAAGGTTATTTTGTATGTAAAGATGTGACTGAGAGTTAAAGAATGGAACCATTGAGGTTTTGATTTACCGGTATACTGTCTTTCTAAGTCCAAGCACCTCAATTGATTCGTAAAAAGCACTAAAAGAAAGAAAGAAAGAAAGAAAGAAAGAGAGAAAGAAAGAAAGAGAGAAAGAAAAAGAACCATTCCCTTAGAATATATAATATGGCATGTCTTATCGAGGTTATCCCTGCTACTAATACCACTATGTACTATACCACCTTACCGTATAGTACAGTTACTGTATAAAAGACTGTCCACATCTACTGTATACAGTATACTGTTGAGAGTTCGCATAACCTTTCTAAAGGCTGGAACTGGAGTCACATTATATATTAATTCTAACGACTGGGGAATGGTACTCATCCTAGCTAGTATTCGGGTTTCTAAACTAAATACTAATCTGCTCTTGAAGCGACGTTGTTTTCTATTGAGCTATAAGAACGACTCCATCGCCTCTTATAAGCCTTTCCTTTAATAACACGTGCCCAAGCCAGACGCAAATTAGACGACGCTCTCATCTCCATTATTCTCTTGGACGACGCTCATCCAAACCTTGTTCTCTTCACATTGTTTCGTCTGGCCAGCTGCATGCAGTACACATGACACTCTCCTGTTCAACTACTACTAGACTGTATACTACTAGACTGTATACTACCATGACTGTATACTACCATGACTGTATACTACCAGACTGTATACTACCAGACTGTATACTACCATGACTGTATACTACTAGACTGTATACTACTAGACTGTATACTACTATGACTGTATACTACCAGACTGTATACTACCATGACTGTATACTACTAGACTGTATACTACTAGACTGTATACTACTAGACTGTATACTACTAGACTGTATACTACTAGACTGTATACATACTGTATACGTGTCTCCAGTTTTTGTTCCTAACCTATCATGGATTGGCACCAGGTGTAAGAAACTTCCAATAATTCTTGTAAGTCAAGAGATGGTCTTCCTAGTTCTTTATATTGCCATGGTTGCTAGAGTAACACCAGGAAGATCCCTTTAACTCCCTTAAATCCGGTGCACTCAAGGACGGCACTCCTTATATGTATTTCCCTTTCTGGACCATACCGTGCCCCTCCAATTTCCAAAGACACATCTCACCATATACTTTCTTTGCCATTCGATCCCTTTTTTGGTCCGATCGCTCTTTGCATCGATATCATGGAGCACGCTGTTTCATCTGGATACTGCACATGTCCCTTGCAACATGTTTAACATCCTGCCTTCAACATCCACTGTCACTGTCACTGTCACTGTCACTGTGTACTACATAGAGTGTACTACATAGAGTGTATGCACTCTGACATGAAAGCAACGACCAATCACAGCACGGTAAAAGAAGTGGGTTGACCTTGGACTTGAATTCAGCTTTAAGTTGATTTTGGGTTTCTCGGAAAAGAAGTGATGAGTTGGGAATCCAAGAAAACTGCACTGATAAGCATTTGTCGCATTTGTCGCATTGTCGCATTAGATTTCGCCCTCGCCCTCGCAATGATATACTATTTAGAGGACTCACCGATAAGCCACTGATAAGTCGCACCCAAGACTCTTCACCTTGTGCAGGAGTATTTCCCATGAGTTAAGGTTTGCCTATTTCTTTTACTTTCGGAATTTTTACGTTGCTTATTAGGTCTATTGGAATTGATCCCTGTTTGATATTTCCGTCTACTGTACTGTCTACTGTCTACTGTCTAATGACTGTCTACTGTCTACTGTCTACTGTCTAATGACTGTCTACTGTCTACTGTCTACTGTCTAATGACTGTCTAATGTCTACTGTACTGTCTAATATCCACTGTCTACTGTCTAATGACTGTCTACTGTCTAATGACTGTCTACTGTCTAATGACTGTCTACTGTCTACTGTCTATTATCCACTGTCTAATGACCCCTGTCTAAAGACCCCTGTCTAATAAACGTCTGTTGCTTCAGGGCACAATTCGACACGACTCCAAGTCACGTGACACGGGCACACTACCATCTACTCTTCCTCTACACTGCATACTCTACCAACACACCTTCTACCACCATCCTGTATGCACTACCACTGGCTTGTCAATCTACTATACGACGAAACTCCATGGCATTCTGGCTAGCATACTCTACTGTCTGGATTTAGACATTGTAATGTTTCAATCAAACCTATGTATGCTTCATTTGGTGAATGTATAATGTGCCAGTGACGACATCTACAGGGTCCCTACTCTATGGTAGCACTCTTTGGTAGCACTCTATGGTAGTACTCTATCAAGGCTATATGGTAGTACTCAATTGAGACTATATGGTAGCACTCTATTAAGCCATATGGTAGCACTCTATTAAGCTATATGGACGGCATCTATTGCTATTCATCGTCATTAATATTCATCTCCTACATATTTACTAGACTCTGTGTATTGACTGTGACTCGGGTGGACTGAGTGTGTAGTGTATATGGTGGACTGGAGTGTGGTTTAGGGTGGGTGCAAAAGATGCGCGCGTGCAACAGACGCGACTCCATCTCCTCCATCTCATGGTCGAACTCGCCTCTGGTCTCCCCCTCGCTTGCACCTACTCGTGGATCCATCTCCGCACCAATGCCTATAAATGTAAGGCGCCTGCTTCATCGCAGGGTTTATCTTATAAGGCAAAACACCTCTTGCTTTTGGCGGATGATGCGGCCCATGCCATTGTTTTTGGCGTGGAGGTTTACGTGTACTTCACCGTCGTCAACCAACACATGACGAGACAAGTGTTTGTGCCCAAGGCCGATACGACTGGATTGGGGGGGCGTTTCTCGGCGGCTACGGTCATGGAGTGGTGTATGGATCTTCTCTTGGGTCTAGACCCGAAGGTGTACTTTGAGGCTGGCCAAGAAGTTGGGGGGTTGAGGAAGGAAAAGGAAAAGGAGACTGAGAGGGAGAGTGAGTACTCGGTGGTCAATGATCTACGCAGGATGGGCCGGGACTTTGCCCAAAAAGGAAAATGCCCGGTGGCTGCTTATCAAGTGTCGGGAAAACCCGTGCAGAAACTTCCGTTTCCGGCAATTGTTTCCGAGTCCATCAAGATCTCCATGTTCACCAGAGCTGCAGACGCATACCTCTTCCCCGACTCTCAGAAAAATAAGGGGAAACATGTGGCCTCGGGCAATGCTCTCTTTAAATGGTGGCTTGCTGTGCTACAGAAGGTCGTGTCCAAACACAAGAAATGGGTGTTGAAGGCGGACATTCCAGGGTCCGACGCCAATGCTGTGGGCCGGCTCTTGCCTGCAGGATGCACCGTGGGCACCATCTACCCTTTGGAAGCAGACGTGCTCAAAACCATTCCTGTGTTTCCAGACGACCCCAAGGGACGGTTTCTTGAACACTTGGTGGTGGAAACCCGGGTACTGCATATGACCGTGGCCCAATTCTGGCACGAGCTTGGGTACAGGCAGGAATTCCGTCTAGGCAACGTGGTGGGTATCATTGGGGCCGAAGGTCCTTCGGTTGGTGCAGAGGAAACCCGTACCGCAGCATTTCTCCAAGATTCAACGCTTGTTTCCGTCAAAAAGTACAAGAAGCTCCGGGACTATGTCAAGGGACACGACTACAGCAAGCTAGACGATATACAGGAGATGTGGGACCATGGGCTCCGCCAGTTGAGTATCCGGCAGAAGGTCAAGCTCCACGTGCTGCATATTACAGGCACACGTGAGGCCAACAAACCACAACAACTAGGGCCACAACCAACTCAGGTCAATGTGCTCCAGGTCAAGAAGCGTCCTGCAGTCAACAACATCAACGGCTTGGTCAAGAAAAAGAAGTGACCAATCACAATCACTATTGACGAAATCACTCTTGACGAAATCATTACCATTGTCTGTTAATTGTCTTTTGATGGTAGTCTGCTTACTATAGATGGGAATCCGAAAACGTCATTCAGAATGTCGAATGAATCAGTGTTACAGTTCAAGGCGAATGGCTTTGGCTCACTAAGACGTGGACCACACAGTCTGCTCTGTGGTCGAAGTCATATACGTATATACCATGGTAGAGGATCAATATTAATATAGTGCAATGTTTATGACCCCAAGTATAAAAGAGTAATATTACTGGAGGAATAGTAGGTGGAGTTGGGAGTTGGGAGTGGCATGATGGAAAAGCTGGCTTATATGCAGTACGAGGGGAAAAACCTACCTTAAAAAAAATTCTTCCATTTAAAGTTTGATATCAAAGAATAGAGTTTAGTATCATGAATTTCCAAGTCCCAGGCTCTTTTCGTGTGTTTTCGATTTTTGGTCCCAGGGTAGATTTTCGTCCAAAACGTGTCTAACTGCGAATATATAAAAATCTATAGAAACAGTGTGGACAACTACAAATCGACCAAACTAATATTCCAATATTTCAAAAATAAAAGAAGATAAAGTAGGAAATTTTCAACCATAAAATCCACTAAAGCATCCATTTACGTGCAAAGCACTAGACTTGACGCTGATTTGGTCATTGGTGGTGCTTTGTCCTGCATACACCGCCATCAACAAGCTTAGATACAGGAACAGAGTACTGTGCAGGACAAATAACTCAGAGACATCAGCAGTTGATTTCACAGATAATAGGAGTGGAGTTTTAGACAGATTAGACAGAGTAGACAGACTGGGGACAATTTATAGAGTAGACAGACTGGAGGAAGCCAGTGCTAGTAACCAAGTCTCATACGTCCAAGACTGTACTGTATAGTACACAAGAACCATCTATCAGTCTATACTTCGGGAGATCCCATGGATGAACTTACCCTAGTCATTGATACAACTCTGCACAGTCACCAACGAGAGGACTGTATATAGTGAGGAAGTATACAGTGAATAGGAATAGGAATAGTGGGAACCTGGAGTACAACAGACAAAACTCGTATCACCATACCTCAACCACACAAGAATACCAAAAGATGTATTGAAAACCCTAGTCTAAGACGTCTAGGGACTGTATATAATCTGTGGTTGAGCTGAAGCAGTAAGATGTGAATATATAATTGAGTCCAGTATAAAGTCAATCCATATCCCGAGAGATATACCTTTTAAGTAATCTCTAGTTCGTAGAACTGTAGGACTAGTAGTTAGTAAGCTGTACCCATCACCCTTCACCCCATATTAAGATAAGGTATATTAAGGAAGGTATATTAATATAAGGAGTATTAATATAAGGAGTATTAATATAAGGAGTATTAATATAAGGAGTATTAATATAAGGAGTATTAATATAAGGTATATTAATATCAGGAGTATTAAGGTAAGGTATATTAATATAAGGTATATTAATATAAGGAGTATTAATATAAGGAGTATTAAGATTTTGTGTATAACACAATCACACTATACTTAAATCCAGCAGTTTATAGACAGTAGTTAAATGGAGGTCAGAAGGAAGAAGGAAGAAGGAGGAAGAAGAAGGAAGTAGGTTTGGAGGGCGCGGAGGAGCAGCTGTCAAAAGCTCTTTTCGCACTCTCCGTATCGCCAGTTTTCGCCCTCTGCTCACCCCTGCAGCACTATATAAAGCAGACATCCGCACTCCATTTCCAGGAATTGCTGCCATAGTCTAGGGCTAGTTTTTTTTAGTTTTCTAGTTTTCTAGTCTTTTGATGTCGAAGGTTGTTATTATAGGCGGCAGTTATGCAGGACTCATTGCTGTTTCTGTGGTGGCCAAATATGACCCCTTGGCTTCCATCACCGTGATTTCTCCCTCCACTCATACCTACTTCAATGTGGCCGGTCCTCGGTTGGTGGTGCAGCCCGAATTGAGGGAAAAGACGGTGTTTGAAGTGGCGGCCATTGTGCAGGAAAACTCCAAGGGAAAAGGGAAGTTTCTTTTGGGTTCCGCTACTAACGTGGTGCCTGGCTCCAATACTGTGCATTACTCCACTGTGTCTGGGGATTCGGGAGAAATCAACTATGACTTCCTTATCGTTGCGTCCGGCACACAGTCTGCATGGGCAGGCTTTAAAACAAACCTTGATTATACCGAGGCCCAAAAGGAAATCGAACATGCAAACATGGCTTTGAAATCGGCTAAAAAGGTGGCTATTGTTGGAGGTGGTCCTACAGGCGTGGAGACCGCGGGGGAAATTGCTAGTGAGTACCGTGACGTGGAGGTGGCCTTATATGCAGGACACGCTGTTTTAGGCGGGTTACCACCATCCTTAGGGTCTGAAGCCACTACCAAATTGAAGCAGCTTGGAGTCAATATCATTCTGGGTGTGTTTGTGAAGAAGGGTTCATCAAATGATGGAAAACACCATTTGGTGGTGGAGAACGGCCCCGATGAAGGCTCGGAGACTGCATACGACCTCATTCTCCAGTGTTATGTCACCAAGCCATATTCGGAGTACCTTCCCGAATCCATCAAGGACAAAAAAGGCTACGTTATCACCAACAAGGCGCTCTTGGTGGAGGGCCAAACCAATATTGCTGCTTTTGGTGATATTGTTTCCGGAGGTGGACTGACCATTGTGGATATCAAGATGGGCCAAACTGCAATGCTCTCCCAGACGTTCCAGAAATGGGTGAACGGAGGGACCGAACCCAAGGGTTTCCCTCTAGTGTCCTCCATCAAGAGGATCTTTTCCAAACCGGCGCTGGATGCAGGTCCCTACAAACCAGTGGATAACACCTACTTGATTCCCATCTCACGCAATGGCGGAGTGGGGATGCTCTTTGGCTGGAGAGTGCCCAACTTCATGGTATACTTTTTCAAGGCCAAGAGTTTCATGATAGAAACTGCCCGCACTCTGTTCCAGCTATGAACATACGAGATATAATAGAGGTGTAATAGACAATAGTGGTGTAATAGACAATAGTGAGATGATAGACCAAGTGAGATAGCGTGGTGATTGAAAGAGACCTGTATGGAGTGCGAGAGAATGGTTGCGAATTGTGTCACGTGACTTGCACCGCAATCCTGCACAATGGCCAGCAACCTTCGGCACGGTCGGACTTTCACCAGTCTCCGCAACACCTGGGGCTTTCTTAGGAAGCAACAGGAGCGAAGAGAGGGGTCCTTCTATGCAGTCCGGCGAAAAAATGGCGGAAAAAGCATGGTTGTACTGCACCCAACCATCGTCAAGCAGTCTTACATCATAGCAAGTATACCTCGATTCGCAACTGCCCACATGACCATCCCAAGTCTATATAAAGAGCCCATTTCCCCCGACCCATTTCTTACAACCCATCACTTTTGCCTCAGTATTCATTGCACACAAACACGAATATTGAAAACACAAATACAAAATCTTCATACACAAACATCAAATACCCTTCGTCATGTTTCGTCTTGCTGCTAGAAACCTCAGAGCCGCCACGCTCCCCTCCGTCCCATCCAGAACATTGACCATGTCCAGAACCAACTTTGGTATTGTTGATGCTGCAAAAGAAGTGTTGGACAAAGCAAACAAAAAAACAGGCGAGGTGTTGGCCTCCACCATCGACAAGACGGAAAAGGTCACGCCCTCTGCGGACCAGATCAAAGAAACTGCAGCCAACGCTGCTTCCACAGTCAACCAGAAAACCGGAGAAGTGTTGGCCGATGGTATTGATAAGGCGGAGAATGCCACGGAAAACGCCAAGGATTTGGCTTCAAAGGCCAAGAACAAGGCTCAGGACGCCACGGAAGATGCCAAGGACTTGGCCTCTAAGACTGCAAATAAGGCGGAGGCCAAGGGTAAAGTCGTCAAGAACGCCGCTGGATACAAGAACTTGCAGGACAAGGGAGCCAAGGTGGAGTCTGAGCAGAACCGTCCCGACGATGCAGTTTAGTTGAGTTGGTTAAATAGTCAGAAGTCAAAAGTCAGAATTAAAATAGTCAAAAGTCAGAATTAAAATAGTCAAAAGTCAGAATTAAAAGAGCCAGAAGTGAAAATAAAAAGTCAGAAGTCAGGAAATGAAAATATAAAGTCAGAAGTCAGGAAATGAAAATAAAAAGTCAGAAGTCAGGAAATGAAAATAAAAAGTCAGCAAGTAGTCAGGAGAGTGAATCAGTAGACTTGAATATAGATACATGCAGGAATAGAACAAGGCAGACCTAATTAGACCATCAGACAATATGCGACAGATTGACAGAGATAGAGATATAGATATAGAGATATAGATATAGAGATATAGAGATATAGACCGATGGAGAGTTCCAGATCATGCATTGAGTGGTCCGAAAACTCGAGTTTCCTGACTACATCAAAAGCACGTCTACTAGTCGTATCACTACATTCCAGGTTCACCAGCGACATCACCCATTTAAGAAAACCTTATCCTATCCTACCCTAGCTCAACGTACATTAAAAATCAGTTAGCTTGGCTTGAAAAGTGTAGTCATTTGATGGGAAAGGATGGAGAGACACCCGTACACCGGGCGGAGAGGATTCCAAGATGCGATTATGATGTCAGAATGGAGATTGTAGAGACGAGATGGGAAACCACGAAGTTATTTTGCAAAGGAAACCCATACACCAGGCCGAATCAATTATCGAGCTCCAACATTGTCCCGATCCCAACATTGTCCCGATCCCAATGTTATTCCTCATACTGTACCAATGTGTTATTCGTAGTCTTGTCTTGTCCTGTATATCATACCTCTTGATCCACCACCTCTGTAGATGGGTCATTGAGACATTTCTATTGAAATCACCGTCCACCCTACCGTTCCTTTACCGTGCCTTCCCTTAGCTTATACCGTACCTTAGCTTATACCGTACCTTATCTTATACCTTCCCTTATCTTATACCCTACTTTCTCACTGTACCCTACTTTCTCACACTTGACTTGTTTGGCTTGGAGCTTCATCGTTCCATACACTGGCACCCAGGTGTAGTGGTCGTCTACCAATCTTTGTGATTCAGGAGAAAGTGTTGACATCTTAGTTCTGGTATTGTTGTGGTTGCTAAACTAAAGAAGCTTTTCTTTTCACTAGGCTTATTCGCTCCCCCAGAACATACGGAGCGGGATCTCCTGTTATATGTATGTTTTCTTTTTTTTTTTTCTGGGCGTAGCATGGCCACTCCTTCAAATCGTCCAAGAATAGAACGTACGGCATACATTTCTTAGCCACCACATTCTGCAACTTATTTTGGACCGATACCTCCTGGGATCGATTTCATGTAGCACTCTTATTGTTTCATCTGGAAACTGCATATTGACCCATGCGACATGTCTCACATCTCGCCTGTTCAACATGACTCGCACCAGATACTCACCACTCCATTCGCATTCCTCAGTGTCACTTTCCCACCACTCACCACACCCACTCTACACTCTACCACTTACTTCCACTTACTTCCACTTACTGTACCACGCTACTAGAGACTGTACTGCACTCTACACACTCTGCATTGATTCACTACACTACACAATTCTAATACACACTACTCCTCTGTTAATGGTCAAGGGTATACTGTGTGGTGTAGGATAATGTTAGTGGAGTAAACGTGTGGAGTGCGAGTAAAGGTGAAGTGAGAAGTGAGAAGTGAGAAGTGAGAAGTGAGAAGTGAGAAGTGAGAAGTGGAGAGTGCGGTAACATAACCTCATGATCTTGCATCGTTGGCTAATAACTCCTTAAGTATGGAACTTTATTAGATGTCGCTTGTATTTTTCTAATTCATCGTGGAATCCTTCTAATCACAGGCTAAGCTGATTGGATCCTCTTTAACAATGAGCCGGAACCTCCTCCTTATATATGTCCGCTTTTGATACCACGTGCCCTGAATCAGACCAGAGTCGAACCAATTTAGACGACTCCTAACATTGTTCCAAAATAATGTTCACCTTTTTCTTCTGTATCCTGCATATCCACTACATTCGAGACGTTCAATAGGAGAGTGAGTGTAGAGCAGTGTCAGTGTAGAAGTAAAAACATAGCTATTTTTACTTCACTATAAAAAATAAGTTAATTGGAATAAAATATACTATAAGAAATCTTGTGAAATGGGTATTTCCTGGTCTGTTAATAGTACAGAATAATACGGTAGATTGGAATTATAGTAATACTATATTCGGGATGAGTAAAGAACCAAAGGGTCTATTATAACTTATTGGTCTATTATAATTTATTGGTCTATTATAACTTATTGGTCTATTATAACTTATTGGTCTATTTTAAAACTACGGGATTCATCAAGTCTAGTAATACTCCTGCTGTTAATACAGGTGATGATAATAATATAGCTGAAGAATATAGCTCATGGAAAGAATGGTGTATTTAAAATCCATGATAAATAAAAACAGAATACAAGATGATAGTTTAAAGATATCTCCTTTATGAATGTTCAAGAAGAATGAATTATTCTAGTTACTATACTAATATAAGCAGGAATATAAGTAGAGTGCGTGTAGAGTGGCACTATACTGCCAGTTACCAATACTGTTGCGTGTTTATGTAAACGCTTAGGTAATCTGGCACGTGCGTCTCATTGGCCAATAATCACTCCTTAAGTACTGAAATCTGTAGTCGTTTTTTACAACAAGTTGGGGGTTGAGGGGTTGAGGTTTTGGGTCCATGGCTTCTATCATGTTATGCTTAAGGTGTGGAATGTGAGGGACCCTCGGGACCCTCGGAAATGATGCGCCAAACACCCGTACACCACACAACCTCAGCAGAAAAAGGCCCAATGCAAAACCACCTTTTTTCCATCTTTAGTGTATAAAAATTATACTTCTGAAAAGCCTGAATTCCGGCCATCATCAGCCGTTTTTTTGGAATAGATAAATCCTCTGTATCAGTATTTATAGTGGTATGTCCATCCAGTTCCGGCCCTCTGCAACCGCACTTGGGCCCAGTTCCGAGGGGAGGAAGGGTGTACGGGTTTCTCTGCTTGCCACACCTTAATCCAACCATAAATCAACCACCCCAATTTTCATTCATCTTCTTGATCAAAAACATTAACTAAATCATAAACAATATCCCATCCCATTTTCCGTGGGATTTGGTACTGTATCTAGACCATCAGTGTAGTCTATATGAGTCTCGTTTCTAACTATTCGGGAATCCTTATTCCTAATCTGGTAACCACAAGCTGAACTGATTTTCTACTCGCTCAAAAATGAGCGGGGACTCCTCCTTATATATTCCAAGTTCCGTCCACAAAACCGTTATTGCAGCCATCCACAAACCCATTATTGCAGCCCCCCTGAACAAACCCCTCATCTGGATTTCCTATCTGGGATCTATCATTGAATGCTCTCATAACTCCCTTCGGAAGTCCTCCCATTGGAGTTTGTCCCCAATAAGGGATTTGTCGAAATCCACCTGTTTCTTCTGCATCCTGCATCCCGAATCACGTGACTTAGGATTCTTCTCACTTAGTTAACTACTGCACTAAGGATCATAGACAAGATACAGACATAGAGGTGGAGAAAAGGAAAGAAGGGGAAGTCACGGTTATCTGAGTACCGGTTATATAAATACAGCTAGATTTGGGAATCATAGCCAAGTCCTGCTCCATGTCCAGTCCTGCTCCATGCCCAATCAGTGGACTCTGACTAGACACAGGCCAACATAGTGCCAATTGATATTTGGCTCTGTTGGCCTTTGTTTGACTCTGTTGGCCTTTGTTTGACTCTGTTGGCCTTTGTTTGAATCTATTCGCCTTTGTTTGAATCTGTGTTTGCCTGTTATAAGATGAGCAGACTAGGTGCCCGACTCGATACTATTAAGTATCAGTGAAGGTTGCCCGTGAGGATGGCACAATGCAGAATCGAATCGAATGCAAAGGATGCATTGAATATATCCATGCGGTGATTCACGTCTCCTAAATCTTTCTAGACATGAGACCTTAGACATTTAGCTTAGCAAGTTTAGCTAAAGCTTGGACCTCCATTATGACCCTCACCTCGTAGACATAGATATGATCATGGACTTTTAGACACTTGATCATAGAATTTGTTCAACGTTCAAAGACATGACTAGACTTTGCTTAGACCAGACTTTGCTTAGAATAGACAACTAGACGACGACACGACTAGACATGACTCACTTGGTGATTTTAGGGTCCATGGAAACGTTTTCTCCTTCAATAGGCATTGGAGGCTGCACATCCTCGAGTTTCCGCCTCCTCTCAATGATCGCCAAGAAGTTCAGCGGCACGTAGCCCACCTTACCCGTTCTCAGACGCACCTTCCACCACTTGCTCTCGTTCCCAAGCGGATCGAGCTTGGACAAAATGGCCACGAGCTCCTTGGGCTTCAACTCGATCTCGATGTTGGGGTTTTCGGGGTTGAATTCATAGAGCGCTTTGGCGAACTCCAAGCTGTCCGCATCCACAGCGCCACGAATGCCTGCACCCATGCCCTGCTGCTCCTGGAGCCTTCTTTGCTGCTGCATCTGCTGCTGCTCATTGAGTCTCTGGATGGCCTTGCTTAGTAAGTAAGGAATGCCCACGGAGGCTGCCAAGAATAGCAAGAGCGGCTTGAATGAGATGCGGCGAGTTCCCTTGTTGTTGCGCCTCAACGTGTCCTCCAACTTCTTCTGCTTGGATTCGAACTTGCCAAACTCCTTGACGTTGAGCCCGTAGTTATAGGTGCGGCCCGTGACCTTGTAGAAAAGCTTCTTAGCGAACTTGATGATGGCGAAGATGCCTAGAAGCGATCCTAATGTGTTTTTGAGGTTACCAAACTGCTCTGCTAGCGATACCATGGTGAAAAACGACGAATGCGTGGCCATATATGTGGCCTCTAGCATCTGGGCAAAGCCACCCACGGCGCCGATGATGGACTCGATGAGCTGGAACGTGGCCTGGGGCCCTTCGCCCAACCCGGGGCCGTTCATGCCGCCTTGGCCGTAGTTGGAGCCGTACATGCCAGAACCGTACATCCCCGAGCCATAGCCGGAGCCGTACATCGACAGCCCATAGCCAGACCCGTACATGCCCGACCCGTAGCCGCCTCCATACATCGACAGCCCGTACATGCCGGAGCCGTAGCCAGAACCGTACATTCCCGACATTCCAGAACCGTACATGCCCGACCCGCCGTATCCACCATAGCGGGAGGAGCCGTAGCCGCCGTAATTATTCCCGAGCCCCGAGCCCATGCCCATGCCCGCCCCCGAAGCACCTATGCCCATGGAACTGGAGGGGTCCGCTAGGGAAGTGGGTCTTTCGGGAATCAGAGACTCCGCTAGCAGGCCTGCAGGCATAGCTCCATTTGCATCAATAGCCGCAGCGGTATTCGACACTCCTCCTTGGTTTTCCCAGGGTTTAGCTCTGGGTGTGCTCATATTCAATGGTGAGGAGAAGTTTGGGAAAGGAGATTTTTGGTTGATCACCCGCTCCTGCAGGAAAGAAAAGTACCCCATCCGCACGTGAAGCCGAGGCCACCCTCTTTCGCAGTCTTGCCAGACCCTCACTTTCGCACCCACCACTCACTCACAGACTCTGCCCCACATTAATGTCACTCCTTTATTGTTGATTGGTAAGAGTGAGTCCAGTAACAAGTTGAAGTATTGAGTAGTCCTGCATTGAAGCAGCCCTAAGTATTATCAAGTCTGAATATTGGTCTAGGCATTAAGTCCGTATAGTCAGTATCAAGTCAGTTTTGAAGCTCTCAAGTTAGTCAGTATCAAGTCAGTATTAATCAGTAATAATTAGTATAAAGAACTCTTGAGTCATCTTAGTATTTTATCAGTATGAAATCACTATTGAGCAGAGTCAAGACATGAAGTACTCCTAGACCCAACTAGTATTCAGTACCTTTGAGTAGGTATTCAGTATAGTCAATAATAAATATTATTAAGTCTGAATATTAGTCTAGGCATTAAGTCGGTAGTTGGTCAGTATCAAGTCAGTATTAAATCTGCACAAAGTAGTATTCAGTAGTATAGAACAGTCTAAAGTAGTATGAAGCCAGTATTTAATACTCTTTATTGGGCTTCAGTAGTCCTCAGTAGTCTTCAGTAGTCTTCAATAGTCTTCAATAGTCTTCAGTAGTCTTCAATAGTCTTCAGTATAAATTTGAAGTATTTAGACTTCATTTGTATAATAACAAGTGGCTTGGTGTAGACCGGAAACCATGACAAAGATAGAATGCAGTAAATCGAGGAGATCAAAGAAAGGAATGGAAAGAGAGCAGAATTTAGAATTAGAGGGTAGAGAAATAAAAAAGGGTAGAGAAATAAAAAAGCAGTGGGACAAAATGAGGAGGGACACCTCCTTATATATTCTGTTGGTTGCAATTCGGTGCGGGGGTTTCAGATAGTGCATATCTGGTGGCGATATGCGCGAGCATTGGCTGCAATTCCAAAAGAATATATAAGGACTGCGATTCCCCCCATAGGATAATACTGGGATTTTTTTCCACGGAGAACAAGCTGTCATTTCCCTTGGGAGAACAAGCTGTCATTTCCCTTGGTAATTTTACTGGTCACTGTCTTGCTATGTTGCTGATACAATAATCAGCCTGATATGTTGCTGATTTGATACTGATACATACTACAGATTCTAAGTGGTAATAAGCCAGAATTGTTAGATCTAAGACTTGAGTTTAATACTATTAAATCTGAGATCAACCACAGCCAACACACCTTGATTTTGAGTTTTCACATGAAACCAATTGTCCTATTCGTCTTCGGTAACAGTATAACAGTACTAGAACCAAAGTAGTAGATGGTGACTAATAGATTTTGGTAGTGACTGAACAATAGAGTACTAACCAACCATTAGATTAGTCAGTACTAGTTGATTGGTATACAGTCCTGGTGAAGTATTGATTGATTGAGTATTACGAAGCTACCCAGTCAATGAGTGTCCTTAACATCGTAACACCTGAAGTCAGCCATGATCATGCTTCCAGTGTCATCCGATCATCGTTCTTCAGTTCGTTCATTTTTGCGTTCATCCATTCGTTCATTCGTTCATCCCTTGGATCATCTGTTCACGGATTAATCCGTCCATACCCGAGTAGCCATATCTAGCCTTAGTATCTAGCATAGCATCATTTTGCACCAGTGTGTTAGCTTCATTCGGCATTCATCAAACCACTCTGTTGTCACCAGAGTCACCGGTCACCACGCCTAGCACCTTGAATCTGATTGAGTCTTGCTGAATCCAGATTCGTATTGAGTTGATCAGAGTAAATCTAGATCCGTACTTTGTATTCACGCAAGTGGCTCCAGGGACGAGCTTAAACGGTTCAAGTGAATGTACACATCCGTACCGTAGCCCTCCATGGAGATAAGCTTCAAGTCTCCGCCAAAGTACTGCGCATAGAGCCGGGAGATGGGCAAGCCGTAGCCAAAGCCAGCCATGGGTGCCTTGAAACTGGTCTGGCCATCCGAGTCCAATGTGGGCAACTTATCCACTGTAGTGTACAAGTACGTCCAGATAAGCGGGATCTCACTCCGGGCAATTCCCCCGCCCTCGTCCGAGATCTTGATGGCTATATCCTCGTAGCCCTCGGAAATGATCACCTTGATGGCCGGAAACTTCAAGTCGTTAAGATCGATATCTTCCGCCTTCAACTTGGGGTTTTCCCGCATCATCTGCTCCTTGAGTATGGGCGTGTGGAATTCGATCGTAGCCCGGAGCGAGTTCTTCAATACCTCGAAAAACATATGGATCAAGTGGCCTGGAACGTACATGAAGTTGATCAGTTCCTGGGAAGCAATAAGCTGGATTTCTGGTGCTTCAAAGAGCCCATAGTATTCCTCACAGATATACTTGGCTGTTTCCACTGCATCCTCGGCGATTTCCTTGACGTTGCACTCGGTGCAAATGACCCCCACATAATTGTTGCGGCCCGACCGTTTGGGCTCACCATTGGATCCATTCATAAGGTTCGAAATGCGTTGTCTTGTCGGCAGAGCCTGGGACATGTTGAGAGCAATGTGCTGGCCAATAAGCATGCGGATACCGATTCTCAGCATGTAGAAACGGTCCAAAAACGTCTGGATGGCCAGATTTACCTGCACCAACTTGTGTTCAGTCTTCCATTCCTGCACACCCTGGGCCATAGTGGCCACGGTGGCATCGTGTCTCTTTTTAATCTTCAGGAGTGCATCCAAAACGCTCTTGTTGTAGTCGTAAACTTCCTTGGGCCACACTATATTGCTAGGGCACGGGTTGAAGTAGCTCTTGCCGAACGTAGGGGCATCAGCACATGTTTTGGAAGGCACGGGGGCGGTGGAATGGGAAGTATGGGGTCTCACCACGATTCCATCATCGGAAAACTCGTTGTTGACTGCTGGATTAGACATTTGCTCCTGGGCCAAGTTGGACGTTTCGGCCTCGTCGAGAGCCTCGGCCCGCGTGTTCAACGCATACAACTGAGCCCGTAACTTCTCGTCGATCTGAGGCTTGGGCAACGAGGTCAACTCTTCAAACGACTGCGCGTACCAATTCTTGACCTTCACGGTCAGTGGCATCTTCAGAAGCCCCAAGGGAGCGTTTTCAAGGTCCCGAACCTTGAGGGCTAGACGAATGGGGAGTTCTTCCACTATGAACTGCGATGCAAGGAAGATCAGCCCCGGCGACGGCGTGGGGCCAAACTGCACCATCTGCCGGATATTCACGGATGTCTGGGGGTACCCTGCGTACCGCACCATTTTATCCCGGAGTGCCTTGGTAAGCTCCCACCCTGTTCCCATAATGAGTAGTAGTTATGGTGATGATACTCTGTTAAGTGGTAAGTAGTACAAGTGTACAGAACAGTTGCACAATCAGTAGCAATAAATTTCTTTGTAAGTCAAGGGGTAAGTGGATTTGGCCGTTTATATAGGTCTGGATCGTTGTGTTTGTGGTTGTGACTGAGTGGCTGTAATTTGAGTGGCTGTAATTTGAGTGGCTGTAATTTGAGTGGTTAAAGTTGTAGCAATTGCGCTAGGGTACTGCGGTGGTGGTCTTGTGACGATGCAGTACTCGGTCACGTGTCAATAGCTAAGGATGACTGCGTATAACACCTGATATGGCCAATGGTAAGATTCTCCGGAGAAGTGCTATAGTAGAGTAGGAGGTGTAGGATCGTGCAAGTGTGGGGAGTGAGTGCGGCGCACTGGGTGCAGGAACAATACGGGCCAAGGGAAACGAGTTCCGTTCGTCCACTGCGACTGAGTCATGTGCGCATAAGACAGTAAAAAGGGGATGGAATTATGGGACGGTGGAAGATGAAACAAGCATGAAACACCTGAAACACCTGAAACAAACCTGAAACAAACCTGAAACAAACCTGAAACACTTGAAACACTTGAAACAACCCTGGGCCTGTATTCAGCCCTCGTGACTAGCATGGAAGTTCCCCTGGCCCGCGACCCTCGGTAGTGAGATCTGCGCCGCGCTCCTGCACACACAACAGGCCCGTGACTCAGCGCCGGACATTCGGACTATCCGGGGTAAAGGAGAAATGCTGCGTCATTCTGGGTCACTATAGGCGAGGCCCCCTGTGCGCAATATATAAAGCCCTCTTCCTCCTCCCATTTTCGCAACCAATTTTTTTGACAGAATCAGGAATTCAAGAGATCTAACCCGATCCAAAAACAATCAAGAGAAAAAACAAGATCTTATCGAAAAAGATCAGACAAGGAACAGAAAAGGAGAAAAAGATCGGAAAAAGATCAGAAAAGGACCAAAACAGGACCAGAAAAAGATCAGAACAAGATCAATCATCAAACACATAATATCAAAATCAGATCCATTATCAAAATGACTAGACCTTTCCTTTCGGTTGCTTCGTTCAAAACTGCATCTAGATGTTGGGTACCCATTTATAGCAATCAGGCCAAGTTGAGGGCGTTTTCATCCCAGCAACGGGTGGTGAATTTCAACCATGAACATGACAATGTTAGTATGGTGGTCAATGATGAGGTGTTGTCGGAGGAGGGAACAATGCAGAATATGGACATTGCTTCTTTCGAGCCCACCGTGCATTCTGCCGAGGAAGTGTTTACTGCCGGTCCAGTAAATAAAGCTTAGGTAATAATATTATGATAGGAAAACATTGGGGATTAAAATTAGTAGTTAATTGAGTAGATCTTTTAGGCCTTAGTCTTGGAGATGCTTTTAAGGTTTATACTATATGGCTTTAGGTGTACTGCCCTCGGATGTTGATTAGGTCACGTGTCCCATTTCAAGGTTGTCCAGTGCCCTCCACACACCAGATACAAGGTTTCCCAAATAAAGTCATTATTAGAGCCTAGGAAATCTATAGATATTGAAATTTGGGAATTTTAGGTTTGGGGGGCGAAGATTTAATGGTCAATAGGGTTTGGACTGCATACAACTACCGGATTTAACAATCAGTCACGTGAAAATCACGTGAATCTTGCATTATCTCCGTTACAGCACCTCCACTTTAACCTAAACTTACTCACTTCAAAATAATGGTTATGGAATTAAGGGGAGTCTATTCATTTGAATGACGCTTATTTTTTCTTCTTTTGGAGAATCAATGGGTCGAAACCGGCTCGGGTATAACGGGCTGGTCACGTGATTATCTCCGAAAGCGTCCACAGTACAGATCTGACGCTGCCGTTTAGATGACTTAAAGTTGGAGATAGGGAGAGTATTTGGACACTAAAAAAGCATGTTTTTTTCTCGATTTCTGGAGGATTTAGTGACCCAAGTCAAGAGGTCGGAACTGGATATAAGCCCCGGAATAGCCCGATTCGGCCCCGTGCACCCCCGGAACTCGGGTACCACACTTGTAGTCTAGTAGTTTAAAAGCTAAGAGATGGCCCATAATAGCCGGGGCTCTAAAGTCCGGATTGGCCACAACCGATTGTTTTCAAAGACTAGATAGTTGGACTATATGCAGTACCATCGGGGAATTCAAGTAAAAGCGGAGTTTCCCACGGGATCAGAGCCATTCAATTTGAATCAAACCAAGGAAACGGCAAATGGGAGCAGAAAGAGGCCAGTGAATTCCGGCTCCTTCAGTAGTACCAGCAGCAGCATTGGAGAAGTCCCCAGTAACTCTAGAATAAGCGTACCACCAAAGCCATTTTCAGGTCTTCTGTGATGCACAAACTCTACATCTACATCTACTTCTCTCCATTGTATCACCGCTATTTGAGTCTGTCTGCAGTCCTATGGTATACAGAGCTTGTTGAACGTGTGCCTTGGCTAATCCATCAGCTGAACTCTTACGTAATCGTCCCTAATATTCGAGTCAGTTGTCACTTGATTTATTTCTATTCTGGCGTATTTCTAGACTGAAACCAGGAAGTCGCCATTTCCTGGACTGGCTGATTCGATGCCTTGAAACGTATGACCACACCTCTCACCAACAACTCCATCAGCAACTCCTACTCTCCCCCTCTATCTACTCCTCTATCTACTCCTCTATCTACTCCTCTACCACTGTACTCTTCTACTATACTCTACCCTACTACTCTACTCTACTCTAGTAGTATACCACTGTACCACTGTAATACTTATACTACTACTCTATCTACTCCTCTACTCTACTAATCTCAGTAACTACTCCTCCACTACTGTACTATGTACTACTCTACTCTACTCCTCTACTCTACTCTACTCTACTCTACCACTACTCCTCTACTCTGTACTCTGCTGTACTACTGCACTGACGACTTTTCTACTTATACTACTACTCCTACTCTAGTACTCCTCTATTCCAGTACTATACCACTCCACTGTACTACTCTACTCTACTACTGTATATAGTACTCTAACAAGTATTCTACTACTACTCTACTTATACTAAGCATGGGGTAATTGGATGGGGTGGCAAAATGACACCTACAGAGGATAAAATAAGGCCATTTAGATGTCTCCAATAAAACCTCAACAAGTTTCAGAAATGTTTTATTGAGACGGCCAATCCAGAGAGCAACTATATGTAGCTATATTAGCCTAGACTCTATCGGCAAATGCCTACCCCAAATAACACAAGACCTACATTTCATGAATTGCCCATCATTTCATAAATTGCCCACCATTTCATAAATTGCCCACCATTTCATAAATTGCCCACCATTTCATAAATTGCCCACATTGTCAGAGCACCCCAGCCGAACACCCCACCATTTATCATGCCTCCCTCAATATTCATTACGTTAGATAAAACAATACTAACATTTTTATTCTGGCTGTTTACTAGAACTTTCTCGATTACATTTTCCTCCCCACCAAATACATTCTTTATTATTTTCTTATCCTTTGCAATATATCCTTCGTTTCTTTCTTTATTATTTTCTTATCCTTTGCAATATATCCTTCGTTTCTTTCTTCGACATTTCCCACCAGCAATTGTTTTGACCACAGCTCTTCTCTGCAGGAATAAGTATGGGGTTTCTCTTCATAACTGGACATACAACGGTTTCAATTTTCTTAACTACCGACTCTTCATCCTCAACCTTTTAATATCTGCCAATATTTCATTCAATACAGGTTTTATAATTTCCGAATGCTTCTTAGATGTGTTTCAATGTGATTATATGCTCATACAGTGATTTACTATCTTGTTATTTGTCATATACTTGAATGGAGACTTTCTTTCTGTCTCTAAGCTAGCTTGGCATAATCATGTATATCTGCTTAGAATTGTAAGGCAATCTACTCTACCAACTATTTACTACTCTACTCTACTACTACTCTGTACTGTACTACTCTACTCTGTACTCTACTTATACTACTACTCTACTCTGTACTCTACCACACTACTGTATGACTAGAGTACTACTCCTCCACTCTACTAATCTCAGTAACGACTCCTCCTCTACTCCTCTACTCTGTACGACCACTATTAGTCTGGGATTACTACTACTCTACTACTCTAGTAGTCTACGTATAATGCTGTACTCTGTACTGCACTACTCCACTGTACTACTCCACTGTACTACTCCACTCTGTACTTTTCTACTCCTCTACTTCTACCACTTCTCCTCTACTCTTCTAATCTCCGTAACTTCTCCTCTACTCTATTACTATACTACTGTACTCTACTCTACCACTGTATGACTATAGTACTACTACCAAGTATTCTACTACTCCTCTACTTATACTACTCCTACTGTACTTTTCTACTTCTACTTCTGTACTCACTACTCTAGTACTGTGCTTACTACTACTACTGCACTACTGTTCTACTGTATTTCCCTACTTATACTAGTACTAGTACTAATACTGTGCTACTCCTCTACTCTACTACTACTACTACTCCTCTACTGTACTGTACTACTAGTACTCCTCCATTCTAGTACTATACTACTGTACTACTCTAGTACTGTACTTCCCTGCTTATATTAATACTAATACTTTTCTACTTATACTACTACTCCTACTCTAGTACTCTACTCTGTACTCTACTGTACTACTCCTCTACTCTGTACTTCCCTACTTATACTACTGTACTTTTCTACTTCTCCTGTACTACTCTAGTACTCTAGTACTCTACTGTACTAGTACTCCTCTATTCTAGTACTGTACTACTACTGTACTACTCCTCTACTCTGTACTACTCTAGTACTGTATTTCCCTACTTATACTAATACTCGTACTACTCCACCACTGTACTCTGGTACTCCAGTACTGTACTACTCTACTGTACTCCTCTACTTATACTAGTACTACTCTGTACTGTACTCCTCTACTCTACTCTAGAAGGGAGAGGCACTTTCTTCAGATGGGCTATAACTCCACAGTCTCTGGATCCCATAAGAGTATCCACAGCCCAGCACTATCAAGTGCTGCAGTAGTCTACTACTCCTACCCACGCGGTGGATATCCATGGTACTCTGTAGCTGTGTATCACTGTATGAGTAGTCACTTTCCACACAGAAGTACGCAAGCTACCGAAAAAGCTACCGAAAAAGCTACCGACATCGCCAAGCTACTCTCATCACGAGTCAGTCCACTATACTGCACTCTGGGGTAATACTGCACTGGTTGTAGAGACTTGTGGTTGGGTTGGGGAGAGTATCTGGGGAGGGGTTTCAGTACTGGTACGATATCTGTACTTCCAGACTCTGAGTAGAGACTGTTCTCAAATGTCTCTAGTTATTCTGCTGTCTAGTTCTGCTGCTGACTAGTCTGTGTCTTGCCTAGTAGGAGGTGTACTGGCGTAGAGCATCATCCTAGTCATGTAATTCCTACTCCACACTACCAGTACCAGTATTAGTGTAGTATTAGTATTAGTATTAGTATTAGTATTAGTACCAGTATTAGTGTAGTATTAGTATTAGTATTAGTATTAGTACCAGTATTAGTGTAGTATTAGTGTAGTATTAGTACTAGTATTAGTATTAGTACCAGTATTAGTGTAGTATTAGTATTAGTATTAGTATTAGTACCAGTATCAGTATTAGTACCAGTATCAGTATTAGTACCAGTATCAGTACCAGTACCAGTATCAGTATCAGTACCAGTACCAGTACCAGTACCAGTACCAGTACAGTGACTGGTGATGGTATACACTGACTCATACTCCCATACCCAGTGTAATATTCCACTCCATTTCCATTCAGTCTACACCAGCCATTACTCAAACCCTTGTATACTGACTGATCCACATACTCTACACCATAGATACTGTACTCATACAATACTTAGTCTAGTCCCGTCTAGTCTACTCTGGTGCTGTCCGTACTGATCCCCACTCTACTAGGATAGTCTACTCTTTAATCAGTATGCTTACGAGCCTAGACGATTCCTTGACTGACCATTGACGACCAGCTATTGACTGACTGACTCACTGGCTACACTACTCTTCCATACACTGAATGTTGACTCCAGTCTCCAGTCTCCAGTCTCCAGTCTCCAGTCTCCAGTCTCCAGTCTCCAGTCTCCAGTCTCCAGTCTATTTCAGTCTACTGACGACTCTACTAGATGGTTCACTCTCCACTCTCCATTGGTCAGTGTAGGTCTTTTAATTGGCCTGTTAATTGGTCAGTGTAGGTCTATTAATATGGAGTAGTTGGTCTATTAATATGGAGTAGTTGGTCTATTAATATGGAGTAGTTGGTCTATTAATATGGAGTAGTTGGTTAGTAGTAGTAGTATGGAGTAGTATGGAGTAGTATGGTTCAGTAGTTAGTCTACTAGTTGGTCTGTTAATACGGTTGGTCCACTAGTATGGAGTAGTATGGAGTAGTTGGTCAGTGTTGGTCTTTTAATTGGTCTCTTAGTTGGTCTCTTAGTTGGTCTCTTAGTTGGTCTCTTAGTTGGTCTCTTAGTTGGTCTCTTAGTTGGTCTCTTAGTATGGTCCATTGATATAGTGGAGTAGTTGGTCTCTTAGTATGGAGTAGTAGGAGTATGGAGTATGGAGTGGTTGGTCTATTAGTAAGATCTAGCCTTACTGAACCACGTGACGCGATGTTGGTCTCAGGAGAGTTCGCATTGAGTCCCTCCTGACCTCCCTCAATTCAATGAGTAGTATCTCATCCAATTCCGTGCGAACAGTATTCACTCCGCGTTCTCTGAGTATCACTTCTCCACTGTTTCCGTCTCGCACCATCACTTCATTTCCCGCACCCACTCCATACTCTTTCCATAAGATCTCCATAACTCCATAACTCCACAATATTGAGATTTCCATAACACCATAGTATTAAGATCTCCATAACTCCACAATATTAAGATCTCCATAACTCCATAACTCCATAACTCCATAACTCCATAACTCCATAATATTGAGATCTCCATAAGATCTCCATATTGTTGATTCTTCTTGTATCATTGTTTCTTCTTGTATCATTGATTCTTATATCATTGATTCTTATATCATTGATTCCAATAGAAACAAACGCCATGTCATCTCTTAGGGTGGCGGTTGGACAGATGTGCCTGACGTCAAACGTTGGGGGAAATGCTCGAGTGGTGGCCAAGTTGATTGACCGAGCAAGAGCAATCCACGCCAAGGTCTTGTTTCTTCCGGAAGCGGCTGATTACATATCGAGAGATGCTGTTCACTCGCAACAATTGGCGCTTCAGTCCTCGGACTTTGTAAGCGTGATTCAGCAGAAGTTGAGGTCGGGGCCAAATGACTTGTGTGTTGCTGTGGGACTTCATGAGCCCGGACTTGATTCAGGGATTGATTCCGTCAACTCAACCAAGGGAAGTTCAGGAGAAGATTCCATCAACTCAACCAAGGAAACTACAGGAGACGATTCCATCAACTCAACCAAGGAAACTACAGGAGACGATTCCGTCCAATCATCCAAAGGAGTGGATGCTGGAACCGGGCTCAATTCCAAATCAACCAGCTCAACTGGCACTGATGCTGGCATCAAAGGGAAAGTCAGGAACAACTTGGTGTGGATTGATGGGAAGGGGAACATCACGCAGCGGTACCAGAAACTCCACCTTTTCGATATCAACATCCCCAACGGCCCGATTCTCAAGGAGCTGAAGTCTGTGGAGCCCGGCCAGAAGGTGTTGGAGCCGTTTTCGGTTCTGCCGGACTCCAAGTTCAAGGTGGGCTTTTCCATCTGCTACGATATCCGGTTCCCCGAGCTAGCCACCAAACTCCGCAAGTTGGGCGCCAATATCATCACGTACCCCTCGGCATTCACGACCCGGACTGGGGAAGCGCATTGGGTGGCTTTGGGAAGGGCCCGGGCCATTGATTCCCAGTGTTACGTGATCATGGCAGCTCAGTGTGGGCTCCACGATGTCAATGCGGATCTCGGGCCGGACGCAGAGAAGTCCAAGAAGCCCAGGGAGAGTTTTGGACAGTCGCTCATCATTGGGCCATGGGGCGAGATCTTGGCCCAGGCAAGCGACTATACCAACCGGGGCCCTGAGGATGAGTCGGGCGACTACTACGAGTTGGTGCATGCGGATCTAGACTATGAGGTCTTGCAGAATGTCCGGCAGAACTTGCCTGTTTTTGACCATAGAAGAGAGGATCTCTACACATAGCCAGTCAGCCAGCCAGTCCTTTCAATTGGTGGGGATGGTAATGGCAAGAGTCGTTTAAAGACTAAACGGAACCTTTGAGAGCTAACCCAGCACATACGATTTTGGTGGATCAGTATACGTCGGAGCAGAGAGAATAGGGACAGACAGGACAGACAGGACAGACACTATTGGATCCAAGTGACCTCCTATCTTAAGACTGGCTATTCAAAGTCAGCCTAGCCATCTCGATGTCTTCATGCTACAATGCACCACTGGAGTGTAGTGTAATTCACTTTATCTCAGTTCAGAATGGCATGAGATAAGAAGATAAGAAGATAAGATAAGAAGATGAGGAGACATGGATCAAGGGTTCGGAGCGCGGCGCGCATTCGGATAAACTCGCGTGCGTCATCCATACAGGCCCAATCCATCACCCAATCACCCTATCACTCATCATTCATCATCCATCATTTAACCATGGAATAGAGAGTGGAGACTAAGGTTAGGCAGAGACAGAGACAGTAGAGTGGACTGAGAGAAGACCGAAAAGACCGAAAAGACAGATTCGACAGATTAGAGAAAGACAAATTCGACCGAAAAGACAGATTCGAGAAGACCGAAAATCATAAAGCATGGATTTTTACAATGGCATGGAAGAATTTGGAGGATATTTTGGAGGATATTTTGGGAGGCAGTGCGAAGTGTCTCCTTTTTTCAGCAAAAAAAAGAGCAATGCGCACTCTATTTCTTTCATTCTCTTCAATTTTCTCTTCAATTTTCTCTTCAATTTTCTCTTCAATTTTCCATTCAATTTTCCCAATTCATTCAATTTCCTTTAATTTTCCAATTTCCAATTTCCTTTAATTTTTCTTTATTTTTTTCTTTATTTTTTCATGAATCTCTGATTTTGAATCCCCTCTTTTCTTCTCAATTTTTGATCTGTTTCTCATTTTTTGATCTCATTTTTTCTCAATTTCTCTCATTTTCTCTCAATTTCTCTCATTTTCTCTCATTTTCTCTCATTTTTTCTCATTTTTTCTCATTTTTTGATCTCATTTTTTCTAAGCGAACACGTTTTGAAGTCAATCAAAACAACATAAACCAATAAAAATAAAATAAAAAACAATAAGAATAAAAGAATAGAATAAAAGAATAGAATAAAAGAATAGAATATAAGAATAAAAGAATTGATTGTTGATGGTGAATGTGAGGAGAAGGGATTTGAGGAGAAGTTGGTGCTTTTTTTCCTATGGTTTTTGGGACGTTTTTGGCACTGGAATTCGCATTTGATACGTTGGTTTTTGACCTTCGCGTTTTGCTCCCGTTTGACGTGAAGAGGCTTAGCCGCAATCTGTGCCTGGGTGCAGGACCAGCGCAATGACAATTTAGACTTGGCCGCGCCACTTAGTCAGAAACCCCTATAAGCAAACCAACCAAAAATAAACCCATGTTTTTGAATTGCGCACATTACCACGCCATTAATCCGCAACCATGCAATTCCAATCCACCAATCAGGTGATTTCTTTCGACCATTTAAGCTTTTCTTTAACCTCTTCTTTTTGACCATTTAGGCTTTTCTTTAACATTTTCCTTTTCTTCTCCTTCTCCCTCCTTTTCTTCTTCTTCTCCCTCCTTTTTTCTTTGTTCCTTCTTTTTCTGAGGGGTATGGAGGGGTGAGGAGGGGTATTCGTTGAGCGAAGGAAGGTGGAAGAAACCGGATTAATTGTGCGCATTTTGGGACCAACACGCGCCGTCTGCAGGAGCTCCGCCAGAATTTACCCCTCCCTTCGTATAGCCTTCCAATATAAGAAGCGCCTTTGGCCCTCGGGCTTTTTCTTTAGCCGGCCTCACTTCAACAGTAAGGAACTCTCCCATCCCATACACATAATCCCACACCGTCTCAAGTCTCATTCGCCTCGTTCACTGTGTCCCAGTCTGATGCTTCGATTTGCCAGGTTAGTCACAAAGACTACTTCTCCCACGCTTACGTTTTTCCACAACTCCAACTCCAAGCTCTCTCACCACTTGCTTGAACGCTTGTCCATCCATGACTCCCGCTACGCCTTGGACGTGCGCCTCAATAAGTTGCCTCTGTACGAGACTTATCAATTCATTCATCAGGATTGCTTGAATGTTCACCCTCAGAATAATCGCAGCTTTGAACGGGTGTTTCCGGCCTTGCTTGCGTCACGTGACCATTCCTTTTGCGATGTTGAGGTGAAGAAGAATTCAAAACTAAAGCAGTTTGTTCCCGATTTGGAGTTGCTTGACGAGGATAAGTATATGGATCTGCTCGCGTTGCACTCCTTCTCTGAATTATCACCATTTATTGTCGACTGGTCGAACAATTTGGTGGCTGTTGATGATGAGGGATTGGATGTTATCATGCAGAACTACCGCACTTGTGGAATGCAAAAAAGCAGCAAGGTCCACCGGGCTCTGGGCCTGGACCAGATCCACTCCTCTGCTCCCATCAATTTCAATTCTTCCGTGCCGAAAAACTCCCCTGTCAAATCCTCTTTGGGGGCTGCTTCCGTCATGTCCTGCGTACACCCTCACATTGCTGAGTTTGCTGATCTTTTCTAGCTATTATGCTAACCCATGAGGCTTCATTAATATTATAGACGAATACACCTCACCCATTCTTATGTTTCAAACTCTCCTCTCTTCACTTAGTCTTTCTTACTCAATTCCCATTCGCTTGCTGACGTACTCCTGGGCTAAAACTGCAAAGGTAAGCCCCAAACCATCGTGGATCCAGTCCTGCACCCATTCACTGGGATCAACGGCATCCCCTTCCTCTCCTGCATTGAACACAGCATCCACATCTTCACTATGTCCTGCTATCCACCGGGCCCACCGTGCAGGAAATGGCTGGGACTTGCTGATGATGGTGATGTTATTAGAGATATCCTTGAGGATGAAGGTGAAGGAGAACGAGTTGGCATTCGAAGCCTCAATCAATACCGGTCCCAGTACACCCTCGGATCCCGATTTTTCCGATTCTGTTTTTTCGGTTTCCGTCTTTTCTGTTCCCGTGGTGATTGGTTGGATTGAAATAAACACATTGGAGGTATTGATTTCCTCACTCAACTCGTCCGAAACCAATTGCTTATTCTCCACCTGCGTGATCTTCAAGTAGTCCTTGATGGATGAGTCCAAATTGGCAAAACACAACTTCTCGCCGTCCAAGGCCTTGCCATGGAACATGCCCAAGTCATAGTGTTTCCCCGACTGCTGTTCGTGTTTATGGTTGAAATTCGACACACTGGTACGGATGCCTCCTTCCACCTGCCCCATGACCTTGTTGAACTTGGAAGCACAGAGCGAGTCCAAGTAATTGATGTTCAAGTCGTACACTAGGAAGATGTTGAGCAATTCGTCCTCCTTGTCGGCCAAGCCATCCTTGATCTGCTGGGACATTGTCGACAACATGGAGTTGAGCTTATCGGTGATGTGGAGGATCTGGTCGGAGTCGGCCAAGCCGGGGTTTTCCTTGAGGAACTTCTGTCTCTGGTGGGACAACTGGTTGGTCGTGTTGGAGGCCAATTGGTATGTGGATTCGCTGAGCTGGTGGGCATTGGATGTAAGCGAGCCCCAGAGCGATGTGACCTTGCTGGAACCTTCGGAGGACCACCATGATGTGATGGAGTCCAAGGCATTAGCCTGCTCATCAGTATGTCTTTCTTCAGCCACCAGCTGCCCCACCAGTTCACCAACCAGGCCAGCCCCAGCATCCACAACAAGACCAGTCAGAGCAACACCAGTCAGAGAATTGGCCAGAATGGCCAGATGTTCCAGAGTGTGTTTCAAAGTGTGTTTCAGAGTGTGTTTCAGCAGTGTTTCAGATTTCACTGCCTCCATACTCTCTCCAAATCCCTTCACCAGATCCTTCCCATGATTTCCAAGATCCTTCACCAGTTCCTTCAACTCCTTCCCCCCCGCCTGTTTGATTCCATCGGTCTTCTTGGGCTCAAGCTTGGCCTTTAACCCCTTGGACTTCTCATGGGCGGAGAGTTCATCGAGAAACTCAAGGAAATCGTCGGATGAATCGGGATTGTCGCTGGAACCTCGGGCACTGGAAATGGGGGCTTTGGAATCGGGGAGCGAGTTGATGAAGTCGAGTACGTCGTCGGTATCGTGGCTCATTGTGGGGAGTTGTTGAGACTTGAGCGCGCGGTTCGTCTATCTTTATAGTGTGAGTTGAGACTATAAATAGGGTTTGAGACTGCAGACAATGGCCACTCGAAAGGGGATATGTATTAGTTGTTTGGGGTGAAATGGGTTGAAATATCCTGTTTTCAGAATGGGATTTGGTATTGTGGGGCGTAGATTGGGTTGAATTGGTGGTGTGAGTGTCACCCTCGGAATGGGCACGTGACGGCAGGGTCACGTGATATACACCTAAATATTCATCGGCTTGGTTTGAAGCTCACACGCCAGTTTCAGGGTTCATAAAAAATAGAAGTGTTTTTGGATTTCCGGAGATGACAGGTATATAATATTTAGCACGTTGGTTTTATTTTGGGGGGAATCGAATGACTTGGGTTAATAGGTCGGAACTCGTCAAGAGTCACGTGATCTCGTCAATGCAAGTGTCCTCGTCAATGCACGTGATTTGCACGTGCCAGACGGGTTTGTCCAATAGCACGCCCCACAACACCATTCAGATTTCCTCCTTTGAATACAATAGTGGTCGGGTTAGGGCAATTATGTCAGTACAAAAACCGCCTCCTTTTCCTCCTTATTTGGAGAATTCAATGTCCTAAGTCCATAGGTCGGAATTGACGAGCCCTCGGATTAAGTCACGTGACTTTGCCTTTCCACTGCAAATGACTCCACACAACACTCCAGACCTTCACTTTTGGATCAAATATTCTTCTGTTTATTTCTCTAAAAGTGCCTGAATATTAACTTTTGATTTGGAAGATGAAAAAAATTGGAATTTAACCGGTCCTGCATACTAGCCACACATACCCGAAATTCAAATAATAACTTATATTCAATACTTAAAAAATACACATTGATCGATTCGTTGATTTGATTATTGGGAATAGACTGCATATAGCGCCTTGGGTGAATTTTTATGGAGTGGTGAATTCACGAGGTATATGCAGGACAAGCATATCAGAACTAGATTCTAGTATTATATTTCGACGTATCTCTAGTTTCTATTGTCTAGTTTCTAGTTGTTTTATTTAGTTGTCTTTGTCTAGTTGCCTAGTTGTCTTTGTCTAATTTGTCTTGTCTTTTTGTCTTGTCTTTTTGTCTTTGTCTAGTCAATTTCCATCTGGCCTTCGTCTAATTATCTACCAAGTCAGATGTTTTTTGTCTTTGACTTGAACAGTTTGCCTAGTAAGCCAGATTTGTCTTTTGTCTTGCCTATTGTCTGTTTCAGGATTGTTTCAGGTTGTTTCAGACGAATTCAGACGATTTTCAGACTATTTCAGGTTGTTTCAGGCTGGTTTAGATCAAGACTGATGGAGTCATCCTAGCCAAGGGATGAATGGGATGAAGTCCCAAAAGTAAAGGTTGCCAAAAGAGTTAGGAAAGAAACAGTCCCAGTCTGAGTTGTCCAGAGTTCAGAACTGAGAGCCTCAATTCAACGCTCCACTTAGAATCCCAGATAGTAGAGGATGGTGTGGAGTAGGGAAAAGGAGGAAGGAGGAGTAAGGAGTAGTTATTGGACTGTAATGTACTTAACCATGTATACTCGGAGACGGGTATGGAGTGGTTAGTATATGTAAGGGTTCAGGAGTATGGAGTGTATGGAGTGTATGGAGTGTATGGAGTGTATGGAGGAAGGAGGAAGGAGTGGTTAGTATAGCGTATGGAGTGTATGGAGAATGGACTAGGATAGTATATGGATAGTGCAAGGAGTGGTATAAAGTAGTAGCAAGGAGCTTATGGTGTAGTATACTTCAGTAAGGAGTATTTTGGAGTGGGATAGTGTATGGAGTAGTAAGGATTCAAAATTCAGGAGTAATAGTAAGGAGTAGTATGGAGTATTATGGAGGGTGTATGGAATAGTATACTTCAGTGGAAGTATGGAGTGTGGAGTAGCAAGGAGTGTTGGACCAGTAAGGAGTAGGACTAGTATAGTATTGTGAGCAGTAGGTATTGTAGTAGTCATCGTACTGAACTATGGATACCATGTATACTCTGAGACGAATAAGGAGTAGTGTATGGAGTGGTATAGTGGTATAGTGTATGGAGTGGTATAGTGGTATAGTGGTATAGTGTATGGAGTGGTATAGTGGTATAGTGTATGGAGTGGTATAGTGGTATAGTGTATGGAGTGGTATAGTGGTATAGTGTATGGAGTAGTATAGTATAGTGTCTGGAGTAGTATAGTATAGTGTCTGGATCAGTAAACAGTAAGGAGGAGGGAGTAGTAAGCAATAGTATGGAGTAAACAATAGTATGGAGTAATAAATGAAAAGTATGGAGTATGGAGTATGGAGTGGAACGGAGTATTATAGTTTAGTATATTGTAGTTCGGAGTAGTGGATCATGGAGTAGTAGGACAAGCATAGTGCTGTAAATAGTCAGTAAGGAGTATGGAGTAGCGAGTAGCATAGTTTAGTATGGTGTAGGTCAGTAAGGAGTAGTATAGTTCAGTATGGATAAGGAGTAACTTAATATGGAGTAGTTCAGTATCATTAGGGAGTAATATAGTTCAGTATGGAGTAGGGAGTAGTTCAGTAAGATATAGTTCAGTATGGAGTAGTATAGTAAGGAGTAGTAAAGTGTATTTGGAGTATTTCAGTAAGGGGTAATATAGTTTAGTATGGAGTACTATAGTTCAGTATGGAGCACTTCAGTAAGGACTAGTAAAGTGTATTTGGAGTAATATAGCTCAGTTGGAGTAAGCAGTAGTTTAGTAAGGAGTAGGAAGGAGCTCAGTATGGATAAGGAGTAGTTCAGTAAGGAGTAGCATATTCTAGTAAGGAGTAGCTCAGTAAGGAGTAGCTCAGTAAGATGTAGTTCAGTAGGAGTAGCATATTTTAGCAGGGAGTAGTTAGTAAGGAGTAATCAGTAAGGAGTAATCAGTAAGGAGTAATCAGTAAGGAGTAATGGAGGAAGAAGTAGGAGAGGAGTAGGGAGTATTTGCAGCAGTGAGAGGAGTAGGGGTGGTCGGGGTAGTGCATATAACAATCCCGTAAGTTTTGGGAGCGGTGGAAGGCGAATGAGTCGTAGTGTGGGATGCCGAAATAGGAAATCTACAGAAACACGAGTTCTTGCTGAATACGTACAGATGTCATTTTTTGGAGCCCCTATTGGGTATATTTGGGTGGGATTGTTGGGTGGGAATTGCTTGGCAAGTGTGTAAGGGTCCCTGCATATGCACCTGCGTATTCGGGTGGTTATGAGTTTGGTTAGGAGCAATTTTAATTTGACAGAATGGTTAGGAGCCCAAATCCCGTTATTCTTGTACCAAATAGGAAACTGCCGTTATGTGCTCTTAGATAATGCATACGTCCGACAATACAAATGTGTCCTGAATCTAACATTTTGGTTTCCACCAAATATCACTCATGTCTGGCGTAACAAAGCCATGTCCGGCATATAAGAAATGCTCTTGCATATATCCCACCTGTTCTTCTTTTCCCAACCAGTACTTAGATTCGCTTCTTAATAGTAAAAATGTGTCACACAGGTAAGCGGTTTTTTACTTGGCCCATAAGAAAGTACCTAATTGGTTCCTGGACCGCCTCATGCACCTTTCACATGTGTCCTGCAGATAACCATTTTAGTCTGTGCCTCTTAGCCATTCATACAGACCATACATTGGAAGTTTAAACAAACCTGTCACCCGGAACAATCTGTTGCAGATAGCCATCTAAACAATCAAATCAACCAATCGGATATCTGTCCAAAATCTGTCCTATTTTGTCCTATTTTGTCCTATTTTGTCCTATTTTGTCCTATTTTGTCCTATTTTGTCCATTCTGTCCACCAGTCCATTCTGTCCACTCTGTCCAATCAGTCCATCAGTACAAACAGTCTATTCTGTCTATTCTGTCCCATCTGTCCATTCTGAAATCGTCCATTTCGAATTATGTAGTGTCCTGTCCTTCGGAATGTTGGTGTAAAACCCTTAGAATTCTCCACAATAAAGCATGAGGCTAACTATGGGGCGTAACGTTTCTGGGTGTGGCAGAGTTGGTGCATGGCGTGTACGGGTAGATCCGGAAATTCAAATGGCGCATGTGGCGATTAAGATGAAATGCGATGAGATGATTGGTTTTTTGATGCGCTGCGTGATCCGTAAATGCGTAAACGTGCTTCGCTTAATTTTAAGTTGAGACTGCACACAGGGGACCCATATGCAGTCATGATGCATCAATCCTGCAACTTTGTTTCATGTTCAGCACCTGTGACCTGGCTAAAGTGTAAAGAACTGGCGTTAGAGAAGATTCTATGCGACCCGCTGAAAATTCGTCTCTATTGCCACAACAAAAAGGTACACTACCCCACTTCATCACATTCCGTAACACCATTCCTCACATACCACTTACTGGACCAATCATTTCGTATTCGCTACTGTCACCTGCACAAGAGCCTCGGAGATATGTAGAGCTAAACCCCGGACGTTGCCGACGGCCAGCCATGGTGCATGCAGAGATACGACCTGCAGGAACGCTCTCAAAAAACTGCATCAGTTTCAGGTTTGCGAGAAGTCATGAACCAAAAAAAAAAAGATAGTGTGGTCGGTGCAGCTGGGAGAATTCACGTCCGGGGAGGAGTCTTTGTGCAGGTCGAAGGGGATTCACAAGATAAGCCATTTGGGAGAATTCGGTTTGTCAGGGGATGGTTTTGAGCGAATGCCGAGCCAGATCTCGGACCCTCGGTGATGGCTCGGGGCGACACCGGGAGACATACAAAACTAGCTGAGCCGAAAACGGCAGAATAGCCGTTCCTCGTATGCGCGAGTGCGGCGCCGCATATCGTGCATAAGCATGAGCGTGCAGTGCGTCCAAAGTCCAATCACACCGCATGTTGCCACATCTTGAAGCATATCTACGATGCAAGCTGTACCCAGAAACGGCTTGCATAAACCCTGCAGTAGCCAGTATGGTCATGGGTCCACAGCATTATATTGCAAGCATCTGGCCCCGAAAAAACGCTTCCCAGCACCATCACATTACTTTCTTCACCTGCATCACTTAATCTAGTTTTTCATGATGCTTGGGACCCCCATTGCTTTAACCCCCAAGTCCAAACTCAATTGGAGGGACAAAATTAAACGCCGCTCATTCCAACTGCCCCGCCCCGAAGAGTATAAATTCGTCAATACCCCCGATTCAAGAGTCCCATCTCTCTCCAATTCCCGAGGTCTGACTCCGGGATCTCGGAAAACCCATACGCTGACTCCTCGCGCCAATCTCCCCATCGATGACGTCTTTTTGACCGCTCTAGACGTCCTAGATGCCCAGAGTATCAACGACTTTGACCTCCTCAAAGATAGCCAGGTGCTCAAAAGAGGTAGCTTGACCATTCCACCCCCTCCACCTCGCAATAAAGCCATGCCCCAATTCCCCGACTCCAACAGACAAGTTGGGCCTAAGGTCAAGCCATTCATCACCAATTCCATAGCCATCGAGCCGCTTCTGTCCGAATGTTTCATCTGTCATGAGCTGCTCGAAACAAAACTTGAAACCGAACGCTTGGTACCTCTTCTGTGTGGAGATTGTGTGCACAGCGAGTGTCTTCAGATCAGTGCGCTTTATACCCTTGAACTGGCGGTGTCCTCGGGCAAACTCTCGGCTCGACTGACCGAGGCTTTGGTGGAGAGGGCCATCATGCCGATTTGTCAGGGGAAACGGTGTGAGCAGGAAAGAGAAACGGGTGCAGTGAACCCACTTGAGGAGGCATTTATAGAGGAGCTTCTTTCGGAAGCCATGCTTACCTTGAGACTCACCAGCATCCCGAAGGTACCTCGGCGAAACGTTACTCCGGAAACACCGACTCCACAGCATTTTGCCGGGGGTTCCCAGGGTGTGTTCACTCCATCGCTTGACCCAAAGATGCAAAGCACTCCGAACATGCAGCCGATGGCTTATATGAAGGAAACACCTATTTTAAAAGAGGAGAAAAACTGGCAGGAACGGTGGAATGCAAGTCCGAAGGCCGAGACGTCATGCCATTCTCGCCAGACATCCTTGGTTTATGGAAACCGAGTTTCTCTGTTCTTTATGATGGAGAACTTCGAGCTCCGAGTCAAGCCCGAGCTTTCCAGCATCCAAGCATCTTTCCTCCCCAACCTGCCGCAGAACGTCTCTCTTCCTGACCTCGGAGCTCGGCAAAAACCTTCGCTTCCTGACCTCGGACCCCGCCATAAACCTTCGTTTCTCCGTAAAAGCTTCCCCCCAGGAACTCTAGACCAATCCAATGTCTCCCTAGAGGAAATGCGCAACATTGCAATCAAACACATGATGAATTTTCATGCCATAGATTTGGGGCTCTTGACCTCGCTCGGCTCGTTAAAGTTGGTGGATCGTCTCCACGTATCGCTCCACAACCAGCCGTTTTCTCCCCAAATCGTCTATCTTTTCTCCGATTACTTGGTGGTAGGCCACGGTAATTTGCCGTGTCTTTTTCCTCTCAAGACCAAGTTCTCCATCACCACGCCCGAAACCACGGTGGTATGTTTCCAATCGGCCGATGAAAAAATGCCGCTTTTGAAACTTCAATGTGATGTCAGTAGCGTCATTGAAAAATGGGGGATTGCGGTTTCCGATACGCTGTTGGTGATTCCGGCCGAGTTGTTCACATCTACGCTCAGTATCACCGAGCTCTCGGGAGATGTAAAGAAAGAGCGCAAGGAAGAGGAGGAGGAAGAAAAAAAGGATTTCGGAAAGAGAGAACAGAGAGAAAACGACGGGGGAAAAAGAAAAAGTAGTCGGTCTTTCTTGGGAAGATCTTTTGTTGATCGGAGAACCACATATGCATCTCGGCACCTGGCCGAGCTCGACATGGACTTCTACAAGGCGTTTTCGCGAGATAGCGTGGCCAAAGCCAGCAACCGAGACGTGGACGACTTTGAAAAAGAACTCATTAGTTATGGGCTCGTGCCGGAGGTGATTGCCGAGACGTACGAGTCGCTCGGGTCGTATGAGTCCGAGACCAGTCCGCTTCATATAATAAGGCGTGCGCTGCCCGATATCCCGGTGCTTTTATCGTACCTGGATCTGGAGTTGGAGGGAGGGTTTAAATCGGACTCGGACTCGGACTCGGACTCGGACTCGGAGTTAATCTCCGAGATCAAAAACAACCGGTTGTAACACCACTCGGGATTCCATTGGTCCCATTCATTTGCGAATTAATTAGACATTTCATTGGTCGGTTTATTTATATAGAAAACACGACATTAAGAAAAAAACCAATGTAACCAATAAAACACCCGGATTTTTGAACCACTCTTTCGCTGTGGAGAGAATGGGTATTGAATGACTGCAAATGTGATCGGAAGGTTGCAGAGGCCGGACTGCATATAGCCACCAGTAGACCCTCCCGAGGGTTTCAAAGCCATTGAAACCTTTTAGATTAGTTTTTGGAGCATGGGGAACTGGTTGAATAGATGGTCCTGAAAAACACCACACAACAATGGATAAATCACGTGGTCCCATCTATCAAAGATCCAAAACCATGATTTCTGTTCCTTGGTCAGATTCTTCCTCATTCAGCATTTCGGTTGATTTCCTGGAGAATGTTATACACCCACATCTCGCGTTCCTGTCGAGACCGAGCCTGGAAAACCAAGATTTTCCCCGTGACTCCGGCTTTTCGGGCCATATGCACGAGCCCCGGGTTCTTGACACCCTGGGACTCCAAAATACCCCTTCGGAGCGTTCGTTTCCCTCCAAACCAAAGAGAAAAGCTCCGCATGCAGTCGTTTTCCGACGATTTCCATCCATCGGGGTAAAGTCTCGGGATCACATTTTCCCCCGGAGTTTTTCCACTATTCGTCTCCAAAAGATCAAGCTGTGCATTGCTCTCGGCATACACATAGCACTCGTTGACGGGAATGGTCATGTATCGCTCATAGTACGGCGTCTTTTTCCATAACCCCGAAACCTTGGACCTCCGGTTCAACGAGAAAATAATAAGGAACCCAGGACATAATACCATGTAGTACTGCACAAAACTAGCATGTTTCTTTTGTTTCTGGAAGATCGGGCCTGCTGCCAACACTGCCGTCGACATGGCCATGCTTGCATTGGTGAAGAGGTGACCATTGGCAAGCGAGTGGCCGATTTCTATACTCTGCAGGCCAAATTGAACGTTCAGATCCACCGCATCTTCAATAAGAAACTTGGACTGGTTGGCGAGTTTGGTAGAAATCTGCGACTCCAAAAGGTTCTCCGAGTGACACCTCCAGTACTCGGCCAACTCCGTCAATCTCCGGATCCACTCGGTTTTCATGGCCCTGGACGGAGCCAAGAGCTTCACACAACTGCCATTCAAAAGCTCCATCTCAAACCCACAATCCATAATCTCCATATCCTCAAGGATGGTCGGACTCGAGTACCAGAGGTACAGCTGCAAGTATAAATGGTGTTTAGGGATGCGGGACATCGGGAGTTCCCGTACTTCTTTCACGTTGCACATATCGATCATGGCCTCGGCACATGCAAGGTGCTGGATCTTCCTGGCAAACTCCTCCACTGCCTCTTGGTCATAGATCTTGAATTCTGGAGAATCAAGCCACGGAATATGGTTCTGGGGGTCGAGTTCAAAGCTGTTTTTCTCGTATATTAGCGGGATCTGGGCCCGGAGTTGCACCCGTTCCTCGGGGGTCTGGGGGTCTGCATGTAGAAGAGTGTTTCGGGGCGACGGAGGAACCCCCCGGAAAAACTTCAGGAAGAAGAGAATGTTGTCTGCAGAATGGAAGTATTGGATGCGGTAAAAGAGCCGGAGTTTCAGGTACTCATCGCCCTTGATGTTGGTGATTCTCGAGAGAAAGCCTTCCACGGGATACGGGCGATTTAAAAGCACCGTTTTTCCCTCTGTTTTTTTCTCGGCACTTAACAGTGTTTTCTCCATCAGCCGTAGCTCTAAAGAAGCCGAGTTTTGGAGAAGTTGAGACTGCACAAAGAGCGCTTTGCCCGAGTTAGGTAACCATTCCACTCGGTCATAGTACTTGAAGCAGAACCACGGCTGTGGGTGTCCGTTTTTCCACTCGTAAAGTTGCTTATGGGTAGAAGAAATGGCCCTTATTCTCAGAGTCATTTGTTCCTTCAAGTACTCGAGCAATGGGTCTTTAACCACCTCATATCCCACTGTATTCACTAGGATATCCATAGAATTGGACGGGATAAACGACTCCCGGAGAAGGTTTTTGGGGATACTGATCTGGAACTTGACACTGGTGCCTGCCACATCAATTTTCAACAATGAAAAGAAATCCTCCTCCAAAATCTCCTTGATCATGTACAACCATTTGTAGGCCACGGAAATGAAGCGGGTGTTCATGATAAAAAGCCGAAGCCCATCATCCACAGGATCGGCTATGCATATTGTTTTATCGGAAAGACAATAGAATTCACACATGAGACCAGCTCGGACTTTGAGCTTATGGTTAGGTTTGGCACTGAAATCTCGGCCTTTTTTGACCTCGAAGAACTGCACCAACAATGGAGCAGTCACGGAATCGGTTTTTTTAAGAACCACATCGTATTCTCGCCAATGGTCCAAGATCCCGAAATCCATGTCTTTCTGCTCGCTCAAAGTGGTGAGCGTATGTATAGCCGTGGACTTTTTGACCAACACCAACATGCGGTCCACTCGGATTATATCGCCCGTTTTATGGTTTTTGAGAATAGATTCCATGAATTTGAGCTTGAGTCGGCTTTTTTTGGTCATGGCTTTGCTGGTGGACTTGCTAGCTTTGTTGGCAAACGAGTGGAACTTGCGCATATGCCGGCTATGCTTTTTTTCCGCCCGGATATACTCCTGCTGAAGAGCTTCTGCTGCAGATTGGGTCTCGGGTTCAGGATGTGCAAATGAGACTTGAGCTTTTGGTCCTTTTTGCTTGGGGGGTTTGGCAAAAGAGACTTTTGGTGCCGTGGTGTACTGGTTTTGGGATACACTGGACACTGCCAGCTGGATTTCTTGGCCAAGAGAGTTCTGGGAAAACAGCTGGACTTGAGGCAGGAGGGAAATGGGGTTTTGAAAGGGAGAAAGATAATTTTTGGGCTCTGAAGACTTTGTTTCAATAATGGAGGTGTCGTCCTGCAGACAAGCCCCAGGGTCAATCTCCACTCCAGTCCATTCCTCCCGGTCCATATTCGAAGATATCAAATCTCGAGGGTTCTTTTCTTTTTCCCGATGTTCCCAGGCCGGCTGGGAAGCCATTGCGGTCTGTAAAGAAGCATTTTCAGGTAGATCAGACACTCTCACGTCCAAATCGGGGTCATTTACCTCCAAATCAGACCCCTTTTCCGGGGTTTTTTCTTCCCCAACTCCACTTAATGAACTGTGACAACTCTCGTAGGACTCATTCAACTCGTCACTATCAGAAACGTGTCTGGGGAGGTAATTGGTCAACGACGAGTCTAGACTGCGGAGAGACCCTCCAGTGAACCGGGACAACGGTGCAAATAACCGAGCCCGACGGTCAGTAGAGTTGGTGGATTCTTGATCTTGATTTCCATTACTGGCTTTATTTCCAGAATTTCCATCCCCATTTTGATATTCCCCATTTTGATATTCCCCATTTTCATATTCACTTTCTTCAGATTCACTCTCTTCAGATTCACTTTCTTCAGATTCAGATCCACTGAAAATTTGATCGGCCAAAAGAGCTTGTGGGATGGAATCCACGGTTTCAGGCCCCGAATTGTCTAGACGCAGCTCTAGATTCACCGAACCTTTGACCCTGGAAGAGGTTTTTTTGACCCACTTTCGGACAGACGTTTTGGTGGTTTTTTTCGACTTGACAAATGCAGACAGCTTGGAAAGATCCATCCAGGCGTCGGGAATGGTGCCCAAGAACACTGTGCAGGAAAGGTGACTAACATCCTGGACATTGGCATAAAGAAGCCGGAACGCCGTGAATGAGTCACGTGGAATGTTAATATTTCGACCAGAATTTGGCTGGGGATCTTCTGCATAGGGACAGGCGGGATTTTTCTCGGGGTTTGGGGGACTTGGCTGGGAGAATTGGGGGGTTGGCCCGGGCTCGTGTTTCTGGCCCTGTACATCGCCCTGGGCCCCGAAATTCCCCGGGGTTTTCGCCACCCTTGTTTCACTACTGCTTTCTGTCAGCAGGGGAGTGTCACTGGGCGGTCGTAGAGGAGCTTGGCTATGCATATGGAGAAGGTGTTTGTGGGATGCGTTCTAGGGCACGTGGAGAGACGGCCAGGGCTCGGAATCCGTTGTTTTTGGCACCAATCGAAAGCCACGGACTCCAGCTTGTATAGAGGCAAATGCAAGGGGATGAAAGCGGAAATGGCGGATTTGCAGTGGTGTAGAGACAGAAGGCGGAGCGAGATTTGTGTAGTGAGCCTTCCGCCAAACACCCGTACACCACAAATCATACTAACAAGTTACATACTATTAAACATGGTTTACACAATATCCTCATCTTCGATTCCCACCGAAATTCCCTCCGCGTTCATATTGTCTGGAGGAGAAATACTGGGAATCGTCTCCAACACCAAGAACCCCACTCCGGCCAAGATCACCAAGAGACTCAGGAGCAACCGGAAAATGCTCGAGTGGTTGATGCTAGCACCAATCAAAATGTAGACTAAAGTTAGTATAAAAAGTAAAGGTAAAGTAATAAGGAAACATACAGACACCACGTCCGATGAACGAGAAAAGAAACGAGCCATAGGTGTATGCCTCAGATGGCACTCGGAATTCTGCAGTTAGTATTTGGATTGATAGATGTGTGGAAGTGGATCAGTTTCATAAGATTCCCTTTTCACCCATTCAGTTATCACTGAATTTCGGGTATCACAAATTTCAGTGTCAGTATCCTATAATTGAGTGTCCCATAATTCAGTAGTTCACATTTCAGTAGTTCACATTTCCATTGGGAGTTGGACAGTGATATTCTCGGTGATCTTTTCATAGGATTTCATAGGATTTCATAGGATTTCATAGGATTTCATAGGATTTCATAGGATTTCATAGGATTTCATAGTACACAGGAGTTCACAGTATATACACGTTTCCCAGTGTAAGTTCAACAGTGTTTCTGATAGTAATATTCTGTGATCTCTGACAGTGATATTCAGTGATATTCAGTGATATTGGATCTTCTGATGGGATTTCACGATCCAATTTTCCATAGAGATTTCCATAGGAATATCCAGAGTATTTCAGGGTTCATAGTTTCATGGTATTCCACCGATTTCCACTGATTTCCACAATACTCCAGAATGATATAGTCATATTCGTAGAAGATCCAGTGATAATTCAAGCGAATCATTCCAGATTTCTTGTTTAACATACCGAGGAGACCGATGACGGCACCGAAAGCAATGATATAGATTCCAATGATGAACTGTGGTTAGTAAGAAAGCCAGATATTAGGTACAGTTGGATACGTACAGATTGACTAAAGTTAGTATTGATCAATTGGAGCACTAATGGGTGAGTGATGAGTCAATGAGTATAAGTATGGAGTGGAGTGGAGTGGAGTATGGACAGGTATATGGCCAGGCATGGAAGGAGTATGGTATAAGTCGTGACCAATGGAGTACTCAAATAAGAAGGAGTCGGAATGAGTATGGGATGGTTTTTATCCCGATTAGTGTTCTTCAAGGTGAAAAGAGTATACGTACATTCCACCGAAGAGCTGAGAGAGGCCACACAACACCTGAGGTTAGTATTAGATTGAAAGAGCTGGATCCTGGTATCCTTAATAGCGTGTTTCACCAGAAATGGCATGAAGTAGCAAGAAATGGCAAGAAATAGCATGAAAATGGCGATTTTTTGGAGATCTTTCCATGGAATTACCACGAATGATGATGATTTCGGTGTGAGTTTCATGGATTTACCATGGAATCTCATGGAAAAGGTGAAAGCACATCTTAATGATGATGATTTCGGTGTGAGTTTCATGGATTTACCATGGAATCTCATGGAAAAGGTGAAAGCACATCTTAATGATGATATAGACACATCAAATTGATGAAGTGCCCCGAAAAACCACCAACTTGACATGAATCGGTGGAATTTCTATGGAATCATCACAAAACACCATGAAATACCATAAAAATCACATAAAAATCATGAAAAAACACCTAGAAAACATAAAAAGGTATAATTCTTATGAATCTGGTAGTATTAGCACGAAATGACTATGAAAAGACACAAATATCGAGAAATCACCATAAAAAACCATAGAAACCACGAAAACCCACGAAAAGGCACCCATTTAACACGAAATAGACATCTTATGCTGAATTAACCGCCCCCACCACCAAACCCATCTAATAACACGTGACCACGAATCCACAGCCCATAGATATAGCTATCAAATTAAGGAGCCCAATAACGCCACAAAACCATGGACATGCAATTGGTAGGTATGATAAGGAGTGGACACGGTGGTTCATGGACAGGTGGAAGCAGGACAGCCTGCAGGACGGCCCGAGGAAGCAAAAAACGCCAATATAAAAAATCCACATACAGAGAGACCAGCCACCGCCAAATTAGCAGCCCGGAAAAGACCATTGAGATCCTGCGAGCCTAAGAGATCCATTATAGTGAGAGGGTGGTATGAGCGTGTAGTGTGTGTATGGAGAGCGCGGAGAAAAGGTGGGGCGCGCACATGCAGGAACACGCAAGGATATAAAAGCTAAGAGAACTCCACACTATAGAACCGCCTACTTTTTTTAAAAATGGTAGTTGACAAGGTAAGTGGTTGACCTGCACTTTAAATGGCCAAGTGTTAATATCCTGCAGCTGGTCTGCCAACCAGAATTCTCCTTGATCTTTATCTCTCCTTTTCATCCATTTACAGCATACAGAGATTCTGTTTACAGCATTTACAGCTACGATTTACAGCATACAGAGATTCTGTTTACAGCATACAGAGATACGATTTACAGCATCTACAGTTACGATTTACAGCATACAGAGATTCTATTTACAGCATTTGCAGCATATAGAGATACGATTTACAGCATCTACAGATTCTATTTACAGCATTTGCAGCATATAGAGATACGATTTACAGCATCTACAGATTCTATTAACAGCATTTATAGCTACCATTTACAGCATATACAGATTCTATTGACAGCATCTACAGATACCATTTACAGCATTTACAGCTACATATGCATGCTCTACTGTACTCTACTATCATCCAGCCTAGACTCTTTATTCCATACATTGATGTGTCTATTCTAGGGTATCTAAAAATAGGGGCAAAGGAAGGAAGGGGGAATGGAATTGTGTGAGAGGTTTCAAAGATGTGTTTATTGAATGATACTTTATGTCACCTGGGTTAATTGGGCAATGCAAATGTGTTGCTATTGCTAATTGGGGTTGGGTGAATGGAGGTGGGAGATATACTGACTTCATTAGGATCGGGTTAGGGTTGCACCACTCTTTATCTCCATAAGGCACAACAACCACATTTTTAAAAATCCTTAAGCTGTTGATGCCAGGATATTAAGAGACAAGCAGAAGACAAATAACTGAGGTGACAAGTGTCATTCCACACTCATTCCTTGTTAGAGACCAATAAATAATGGTTTCAACATACAGAGGTTTATGGTAACACCAAACAAGAAATACCTACAGGACAATTGGCATGCTTCATCAGCTTTTCGACAAACTTGAGACCGGACTAGTCAAATATGGAAGGCTTTCAGAATCTCCAGAAACTTCCCAGGCTCTGACACTTCAGCAATTGAAATCATTGGTGCTTGTGAATCAACGACTTTCCTCCAAGTACTTTGGCCCACATATAGACTCAGAGGCCATACACAGAGTCAAGCCCGCTATGCATGAGAGTATGCCAGTTTGCCAGCTTAAACAGGCCTGTTCAACCTTCAAGATACTCCAGTTCAGGATATCCAAAAGACTTGGATTCTTTGTCAAAGGACTTAGATTCTTTGGAAGTAGACGAAGAGTCTTATTTGAGTTTAATCTGGCCGTTCCGCTTGATAATCTTATGGATCTTGATTCCAAGCCAATCCTTATTTGAACTAGAGGTTACCTCCACTATCCACTCAGCAACTCAAGTATACTCCAAGTATAAATTACTTCAACACTCAGTTCTCGACAAACAATCTTTGAAGTGGACAGAGATGAGCTCATACCCAGAGAGGCTTATATGTCTGAATGGCTTCTACCCAGACAATGACTCAGTCAATCAAGCAATTGTCAAAGAAACACGAACGAAACACGAACGAAACACGAACAAAACACGCCAACTTTGGAACAACAAACAAATGAATTAGAAAATTGATATTGGAATTTCCATTACTTCCACCACAGATGCCCAAGTTAACATACTTCCGATATTGATTATACTCATTACACAAGTATTCTAATCGTTTCCACTCTCCTCGACCATGATATCTCAAGTGGATATCTCAAGTGGATATCTCAAGTGGATATCTCAAGTGGATATCTCAAGTGGATATCTCAAGTGTTAGTGCAGTAGTGAGTGGTTCTGGTGGACGCACCAGTTGCTGTTCCAGTGCGCACCAATTACTGGTTCCAGAGCACCAATTACTGGTGCGACTGAGTAACTACACCACGAACAGAGAAAGTACCCACAGATAATAAAGCACCACGTGGCTTTCTATCTCAACGACTTCCTCCTCTAACCCGCTTAACTCCGGCCCTCCACCTGCATCCTCTAACTCTGGCCCCCTCTTTCTCTAAACTCCGAGCCTCCAACTCCGTTCCCTTCCTGTCCGTACGCGTCTTTTTGCAACCGCGCGCCCTAATGTGCACACGGTGAAAATCCACCATCAACACCACGAAACTCTTCACTAGACCCCTCCTTTCTCATCCACACAACCCACCAACACTAATCATCGACACCCAAACCCCAGAAAAGCAACCACAACCAACCACAAAAAGAAACAACCACAAAACGAAACAACCACAAAAACAAATAACCACAAAAACAAACTTCCCTCCTATAAAACAACACAAAATCCCATGTCGTTGCTTGAGTGCGTGGTGAATCAAAACAGCGCAGACAACACCATTCGTCGGGAAGCAGAGTGGCAATTCGAAGATGCTATGCGCCAAAACCCATCCCAAGTATGTTACCAACTCATAGAAATGGGTGGCTGTGAAGATGTACTGGTGGAGATTCGACAATCATGCCTACTTCATTTGAAACGAATGGTGCCACAATTTTGGTCGTTGGGGTTTGCTCTGTTTGTGGGACCTCCTCTTGACCAAAACTTGAAGCAGGTGGTGCGGGAAAAATTACTTGCAGTGGCCACACGCACGACGGAGTCTAAGCTCCGGACTGGTGCTGCTTATGTGATTGCACAGATCGCAGCGGTGGATTATCCGGATGAATGGCCATCGTTATTGACGGACTTGTATAACCGGGCCGTGGAGTTTCTGGATGATGTTTCGGTGATGGGAAGCTTGGCGGTGCTTAATGATGTGTTTGATGATTTGATTGGCGAAGACCAGTTCTGGGATGGTGGAGTTGGGAACCAGCTTATCTCCTATATTACGCATATGCTTAGCCTGGATGTTGGCGCTGACGTTAAGGTGAGTGGTTTGAAGTTGTACCTTTCTGTGTTTAACACTTTGCTGAGTGCTGAGGCTTTGGAGCTGGAGGAAAGACGGTCTTCTGTGCTTAGCCACATTGTGTTTTTGTCGGAACTCCTTCTTCAACTTCTCCAGGATTCGGCCTCTTGCACGGACCCGCTGCTACTAAAGCTTAAGGCTTATATTTACCGGGTGTTTTCTCAGGTACTTAGCAACTTCTCCAAACACGTGCTGACCTCTGTGAAACTGGACTTGCTCTTGGCCATGGCCCACGATCTCTTCCAGTCTGCTGATCAAAACTCCCATTCGGATCTGGGCTCTAAGGGCTCCTCCCTTCACTTGGCGGATTTGCTCGATGCCTTATGTCTCTTACAACACCACATGGCTGTATCCGGGGTATTTTCAACTGACGTTTTTGCTGCTTGGGTTAAAAGCTTGGTCATGTGCTGTGTGTATCCCAGTGACTTGGTGGATGAATATGTGGCCAATTATAATTCCTTTGTGACTGAAGTTACGGGTTTATCTTCCACTGCCACCATTCGGGAATCTGTCCATGATTTGTTGGCGGATTTGAACTCCAAGGATGCGTGTTCTGTTTTTGATACAGTCAAGGATATAGCCTATGGCGAATTGTCGTGGAACTTGGCCGAGGCCTACTTGTTTGTGGTGGAAGGGCTTTGTCTGAATGAAGAAGCCACCATTGCTGGTCCTGACTTTGTGCCTGTTTCCTATTTGAACAAACTCTCCGAGCTCAAGGCCCAGACTTACCCCAATTCCTTGGTCCACGCTAGAGTCATGATGCTCATGCCACGGTTCTTGGAGAAGTTCAGCCTGGTGGTGCTGGTGAATACATTTGGAATCGCCAAGTTCAAAGAGGCCATTGACCATGTTTATGCACTTCCCGAAACCGAAGACAACGAGCTCATTAAGGCCACGGCCTTGGTCAGTGCTACCATCTGGCGAAACGTGCCTTCTTATAACTTGAAGCTTTTGGGCACCGAAACCCAAAAAAAGCTCATTGAGGTGGCGTGCCTGCTCATGGACTCCAGCGAGGAGGATACGCTCCCGGTGTTACTTGAGGCCATCTCCGTTGCCATTGATATCGACCACAATGCGCTGCTCCATACCTTGATCCAGGACAAGTACACGGTGGTGGAAATGGTGATGTTTATCTCGTTCAAAGAACCTTCTAATGTGCAGCTCTCCATCGACTCAACCGAGTGCTTGCAGACTTTATTGGAGGAGATCCAACCGGAACTGTACCTTTTGGTGTGTGACAAATGTGTGCCTTATCTTCTTGATGTGATCAAAACAAACTCGGGGTCGGGCAATCTGGTGGAGTACACTGCGGCGTTATTCTTGGCGTTGGAGTTGTTGGGCCTTGTGGTTGGTGCTGCCCCCTCTTCTTCTTCCGACGAGGACTCGTTGCCCCAGGAATTGTTCTTGTACGCTTTTCCCGTGTTGAAAAACCTCATCTTGGCCACTTCCGATGACCAGATCTTGCAGAATGCCGGAGAGGTGTTCAACAACTTCTTGCAAAACGGCACCAAGTGGTTCATCGACTATAGTGAACCGGAAACTGGCGAAAAAGGCTTGGACATCCTCTTGCGGATTTCGTCCAAGTTCTTGGGCCCAGAGCTCTCCGATAGTGCTGCCATGAACTGTGGATTGATTGTGATCACGTTATTCGAGAAGTTCCAGACAGTGCTCGACCAGAATTTCTTCTACCAGCTCCTCCAGGCCACCGTCCGAAGACTCGTGTTGGCCAAAGAGGTGATCACCATCGAAAACCTCGTGATGGTGTTCTGCAAGCTTGTGCTCAATACGTCTCCGGAAACAGTGGTGGATGCACTTACTGGTATGAGACTAGACTCGGAAACAGGTGCTAAAGATGGCCTCACGTTGGTGATGCCCATTTGGTTCAGTTCATTTGAGGTCACGCGAGGTTTCGAGAAGATCAAGCAGAATATCCTAGCCTTGGGCAAGATCTTCTCCATCGGCGACCCCAGAGTCTCGGAGCTAACGGTGGAGGGTGAGCCTATTCCATATACCGGCGACCAGATCGTCACTCGGTCCATGTCCAAGAGCATGCCGCAGAACTTTACCCAGATCAAGGCGCCGCTCAAGATCTTGAAGTTGTTGATTCTGGAGTTGGAGTTCCAGTGCCAGCAGCCAGACCCCGAGGACTACACTACCGGAGGAGCCACTGGAGTCTCTGGAGCCAACGATGGGGACGACGAAGGATGGGAGGAAATGGACGACATTGGAGTGCCTACATTTGAAAAGTTACAGTCTTATGTGGAGTCCGATGATGAAAGCAACCTGGTTGCAGACGAGGGCATCAAGGTTATGGTGGTGCAGTTTTTTAAGGAATGCATCTCCAAGAACTTGGGAGGGTTTCAGTCTTACTACGAGTTGCTCACGGATGACGAGAAGACCATTATTTCGGAAAATGTGATTTTTGAATAATCGCAAAGGAAGAAAAGAAGAAAAGGTGAAGAAAGGAGAGTTGAAGAAAGGAGAGTTGAAAAAAGGTTTTTTGGTTGAAAAGGTTTTTTGGTTGAATGTTTGGTGATGATGTGAAAAGATGAAGGCCTGCATATTGCGCGCGATGTTCAGACCTTGCGATGCTCTCAAAGAATGCATGTTCAAGCATCTCCGCAGAACACTCAGCAAGATGCCAGCCACCCCCATTTTACCCGTGGACCAAACCAAAATCCACTTTTCCGGAGATAAGGTGACGGTGGAAGATGAAACCACTTTGAAACACCTAACGCACGCAGCCGAAAGCGTCCGAACCCCCGGATGCGTGGTTGCTTTTCCCACCGAAACCGTGTATGGTCTAGGCGGATCTGCGCTTAATGACCAATCGGTGAAAGCTATTTATAGTGCTAAGAACCGGCCGGCAGACAACCCGTTGATTGTTCACGTGTCAAGTGTTGAACAGCTCCAGCGGATCGTCTTGAGCCACCTGCATAGTATCCCCCCTATTTACCACAAGCTAATACAACAGTTCTGGCCCGGGCCATTGACCATTTTGGTGCCCATAGAAGCCAGGTGTCCAGTGCTGGGACTCGTGACCACGGGCCAGGATACCGTGGGCGTGCGTATACCAGAACACCCAGTGGCCCGGGCACTAATTGCCATGAGTGATACTCCATTAGCAGCACCTTCCGCCAATGCATCAACGCGGCCCAGCCCGACGTTGGCCAGTCACGTGAAGCACGATCTCGACGGCAAAATCCCCCTCATTCTAGACGGAGGCGCCTGTTCCGTTGGGGTGGAGTCCACCGTGGTCAATGGGCTCTGTACGCCACCCATGATTCTCCGGCCCGGCGGAGTCAGTATGGAGGATATCAAGAAATATGGAGGAGATGAATGGCAAGATGTGATGAGCGCCAAAACAAGCGCCGGCAAATTGGAGCCAGTCCGAACCCCTGGAATGAAGTACAGGCATTATTCACCAACCGCCAAAGTGATTTTATTTAATGGGTGTGGAAATGGGATCCAGGCTGTAAATCAGTACATGGCAGGTCGCGAGGAAACAGTGGCGCTTTTACGCAGTGAGCATTTTGCAGAAACCCATGAATTGGGAATCCAACCGTTGGTGGAAAAAAACATGGGCCAAACCTCACTTGAAGTGGCGCGCAACTTGTTCCGCGATCTTCGCGATGCTGACTCTGCGGGCGTGGATCTCATTTTGGTCGAGGGAGTAACCGAGTGCGGCGACGGTTTGGCTGTGATGAACAGACTCTCCAAGGCTGCTTCCGAGGTGATAACAAGGGAAGGAGTGAAGAGAAGAAGGAGTGAAGAAGTGAAGAGAAGAAGGAGTGAAGAAGTGAAGAGAAGAGAGGAATGAGTGAAGAAGGAAGTGGAGGACAAGAAGAGAAGAAAAGAGAAGAAGAGAAGAAGAGAGAAGAAGAGAAGAAAAGAGAAGAAGAGAAGAAGAGAGAAGAAGAGAAGAAAAGAGAAGAAGAGAAGAAAAGAGAAGAAGAGAGGAAAAGAGAAGACTAAACAGGGAAGAAGAGAAGAGACTGAATACTAAACAGGGAAGAAGAGAAGAGACTGAATACTAAACAGGGAAGGACTGGAGAAGATGGACTGGAGAACAAGGACTGGAGAAGAAGGAAACAGGAAGACTAAAGGCTGAAGACTGAGACTAAGGATTGAAGAAGATGGAAGGAAGAGGGAAGAAAGAGAAGAAGAAGAAGAAGAAGAAGAAGAAGAAGAAGAGAAGAGAAGAGAAAGGAAGACTGAGGACTGAAGACTGAGGACTGAAGACTGAGGACTGAAGACTGAAGGAGAAGAAGAGAAGAAGTCAATGACTTGACTGATACGAATTCAACAAGAGGTGAACATGGGAAGGAAAGAAAAAGACATTCTAGATAAACCCACAGCTTGGATCAGAAGCCTACTGTGTTGATCCATGATTCTGGCTCCTGGATTGAACAAGTCAAGAGAAAGAAGAGAAAGAGAGAAAGAGAGAAAGAGAGAAAGAGAGAAAGAGAGAAAGAGAGAAAGAGAGAAAGAGAGAAAGAGAGAAAGAGAGAAAGAGAGAAAGAGAGAAAGAGAGAAAGAGAGAAAGAGAGAAAGAGAGAAAGAGAGAAAGAGAGAAAGAGAGAAAGAGAGAAAGAGAGAAAGAGAGAAAGAGAGAAAGAGAGAAAGAGAGAAAGAGAGAAAGAGAGAAAGAGAGAAAGAGAGAAAGAGAGAAAGAGAGAAAGAGAGAAAGAGAGAAAGAGAGAAAGAGAGAAAGAGAGAAAGAGAGAAAGAGAGAAAGAGAGAAAGAGAGAAAGAGAGAAAGAGAGAAAGAGAGAAAGAGAGAAAGAGAGAAAGAGAGAAAGAGAGAAAGAGAGAAAGAGAGAAAGAGAGAAAGAGAGAAAGAGAGAAAGAGAGAAAGAGAGAAAGAGAGAAAGAGAGAAAGAGAGAAAGAGAGAAAGAGAGAAAGAGAGAAAGAGAGAAAGAGAGAAAGAGAGAAAGAGAGAAAGAGAGAAAGAGAGAAAGAGAGAAAGAGAGAAAGAGAGAAAGAGAGAAAGAGAGAAAGAGAGAAAGAGAGAAAGAGAGAAAGAGAGAAAGAGAGAAAGAGAGAAAGAGAGAAAGAGAGAAAGAGAGAAAGAGAGAAAGAGAGAAAGAGAGAAAGAGAGAAAGAGAGAAAGAGAGAAAGAGAGAAAGAGAGAAAGAGAGAAAGAGAGAAAGAGAGAAAGAGAGAAAGAGAGAAAGAGAGAAAGAGAGAAAGAGAGAAAAAGAGAAAGAGAAAGAAGAGAAAGAGAAAGAAGAGAAAGAGAAAGAAGAGAAAGAGAGAGAGAATAGAGAAGATTCGTCATTTCAAGAAGTTAGTGAATGTGAGTCTCTAGGAAGAGGACTGGAATCAAGAGAAGAAAAGAGAAAGAAGAGACTCAAGAAGCTGAAGTCAGTGTCCATTTGCTGAACAGAAAACCACTCTTCCCTCCTCTCTCCTCTTCTATACTCTCTCCTCTCCTCTTACTCCTCTCTCCCTCTATTCTCTCCTCTCTGAGTGACTGATTCTGGAGGTCTGGAGATCTGGAAGCTAAGTGGACCAGGAGTAAGGACACCTTGAGTGATGGGTATATGTGCATGGATAATTGCAGTGGAGGATATTAGGTCTATGCTAGTAAACTGCTTGTTATACCTTCCCGATGGGGCCTGACTCTTGAATCCATTCACTGTATGGACTCCTATCCACTGCATATAACTTTATACACCTCTAATATTTACTATATGACAAAAGCCTTCTTTAAACTTGCCAGGAACAATGGCTGCAAAAAACCACTGGAAATAGTGGTCGTGCGCAACTCATAAAATGGCACTGGAAATGAAAAACTGGGATATTTAACCTCCAAAATTCCATTCTGTTGATTAGGTCTACAGAAAATAAAATACGACTCTTTGTATTTTTTCGATTTCCTCTTTTGTCGCCATTAGGTTGTTTTTGGCTGCAATTAAGAACATAAAAAACCACTGGACCCCAAAACAACCGAAATGAAAAAAAATAATAGTCGATTATTAAAACTCACTATCCATTAATTCCATGCCTAGTCACCCACCGCTTTTCAACCAGGGGATTTCATTTTAATGGACTAATAGTATTCCGAGGGCTGCGCACCCGTACACCACACAAGGTCAGCAGAAAAAGGCCCAACGCAATACACGTTTTTTCCATGGTTTTAGAATCTAAATAATTGTTTTGGAATGCTGCAATTCCGGAGACCGTCGTCCCTTTTTCCCAGACTTAAATATGGTCTGTGGCAGGTATTACCATGTGCCCATTCACCGAGGGTGCAATTCCGGGGGCTGCGCACCCGTGCACCATGAAAAAGAACACCGGTACACCTGAATAGAACACCCGTACACCAAAGACATACATCCGTGCACCAGACAAAAAACGTACCGCCAAAGCCCCAAATGGCTTATTTTTCTTTCGCAAAAAAGGGAACCTCTTAAAACGGTACGGCTGAACGTATTAACCGCCCTAGAATTCTTAATTTAGTTCGGGTTATGGTCATGGTAGTGGTGGTCTTGGTATGGTGTGCACGTGACGCGATCTCCACATTACACCTCACTCACCACACCTGACTCACCTCAACTAAACCTGTCACCAACCTACACTATCTGAACCAAATTAGAGACCAATTGGTTGAACAAGTCTGAAACACATCTGAAACAAGTGTGAAACACCAGGACACCAGGACACCAGCACACCAGAACACCTACTATGTGTCGGTTCATGATCTACAAGGGCCGAGAGCCCATGATGCTCCTGGACCTCCTTACCCGCCCCGCCCACTCAATCATCAACCAAAGTTTTGATTCAAGGCTCCGTCTTGATATGCGCAACCCAATCAATGGAGACGGCTTTGGGGTCGGTTACTATGGAGACCAAAACGAACCTTGTGTATTTAAGGCCATAACGCCTGCATGGAACAACGTCAACCTTAACTCGTTATCCAACTGTACTCAGTCGTCGTTGGTGTTTGCTCATGTGCGGGCGTCTACTCAGGGTATTTTGGCGGAGACAAATTGCCACCCGTTCCAGTATGGGAAGATCCTCTTTATGCACAATGGGGGGATATCGTCTTTTGCCAAGATCAAGCGCAAAATCATTGACCATTTAGACGATAAGTTTTTTTTGTTTATCCAGGGTTCCACCGATAGTGAATGTTGCTGTGCGTTGTATCTCGATACACTCCTCAAAATGGGCTATGACCCGGAGGATACCAATACTAAGTTCAACCATACGGTGTTGCGTACGGCGCTTTTAACCGTTACGGAGCTCATCAAGAACTGGCAACTCCAGATAACAACCGAGCCGTCTCTTCTTAACTTTGCAGTGACGGATGGCGAGCTGGTGGTTGTGTCTCGGTACATTACGTCCAAGACGGATGAGGCGGCCAGCTTACATTTCTCCACGGGCCTGAGGTTTCTCGAGTATGAGCCCAATTTGTTTAAGATGGAGCGGCTCAATAGATCCCAGGATGTGGTTTTTGTGGCCAGCGAACCGTTAACGTTTGAGCGGGGGGACTGGACCTGTGTGCCCACCAACACAGTGATTTCCATCACCAAAAACAACACGGTGTTGATGCACCCTATAGAGGATGAGTTCTACGATGCAGAGATGCCGGAACGGTCGTCTGGATTTGCCATGAGCAAGGGCTTGATTGGGGGTGTTCCTCATAAGGCGAAAACTGTGGACCTGGCCAACGATGTGACCAAAGCTGTGGCCCATGTTCCTCCTTTGGAACGTGAGGGTAGAAAACTGGAACACTCTGTTCCGCCTCTTCAGGCTGCAGCCACGTGATCCTCCCTTATCCTATGAAGCTGAGTGTACAGTCTACTGTCTTACATTTCAGTCCCCAGTGTTGGAGAGGATACATCAAGGTTAAGGCCAATCGTTTGGATTTGTTGAGTCATGATCAAGACCAAGGAGATGTATAAAGCCAACACTGGCCTAGAGTGACTCTACTCAAGTTATTGATGGAAGTCTGCAGTTTCTTGAAGTGCAGTTTGTTGACGATTGGATCAAAGCTGAAGTGACAATTTGGGATATAAGAAGAGCTCAGTTTGGTCAAGAGAGGATCTAGATACAGGCTTGGAAACAAAGCCTCAATGAGCAACTCAAAGACGAAAGAGTGGAAGTGATCCAGTGACCTACACTAAACTGGACTAACTCTGACTTCAGTGTATCCTCTCGGATATACTCGGACATATACTCGGACATATACTCGGATATACTCGGACATATACTCGGATATACTCGAACATATACTCGGATATACTCGGATATACTCGAACATATACTCGGATATACTCGGATATACTCGGACATATACTAGAGGATACTGCAATGATTGGATTGTTGAGAGTGAGCTAACAGCTGTTTCAGTGGAGAGCATAAAGTCCACCCATCAAGACCGTTATTCCAATAGCAGCAGTGGTAGTGGTCTCTTCCCAGTCTCTACCTATGATCTAGTCATGCAGTCCAGACATCAGTCCACAGTCAGAGTCTAGTACCGTCAGAGTCTAATACCGTCAGAGTCTAATACCGTCAGAGTCTAATACTGTCAGAGTGTACTATCTAAGTACAAGGACTCTAGTGCTACTGCTCCATCCTTTACTACCACTCCACTCCAGGCAGCATGCAGTCAAGTGGAGTATAAAGTAGTAGATAGAATACATATTAATTCTAGAAGTAGTGGTAAAGAGTACCTCATGGTCAAGACCCGATGGAGTCCACAACATCAGGAAGTATGCAAGACCTAGAGTAGCATTAGTAAAGATAAGTCTTGATTCCATAATATCAAGCTCTAGTTTTCAAATAACTTATCCACTGGGTCCAAGAATTAAAAGGGGATTGTAGTAGTAGATATAATACGGTTGTCCTGCATATAAGCCCGCCTCTAGACGCTTATTGCTAACTACCCACCAACCCAATCGGGTAATTATTGTCTATTCTGTATTTCTATTATGGGTGGAGATTATAGTAGACAGAAGTAGACACTAAAAATATATGGGCATCTCTCTAGGTTTCTGCAGGAAGGCTATTAAATAAAAGGAAGGATCTGGAATTGTCTGATTTCCTGGAAAATTGGCTAAATAATATAACATTGTCTGTAATTTCTCTAAGGAATTGTCCAGATTGTCTAGATTGTCCAGATTGTCCAGTTTGTCTAGTAGATCCTGAACAGTCAGTCAATTGCAAACCCGTACATCTTCAAAAACAATTATCATATTCTGCCAAGATTAGAAATATAAGGTACTGGTTATAATGTACTTGATGGTTAGTCACGTGTCAGATAGCCAGGACCTGCATGTAAAGACGGTTCCCTATAAGCAAAACGGTACTAATTCAAGCCAAGTCACGTGAGTCAATAGCCCCTCGTAATATGTAATAATGACGTCATGTCATTACTTGAAATGTCTGCGTGCAGTATAATTAGGACACACTGTTACTCCCCTGAGATGTAATTGTTGAAGCTGTAAGAATACCCATGTCACGTGATCCAGAATGCAGGATGAAGATGAAATAGGTATACTTCTATAAATCCCGTATCGGGTCCCAAAACCAATCCGGACATCTTATGGTTATCCAATAAGAGCTCTCTGATAACAACCTCTGAAGATCCCAAATAGGAAATCCAAATGAGGGGTTAATCAGGGGGGCTGCAGTATTGGGTTTGTAAACAGATACCAAATGGGTTTGTGCACAGATGCCACAAAAAGAAATCCCCTGAGCTTGCACTATATAAGGAGGAGTTCCCGCTCTTTTTTAAGAGTGTACAAAATCAATCAGCTTCCTTATTCCCGATTAGTTAGACATATACTCTTATAGATTAGACTGATGGTATAGGTACACTAGCAAATGCCACGAAAGATGGCTGGGAGATTGTTTATGGTTCAGTTGATTTTTTGATTAAGAAGATGAATGAAAATGTGGTTTGGTTGATTTATGGTTGGACTTCGGGTATGGTGCAACCAGATAAACCCGTACACCCTTCCTCCCCCCGGAACTGGGCCAAGTGCGGTTGCAGAGGGCCGGAACTGGAAGGACATATCACTATAAATACTCACACAGAAGACTTTTGTTTATTCCGAAAAACGACTTTTGATGACCGGAATTCAGACGTTTCAGAAATCTGAGTTTTATAAACTAAAGATGGAAAAAGGTGGCTTTGCATTGGGCCTTTTTCTGCTGAGGTTGCCTGGTGTACGGGTGTGCGGGCCCTCATTTCCGAGGGTCCCGAGGCATTCTCTCCCACCCTTGAGCATAATATTAAGAGTCATGGACTCGAAAGCGTCCACTCAAACCCTCCTCAAACCCCTCAACTTGTCTAAAAAAACATGACTACTGAAGCTCCCTACTTATGGATACACCTGGCTTAACTGGGCAGTTATGTGCAGGACCGCACACGATTATTTAAGGCTCTCTCAGGAGAAATTACAGCACTCTACCTAGTGGTCTCTTCCTGACAGTCAATCTGGCGACACTTTAATATGGCCCAGGATTATGGATGACTACTCGACTTGGAACTGGAAATGGTACTCAACACAAAAGAATCGAAGTGTCTTGTTTTTGGTAACTAATACTTTTGGTCTTCATTTCATACCCCAATTTTATCCCTGGATTATTACACCCTAGATTGGGTGTATATTTGTTTGATGGTGAATTCTGATGAAATTGTATACTGATGGTGGGAGAAAATGGGCGGAAGAGTTCCGGATCTGGCGAAAGCTTTTATACCTCCGGTATATTTAAAGGGCAAGACCTCCTTCTATAGTCTTTTTCTGCCCTGTCGAACTTCCATCTTGTCGAACGTTCCTCAGAATAGCCTGCTTGGATTCCTTTGTCTCTATTCCTCAGTAAATTCAAAGGACATGGGTTTCAGTGTAGTGCTTGGGATCTCCAGTCTAGTCATGTAATATCTCTAGTCTATTCTGTCCTCTATGTAGTAACACGCGGGCAGCGTGCCGTCATCATCATGAGTTCGTATCGTCATCATGAGTTCGTATCGTCATCAAGTCATACTCAACCCTTGCTGGCTGCACGCGTGAGCTTGTTACTCTGCTCCTCCACAAGGTCGTCGTCACGAAGGTCGTCGTCGTCGCTGTCTGAGCTGCTGGACGTATTGTCGCTCAGACTGTTCTTGTCAGCCTGGTGTTGTTCACTGACAAGCATGCCTCGCGAGTCATACAACGGATGCGCTTTCTTGTACGACATGCCATCGTCGTTGGGGTCGATATAGTCGTCGTCGTCATCGTCGTCGTCATCTTCAAAAGGCATGTAGTTCTTTGTTTTGTCCGACTCGCCCTCCGTGAACTCTTTGGCCTTGTTGTTGAGCGATGCCATGAACCCACTGGACCCGGAGTTGTTCAACTGCAGCGACATGTAGCTGGCGAAATGGTCGTCGTCATCTTCCGACTCCGACTCCGACTCGTCGCTGGAGAACCGGATGCTGCCTGCCTTGGGCTTTTCCTCATCCACATCCTCCGTGTACTCCTCCTCCTTGTCGTGGTCCTCGTATGCGTTACCAATCAAGTCGTGATCAATGGTGGGGTCAAGGTTCAAGTCGGAATTTAGGTCGCCCTCCTCGATTATTTCCCCTGCACTCTCATCAAACGTATTGGAGCCTTCTTCGTCATCCACGTCGCTGCCTCCCAAAATGGCATTGTACTTCTTCCGCGTATCGTAGAGGACTCGGCTCACGTAGTCACTCCACAACTCGTCCTCGATCTTCTCGTTGATGAGCCCGCTCACGGTACCCACAGGGTAGAGCTGAATGAACTTGACCACCTCCTCGGCAATCAACGTGAGATGGCCCATGTACCCGAGCCTGAGTCCACCATGGGCCTCCTCGTACTCATTGCAGAGTCTCTGGCCCTCGGTGATGCGGATGGTGATGTTTCCAGAATGGAAGATATCAATGGCCAAAAACTTATTGAAACCAATGTCCATGGACCCGTTCAACACCTGCTGCACAATATCGAACACCACATTGTGCAAGAAGTTGTTCCAGGGGAACTTGAAGAACATCGAGAGGATGTTGGAGATGATCTGCGTGTCGAAGAGCTGGATTTTAAGGTAGTCGCCCACCACGGGGTTTTGACGCATCTGCTCCTCCGTTAGGTTGGCATTGGCATGTACCTCTTCCTCGTCGTCTAGATCCACCTCGGCATCGTCCCGGGGCCCGCCTTCCTGCATGTTGGCGTTGAACAGGTCCACGGTATCGTTGAAGTCGTCCTCGGTCTCCTTGTTGTTTGCCTTTACCTTTTCACGTAACTTTTTTGTTTCATGCTCGAACTTCTCGGCGATTTCTTTCTCGGCTGCAAAACTAGGAGCCAAGTCCTCTTGCGGCATCTCGATAATCTCATTGTACTTGAACCCAACCGGATCAAATTGCTTCATTTTCTTGCGCAACTCGTCCCGAACTCTCACCACATCAAAGCCTTTGTTGTCGTTCAACAACGCCATGTTGGAGCAGTGTAGAAGCTCTGCTATCAATTCACAGATCTTGAACCTCTCGAAACCCAAAGGCTCGATCTCCCCAAAAGTGGTTTTGAGCTTGGCGTTGGAGTCTGTGTGAGTGAGGAACTTGTTGAAGTCACTGATACGGCCTCCAAACACCTTGACCAAGTGGCCCAAATAAATAGCATCACGTCCCGTTGGCAAGTGGCTCTCGAGCGTGATGTAGAGCACGGGGAGAATGTCGTAGTCCGAGTTGTTTTTTCGGATGATCTCAATTATTATGCCCACTCCGTTGCCCAATGCATAGCCTCCTTTCAACATGATGTCACAGAGCTCCGACATGATTTCGTAGGACACGAGTTCACGCGTCAACTCGTTGGGGCCGATGGTGGAGTTGTCGGTGGTGGAGTTTGCGGAGATGGTGATGAGGGCTTTCAAGAAGTCTGCAGCGGAAGATTGGCGGGCCAACTCCATATCGGCGGAGCTCAATTCCACGGCACCGGCTTCTTGTGGTGATTTACTGTCTTCAACCTTTTCTTCAATATCCTCTGCATCTTCAGTACCGTCTGCACCTTCAACATCTTCAACATTGGTATTTTCGGCATCCTTCGAATCTTCACTCTTTTTAGATTCTTCAGCCTCCTCCTTTGTTTCTGCAACCTCTGTCTCTTCCATTGTTTGTGCTTCGTCACTCTCTGGATCTTCTTCATGCTTCTCTTCTGTTGCTAGAGCATTCACAAGCTTCTTGATCAAATGCTGCTCTTGCAAGAAATCAATGATCCCCGTAGAATTGTCAGGCTTATCGGTAGAAATCAACTTCAACAAGAAGTCCATCAACGGCGGGTTGGACAAGTGCTTGATGAACTTGTGCACAAGATTGGGCTGATTATCGATGAGATAGGTGACCATTTCCTCACACTTCATGTCCAACAAATGCTCCATGATCTTCATGAAGTACGTGGCGAGATTGATGGACAAAGGCGGCAGGAAGTCGAGAATGGACCACAACTTGTTCAAGTTCACCGTGGACTCCATCACTGTATCGGTCAAAGACCATACGTCTGCAGATAGGATTTCAGCAGCCAAAGTGGCGTAGCGAGTTCTTTTCTCGTCAAAGGTCTCGTCTGGGTCTTCGTTTTCATTGGTATCGAGCTTTTCCTCCGAAGCATCCGACGTATCGGACGCAGTATCCGAGGGATCCTTTGCAGAGCTCTTCTTTTGCTCAGCACTGGATTCCCGGGACTCCAGATCCAAGCTCAAGTTCTTAAGCGAGAGTTCGAGCTCGTCTCCTGTCAAACTCTCCAGGATCAAGAGATCCACCAAGAGCCCAATCACACTATCATCACGTAGGAATTCCAAAAGCGACGAGTTGTTGGACATCAACTCCTGCAAGAGATCGCTTTCGTCGAACAACTTGACTAGCGTTTCTGCTGCGCTGGTCTTATCTTCGGTTTTGCCTGCATTGTAGTTATCCAAGATCGTCAGCACGTTGGAGAGCGAGGTGAAGCCGTTACTTAGCTTCCAAAACGAGCCGGACATGGTAAGGGATGGAATATGCGGGGATGTGATGTATCAGGGGGGAATTGATTCGCTTCTAAGGGTAACAGGTGTAGACAGTGTAGACAGTGTAGACAGTGTAGACAGTGTAGACAGGTGTAGACAAATGAAGATCAGACTGAGTCGAATATCTTTTGGTAGCACCGAACTTTTCTTAAAATTCCTTTGCCACGCTGGTATTAATGGATCTCTTCTTTTGATGGGGGTGATTATCAATCCACCTATTAGATCTCACCGACCTCGGAAACACCAGTACCTCTGGGGAAACCTCGAACTCTCTAACACACTTGAAACCTAAAGAAAAGCTTCGTGTGTCTTGTCTAAAGGGAAGGACTAATGCAGGGCTGTAATCCAGGGGTTAATCTAGGGCTCTGATTGGTTCGTTATCAAGGCTCGTGTCGTGTGACTGTTTAAGCTTCTCACTAGCTGTAACAACCACCAAAAAACAGGGTTTTTTTTCGCCGTAAGGGGACTCAGCGGGGGTCGTGCCTCAGGCTAAATCAGTACACCAGTTCAAGGGATATCAAATCCGGGCTTGGGGGTGATAGGTCCGGAAAACGAGGGAGGGCTTGCGGATGGTGGTGTATAAATTGTTGATTTTCGCTCGCTTTTTTTCTCCTCGCGCTCGCAGCAGGACCACGGTGCGCCATGAGTCTTGGGCTGGGCCTGGGCCTGGGGGGTTAGCACGTGCCGTGGGAGAGATGGCGGGCTGTGATTGGTTGATTTATGATGTAGTGTTTCGTATGAGTTTGGCATGTGTTTCATCCATGTTTCATCTCTGTTTCATCTCTGTTTCATCCTCCATTGTTGCATTGTCCTGTGCTGCAGGATAGCTTTCCGCTTCGGACACTGCGTATCCGCATACATTACAATAGACAGGATACACTTTGGAGGCGCACTTTTGGCCAGATTGCAATTGTGTAGAAAATTCAATCAAGTGAAGGTGAATTTGGTGCACTCACGTGATCCGAGTCACGCAAAAAACGCACGTGATACAAAAGCACGTGATACAAAAGCACGTGATACAAAAGCACGTGACCACCCTCACCCACCAGTCACGTGCCCTTCACGCGACTACACATCCTCGCAAAAATCCTTCGCTCTACTCCTCATGTTCCAACACCTATTCAAGAACAGCCTCCAGGGCGTACGTTCGTTTTCGGCATGTGCCCGTATCAGCAGCCCCTTATTACGCACTCCTGCATCCATTGCCACCCAAAACATCCCCAAATCCCCGCAATCAGCCTCCCTAGCTGACCTCAAGGCGCTTAAGTTCGACTCCAACGCCAGCAACCACTTGTATGCTATCTGCAAGATTCACAACATCCCCTATTTGGTGACCAAGGGAGACCGGTTGATTTTGCCCTACAAAATCCGCAACATGAACGTGGGCGACGTTTTGAAGTTGGACAATGTCACTACGCTTGGGTCCCGCAACTTCACCTTCACAGAGTCCAAGGGGATCTCGGCCCTGGCGTTCTCCTTGACGGCCACGTTGACGGAAATCACTCGCGAGCCCAAGTACTACGTGTACAAAAAGAGACAGCGGTGCAGGCGGCTCAAGACCGTGGAGGTGGAGCCTTACCAGACACATTTGACCATCAGTGAGTTGAAGGTCAATTAGATGGACTAGTTCTTCAGTGAAAGGTGATTAAGAAAGTTTTGGGAAGTATCTTTAGTGGTATGACTGGTATGACTGGTATGACTGGTATGACTGGTATGACTGGTATGACTGGTATGACTGGTATGACTGGTGTGGCTGCAGTGACTGGAGTCACTAATATGAGTGACTGATTATTGAAGGTCGGAAGGACTCTAGATTGACGGTGGTTGACAGTCAGGTGACCGGATGGGATGAGCCTGGTGACTCTGAGATGTAAATAGTAATGCATGTATACAGAAACTGTATAGAGATATAGAGTAGGTTCGACTGAAGAATTAATAGTTATCAATGTGTAGAGAGTATCAATGAAGAGATAAGTTTGTTTGAATGGTTGGTCCTGCATATAGAGCGTCAATCAGTATGCAGGTACAACATACCCGAATAGTTTAACTTTCCCAATTTTTCTCGACTCACTCTCATGTACTGTAGTATGCAATGCATGGTATAATCACGGAAACGGGTTCATCATGTGAAAGAGTTGGAGTAGAAGATATTGTGGCCGCTATATGCAGGATATCTCTTTATAGTGCAGCCCACAGAATTAAAGTCTATTCTAGAGGAGTGGATTAGCAGAGTAGTATATTAGTAGATTAGTAGATTGGGAGAGTATTTCCCATGAGTTTGGAATCTTCCACTAATATGTCTGGTTCCATATTTACACGCAAGAGAGTAATTCTCAGGCCAGTCTATATGCCATACTCCACCACTGATGGCATTTTCTCCACCAAAAACTAGACCAATTCCTCATTAAATACCTAAGCACGGTATTTTCCATTTATATGCAGTAGTCATCCATTAGCAATGGCCAGATTAGGTAATCTCCATCACCCATTTTCACCATCATAAAGCCAAACCCATGTCATCAGAATCAGTCTCCATAGTGTCTATAATAGTCCATATTATTTAGAGCCATGGTTGTTTCCAGCAGAAGAAATTGGAAAAATTGGAAAAATTGGACAGAATTGGACAGAATTGGACAGAATTGGACAGGATTGGACAGGATTGGAAGACCAGGGTAAGACAAAAGACAAAACACTTCTTGGACTTTCTGGGTCACTTCCTTCATTTTTCCGAGACTCTCTTGGCGTTCTTAACACTTGTCGTAGTTGAAGTATTGAGACAAATAACAAACCACTGGCTTCTGTAGTCAAGGTTGGAAACTCAGGTAGACAGTGCATCCTGCATAGAAGCAATGCTTCAGATGTTGGTCAAGACCACACCTTTCCTTGATCAATCCATGCCATTCTTCCATAACAAATTCTCAGTAAACAGATCACTTTCTGGAATTGTACTTGATGATATCACTCAATTTTGTCTTGGCAAAATCAAAGCCATCGTTGGTCATGAACTCGTGCCCCAACAATTGCTCGGCCGTGGGTCGTTTTTCCGAGTCAATCGTGAAACACTGGTTCAAGAAATCCTTGGCCTCAGCACTGACTTCATCCGGAATCGGAGGTGCCAACTTGGTCTTTCCCAATTTGTAGATGGCACTGATCACGGCCTCATTGGACCATGGCCTTTTGCCTGCAAACATCTCCACCATCACACACCCCAAAGACCAGATATCCACCTTGGCACTGTAGCCCTGTTTCTTGTCCTCCACCATGGAATGGATGACTTCGGGCGCCATCCAGAACACCGTGCCTTGCATGGACATCTCGGCATTGTTGCTGTAGATATCCTTGGACTTCTTGGAGATGCCAAAGTCCGAGATCTTGCACGTGCCGTCGATCTCCAATAAGAGGTTATCGGCCTTCAAGTCTCGGTGAAGTATGCCGTTTTCATGGATATACTTGAGCCCTTCAAGCACTTGTCTGGTGATGAACTTGACCAACGCCTCGTCAAACTTGCCATACGACTTCAAACACGAAGCCACAGACCCTCCGGCCACGTACTCCAAGAATAAGCTGTATGTCTGCTTGGACTGCTCAAAGCCCAAGTACTGCACGATGTTCAAGTGGTCCAAATCCTTCATGGTCTCCACCTCCTTGTGCAATGCATCTATGCCCTCCATGTTGCTGGACGAGTCGCTTAACTCCACCTGTTTGACTGCAAGCATTTCGCCAGTCGACACATTAAGTGCAAGGAACACCAGCCCAAAGGATCCTCGTCCAATGAGCTCTCCTTTGATCCATGCAAACTCCTCATACAGATCACTGGCCACGTTTCGGATGCGACTGACGTAACCCTTTTCAATATCATCTGACGTGACTTCCACCACCTTCTGACCCCAGAGTTTGGTGTTTGCACGGTTCAACGAGGGGTTGATGGCATTATACACGTGTCTCTTTAAGCTCTTGTCTTTTCGGGCCTCGGAAACGGCCTTCATGCTGGCCAAACGCTTGATTTTGGCCTCGTTGGCCACGATCCGGATGGTTTTCATTTTTTTCCGGAGCTTGGGGCCCTCGCCATAGAGAATCTCATCCTCGGAATCCTTGGATTGGATCACTGGAGACCGGTTGGCGTTGGAAAACGTCCTGGAAATGGACACTTTCCGCGAGGCCGGCTCACTGGCCGCAGAAACTGCCGTTTTGGAGGGGATTTCCGGTGCTGTATCAATGATCGGTTTATCGAGGATGGTATTGGGGAAATACTTCTCGAGATTATCATACACGGCTTCCACTGGGGGCCGTACATTCATGATTTTGACCTTGGCTTTGATTGGTTTCATGAAGAAATCGTCATCTTCAGCAGCTGCACCCACAATGTCATTTTTAACATTAGATAGGGCGTTTTTCTTGATTGGCTTGGCGAAAAACTCATCTTCTTCGTCATGCTCCTGCGCAACAATTACAGGAGCTCCACTAAAGTCGAACTTCTTCTTCTCAAATATCCCAGATTCCTTATTTGGGTCTTTTCGAGTGGGCTTCTTCTTTATAAGCGAATTGCTTGCGGTGGGAGGAGGAGGAGGCTTTCTTTTGGCCACGAACGAGCTCTCCAGCCCATTGGATGCAGTTCGGAACGCCGAAAACAGGCGTGCCGTGCTTGGAGAAGAGCCCAATTCTTCCTTGAAGGAGTGGATTGTGGACGCCGATATGGGCGATACTGATGAGTTGGTCACGGACGACGAGTAGATGTTGGGGATTAACCGGGGAGCTTTGCTCTCGTTGGGGGTTAGACGTCTCTTGTCAAAGTCGATTTCCCTTCCTGCTCTTCTTAAGACTGTAAACGTCTGAGGACTAGCATACGCTTTTTCGGGGGTAGCTTGTCTGTTTCCCGGACTCAAAGTATCGTTTCGGGGATTTTGGCTCATGTAGTTTGAAGCCCCGCCTGAAACATCGAGGTGGATCGGTGGGGTTCTCATGTTGCTGATAGCGGAAGGTGTAGTTGAATGTACTCGTTTCAGCTGAGGCATGGTGAGTTTGATTGGGAGGGGTTTTTCATGGTTTCCCGTATCCAAGGGCTCTGGTTTGGGTGCTTTCCGGGGCTCTCGGGCAAGGCATTTGGCGTTTTTATCCTTGAAGTTCAAGTAATCAATAGTCTTGTCTCTGGGGTCCTGGAGAAGGTATTGGGGAGTGGCAGGGTACATTTTGCCGTTATCTCCAGACGTATCGAAGGACTTGGAGTCGGAAGACGTGCTTGAAAACGTGCCCGTATCCTGAGTAAGGTCCACACTCTGATGAACATAAATCTTGAGTAATGTATCGAGTTTGACGATTTGAAGGAGCATTTCATCCGTTAACAGCAGTCCTGGCTTGCAGTGGAAATCCGTAAGGTGGTATGTGACCTGGCCGATTTCAAGGAGCTGGAGACCCTGGCAGAAGACCTCTTTAAGGCTTTGAGCGGTGGTCAAATGTTCGGGCCGTACCACTATTGATATAAACGTTGCGTTGTCTCTGGAAACAAGAATCTGCTTGTATGGCCTAATGGTGGCTGTGGGGAGGTTTTCTGCGGGCACCAAATCGGCCAAACTGACCGGAAGTCCTGGTTCTTTAGCTTCTTTGGCTGCAGAATAAGTGTCCTTAGCTCCATCTTCCTTGAAGTCTCTCTTTGCATCTGTTAGGTCTTCCTTATTCCTGGAACTTTTCCTGCTCATATTAGACGACTGAGAGGTCTCTTCAGGCCGTAAACCATTGAAGCTCTTGGTGGATTTGGGAGACACTTCCGCTTGCGGAGCAGCTAGCGGAATGTACAACTGGGAAATGGACTTGGACGACCGCTCAGTATGGACCTCCGGTCTTTTAGGCTCCACGTCTCGCCGGTTGCGTCTCTGGGAGTTCAGCTTAGTGAGAGACGGAGACTGCACTTGTTTCTTGATTTCGGCCGCCTTTTCTCCGCCGTATTTCCGAAGTGTACTGAAAATTCCGCTTTTTCGAGACCGGTTGGATGGGAAAACCTCCCCAGAAGCCGATTTGGACATCTGCGGTTGAGAAACTGCTTCTTTGGGCGATTCAAACGAAGACGTCCGGTTGTGCATGCGGTTGAAGAACTTGTGCAGGTTCTCCTTGGTTGGGTACTTCAGCGAACCTGGGTCAATGTAAGAATAAGGCCTGGGCTTGGCTGGAAGCTGGAGACTGGAGTTCACCCATAGAGAAGCGGTGGATTTGCGGTGTTCGGCCAAATCGTCCACATCCAGAGCCTGTGGACCCGGAGAAAACGTCAGCAGGGTAGCACTATAGGGCTCGGAGCTCGTCGGGGTCTTCAAATCGGGCTCTAGGTCCCGGAGAAGCGAAATGAACCGGTCTGTGGTGGAAACCTCGTCGTTTTCGTCCAACCGCATGCTCAATTGGTGCCAAACCGAGGAATTGGCGTCGTAATTGGCCAACTCCAAGAACCGGTTGCCCGAAATTTCGTTCCTCTTGAAAGTATCCTGCCACGTGACATTGAATCCGTTGTGCTTAAGCCATGCAAGCACATTGAGCATCAGCCAGCGTGTCAGGGAAGACCCCAGCGAGTTCAGCTGCGTATTCATAACGTACTTGACGAACCGCTGCTGGTTGGTGTTGGTAAGAGTGGAAGCACTTGAAACCTGGGACATGTTTGACGATTGGGAATCGTGTCTGGTATGGATTGGCTGGACTTCAAGAGTCACTGGTTTCTGTAAATCTGATTTGGAGGAGCTGGAGCCGGAGTTGACCGAATTGAGGGAATTCCAGTGTCCTGAAGAATTATTCCAAGTTCCATTTCCATTATTTGAGGACCCGGAGTTGGGTGCAAAATGCGGGGTTCCTGAGTTAGGAGTCCCCGAATTCGGCGTAGAAAACTCCACTCTTCCTCGGTCTCGGCTATCAAGACGAACGTCATGGAGGTTTTGAAATGCCGGTGCAGAAAGCGGTGCTCGGATCTCTGGGGCGGCCAGAAGAGCCAACAGACTGCCACTCTGGTCGTATGTCTCTATAAGCAGGCCAATGGCATTGGAATTGAAAGAAGCAACGGATTTCTGGGGCAGGCCCAGCGACTCCAGGTCTTTTTGTTTAATCGGTTCGGTGGGTTTGGTGAAAAACAGTAGACTGGTGGTGGGGAGACTGGGTGCAGGAGACTTGGCTCTGACGGGAGAAATGTGGAGTTCGGAGTTGTCTGCATCGGAAAAACTGAACAGCGTGGAGTTGCGGAGCGGCCTAGGCGGTGCACAACCTCCGAAACCACCATAGGAAGCATAAGAAACTCCAGAACCGGAACCAATGGAAGCTGCTGCAGAAACACCCGTGCCTCCCGAACCCGTACCTCCTGAAGCCGTACCCCCCGAACCCGTGCCTCCAGTAGTCTCCGTGACTCCATGGAATGACTCTGGCAGAATGCCCATATACACATTGAGCCCCTGGTTATTGGGATCCGACAGTACATCTGTATCACGTGGCTTCCGGCGTGGATCTGCAGACGGGTCACGTGGATCACGTGGATCACCAGGGTGTAGATCCGACTCATGACGTAGTGGATCGGAGCTGTAGCGGCGGCCATCGGGGCGAGGGCCCAGAACGGGCGAATTCGTAGATGCAGGAAGCGTATAATCGGAAAGATGTACCGACGACTGGATCAGTGGATACGGGTATACCTTGGACATGGGCCGAGAAAGGCGCAGGTGTTCCGGTAAGTGCGGAGTGATGCTGCTCATGTTGCCTGCACCAAGGCCCAGATCCACGTGATTTGAAGCAGATGAAACAGGGGCACCTGCAGATTGTACAGTACCTGAACCAAGAACAGACTTAGTATTGTATGGAATATGTGGGGAAGAGGTCGGATATGGCGCCGACAGCGTGGAGGAGGGAGTGGAGGATGCAGGGCCCTGTAGGGAATGTATATGTTTATGCTGAGAAGCCAGGATGGGAGTGTGTGGGGAGGAAGACTCCTTGGATGGAAGCTTCAATGCAGAGTCCGATGCCCGAGGCGGGCTGGAGGAGAAAAAGTCGAACGAATCTGAAACAGAGTCGGGGGCTTCGCCATTCGGGGTGGTCCGTATGGTCATAGCCCCGAGGTATTGGTCGGTCAAGAGGGTATTATCGGAGACGACTCTTCGGTCTGTATGGGCCGCCGGGTCCAGATCCGAGGGTGCCCTGATACGTTTGCCATCGTACGTCACGGACCGCCGGTTCATGATCAATGTGAAGTTTCAGATGTGTTTCAGATGTGTTTCAGATGTGTTTCAGATGTGTTGGAATGGATGCAACAATGTTGTTACAAATGTATGGAAGTTCAGATGGAATGGATGCACGTTTCAGGGTGGATCGATCTAGATGAATCGTAGGGGTGAATCGTGAGACGGTATAGATGTATGGAAGCGTGTCCATATGTATGGAAGGACGTATGCAGATGTATGCAGATGTATGGAAGCGTTTCAGAGACGTTTCACCGATGTTTCAGGTGAAGTTTGGCTTCGATGCTTCGTGTGGACTCTCCTGGGCGTGGTTGTTTCGTTGTTTCCTGGTGGTGATGCACGGTATAAATAAGGTGCGTCATCGCGCGCGGCCTGGACGATCTCAGCCTAGCCGTTGTACTTCTAAAAATAGATTCCAGTTCCGGTGGTAACCGTATTTTACGAGCTCCGGAAATCGTACTTCCGGGGAGTGTTTGCCTAATCGGGTAAGTACTTATTGAAACTCCACGTACGTTTTTAGTGGCGATCTGGCATATAGGGCGTGTGCGACTCCTCGACTGCGGCCCTCGGATTATGAATAATCCCAGATTCAGCCTTTAAATGAAGATTTGACGCTCTAAAAACTTGCCCAGGCTCTTTCAGCGCCCTTTTTATTCCTGTATACGTTTTTTTGTGGCGCAAAATGTCCATTTTGGCGGTTTGTGCTTGGTCTTTTTGGTGTGGTGTGGCGTGGTGTACGGATGTTTGTACCGAGATCCGAGGGTCCTTAGCTTCTCCATCCGTCCGTTTAACATACTCAAGGCTTGAGCTCTAGTTAAGCTTAAGCCGAGTTCAGAGTGGTATTTCATGGAGAATTGTGCTGGATTGTATATAAGCACCAAATCGAGCCAGACCTGCATATAAGCTCCGAAATCGATCCAGGCCGCTATATAGTCGGAAATCCCATTCGTCCCAGTAACGCCAAGCCCTGGATCGGATCCACGTGTTTATGACCACCAAAAGAAGCTGGGTTGGGTGGTTGGGATAGTAATGGATGAAACGGGCGGTATATGCAGGAGCGCCAACTCGCGTCATCAAGAATACATTCACAACGCGAATCCCTCCCCTACCTTGTCCAAACCACTACAGGAGAGGGCAGTACTCAGTCCAGTCTTGTCCAGCCACCAAGATTACTCCCAGCTCATCCTCACCCAATTCTTCCCTGGTCTCTCAATCCCGCCACCCAATCCCGCCACTCAATCCCACTACAGACTATACACTATAGAACACAGACTATAGAACACAGAGGATACTATAGGAACAGGATTCATCATAGAAGGCATCAGGAGAACATAGCGCTGGTTACTACATCAGACTAGAGACTACAGACTACAGACTCGACTACAGACTACAGACTCGACTACAGACTACAGACTATAGACTACCCATTGGGATACTAACGGCAGTCATTACAGGTGTATAGGAGATACTATAGATACCGGAGAACACCTTACTAATTGGGGATACTATAGAATCCATTATAGGTCTTATACTATAGATTCAGATACTCCAGATACTATAGGTACTATACTATAGATACAGATACTATAGGAGAATACTATAGAAACTCTACCCCAGATCTATAGGAGAATACTATAGATACCGATACTATAGAGACTATACTATAGATACAGATACTATAGATACAGATACTATAGATACAGATACTATAGATACCGATACTATAGCTCTTATACTATAGATACTATACTATAGATACAGATACTATAGAAACTCTACTCCAGATCTTTAGGTACTCTATTATAGGAGAATACTATAGATACTCCAGATACAGATACTACAGATACTCCAGATACTACTACTACAGATACTATAGGGGATACTATAGATACTATAGGGGATACTATAGATACTATAGGGGATACTATAGATACTATAGATACTCCAGATATAGATACTCCAGATACAGATACTATAGATATAGACATTTGGTGAAAACCATCCCAGAAAGTGGCTATACTATTGAATTACTATAGATCGGATACTATAGATACAGAGTGCTAGTGTATACTCTACCGGACCCGAATATCTATACATATAGGAGATACTATAGAGACTCCCGGGATCCCGAGACAGAGTTCAAGATACTATAGACAACTCAGAGGACTGGGCTGAACTGGCTACTATAGAGACTATACTACAGACTGACGTCAGAACAGGTACTTGAAATCCTGGTTTTTATAGAGTCTGTCTCTCTAGCCTGGAAACTACAGACCAGGTACTGCTTTCTATACTGGGTGGTCTCTACCGATACTATAGACTGGATCGATACTAGTGACTAGTTGATTGGAGATTTTAGTCTGCAAGTTATAGACTATAGATCGTCAATGGGAGACGTGGACACGGAGGTGCTTCTAAGAGGCGACTACGCCGCTTATACCGACCCAAATGGACTCTATGTTGAGCCAGAAGATGGAGCAGATGAAGATGGAGAAAACGACCGTTTTAACTATGGAAATGGCGTAAATGACCGTTTTAACTATGAAAATGGAGAAAACGACCGTTTTAACTATGGAAATGGCGAAAATGACCCTGAAAATGGGCATAATGGGCAAAATGAAACTGGGGGATCTTCTAGTGGATTTTTAAGCAGTTTTGAAATTCAACAGCTTGTTTCCAATGTTCAGGAGGTGGTGCAGATCCTTAATGAACTTGAACTCGGGTTTCACCCGAACTTTGGTGGAATCTTTCATAACTTCATCCAATGCGTCTATATGCAGTCCCCCGACTTGGCCACTGCTGCAGACCACCATATTATACACACCATGGCCGATATCGTGCATGAAATCATAGTGTTTCAGAATGGAAACGATGATACGGCGGTGCATCACGTGATTGCCGGCTTAAAGGAGATCCATGATCAAATGTGTGTGCTCAACAGCTCCAAACCACCCTCGGTTCTCGTCCGTTTAGTGTGTTTCCAGCACCACGTTGCAAATGTGACGCTGTTAAAGTACTTAAGACGATGGAGTGTTGCATGCAATAAGGCCATGGTGCACGTGGGAATGGAATTGCCGTGCAAACGGCGGTTTTTCCGGTGCTGGAGGGCCAGAAAAGAGACCATGCTGAGACTTACGCACCAGGCCCAGATGTACGCGCAAAAACGGGTCCAGGCGCAGTTCTTCAACTATTGGATCAAGGTGCTTTTGCTAACTCTACAAAGGGAAGCTACTGCAGATAAGGCCTTGTTGGGCAAGTACTTGAGGGTGTGGAATTCTCGAAATGCATATTTCCAAGAATCTTATATTGAGTTCCGGAATAAAGGCCTCCACCGCCGGTTTTTCGTGCTTCTTTCGCTGAAACACCAGCAAATTGAAGAAAATCAACTGTTGGCATTGCAGGTGCAGGACCAAAACAAAATCCGTCTTCTCCAGACATTTTTCCACAAATGGGTGCAAAATTTCATGGTGTTGAAGCAATCTTCCGAGTATAAACACCAAAAGGAGCTCGAAAAAAGGTTCAATATGGCCTTGAAACAACGGTACTTTGCATGTTTCAAAAACAGACACGTGGCCGTGCAGAAACTCCGACACTTTGAAACGCATTCAAAACAAAGACTTCTCCAAGTGTTTTTCGCCCGAATGGTGAATATGGCCCGGATATCCCAATTGGGTAAGGAGGGGTTGTTTCAGCTGCAGATGTCGTTGAAAGCAAGTGTTTTGAAGGCTTGGAAACATAAGTTGGACACGGAGAAAACAGTTCTTTTGTTCCAAAGGAAACACTTGTTAAACACGTGTTTCAGAAAGTGGAAGTTATGTGCCCTGGGGCAAGGGCTAGAACGTTTGCAAGAACAACGAAACAAGGCCCATTTCTTCCACGTGTGGCGATTGAAACAACGGTACAACACATGCTCCATCTTCCGACACCAAAAGGCCAAGAATTTGCAGCAATGGGTGCAAAAAACACGGGATTTGCAAATCTGGCAGGAGCACGCGATGCAGGTCCACCATCGAGCACTCCAACGACGGGTTCTTGTCAAGGCCCGGTTCAAAACGGAAGTTCTCCGCGACGAGTTGGATATGGTGGCCGATTTGAACTTCCAACGCATTCATTTCAACAAGTTCAAGGCCATTTTTTTGAAAGTCCAACACTTGCAAAACACCCAGCCGAACCCATATTTCCTTGACTCGTTCCTAAAAAAACTTGTCCTTTCCAAATGGCGGACTGCATATCTCGATAGTTACGAGATCACCGCCAACATGCTTGTTTCCGAATTCCAAACCAATTTCCAAAGACTCAACACTCTAAAAACATTTGTTCGAATGTGGAGCCACAAGAGCCGTAAAATCCAACGGAGAAAACGGACCCTAGAACAGAATTTGGCCTTTTTCAACAACACAAATATCCTCAAGACAGAAGTCTTTCTCGGGTGGATGGAGAAGGCCGCCCATTATGCCCAGCTCCAGGACCGCAGCAATGCCTTCTATGACTTGGTGCTCCGCAAACGATTTGCGTCCTTCTGGTACCAGAAGTACACCACCAAAACCCTCTATTTGCAGAGCTTGGCCGACGATATGATCAACAACAAGGAATATATGATCACACGCAACTTCCTCCAAAAGTGGAGCTTCAAGCACACCAAGAACGTCCGGCGAAACCAACAGTCCTGTGAGTTGTTCCAGGAGAAATGGCACCGGGCGCATTTGAGGACTTTCTGGGATCTCTGGAGGTATAAGTATACCCAGGAAACCACCGGAAATGGCATAGATATGGAGGAGATGGAGGATATGAGGACGCAAGAGATTGATGGAGTCAACGACACGTTCCAGTCATTTTCCATCTCGCCTCTCCATCGAAAAAACCCCCTATCTCGCCAGAATGCCTCCTTGCTCTCCCACAGCTACCTCCAAACACCCATCAAGAACAAGCAGCCTCCATTCACCCCATCGCATCGAGGCCCCAGTCCCACCAAACTCCTGGAGACCAACCAGAGAATGCGCTCCAGCAATATGGATGCTTTGGTCTCCAGGTATAAGCATGCCAGCCATGGCAATCTCTCTTTGGGGCAGAAACCCCGATTATCTCCTCCCAAAGAGCCCCGACGCACCAAACCTTCACCCCGTCCTCCTCCAGCTCCAAACTTCCTCCCCCAAAGTGTTGATGTGAATTCTGATGAAGAAGCTTTTATGTTTCCAGATGCCACTTCTTCACCTCAGAGTGTGGATATCGAGAATGCCAAAGTGTTGCACCGAATCAAACCCATCCACGTACCATTTGAGCAGGAAATTAAGGTTTCCTCTCCAAGGAGATTGAGGCAACGCTTTCTAGCCCGGTCTCCGGGTGCAGACTCCGAGCCGTCGCCCACCAAAACGTCCGTTCCACGTTCAATTTTTGATTAGTCAACGCTTATAGCTCCAACCATCAAATTGTTTGATCGATCCATTGAAAGTAGAGCTTAGAGCTCATCTTCGATCCTATCGATTTGGTTGTTGATGGACTGCTTCATCTCTGCTTCATTGATATCTTCCACCTCCGGTATGTAGTCCGTCCTTTCCAACTCTTCGATTTGAGTTTCAGCCTGCTTAAGGTCATCCAATCCCGTCCGTTTATAGATGTACAAAGCATCTCTCAAGTATAATGAGCTTCTGATGAACGACTCAAACGTAGAAAATTGGCCCTGTTTCATCTCGGTCCAGACTGAACCTAAAAGAGCACTCCGGGCCTTTTCGTCCCGAACCACACTGTTCAAGCTCTGGATTCCGCCGATGACATTGACTCCAGCAAAGGATGGAACTGCAGTGACTTTTTGCCAGTTGTGCAGGTTGTAAAGGCCCTCGGAGCCCAAACTCATATCCACATGAGTAATGAGGTAATCGAAGGAGTTCCATTTCTTGAGCAACACATTCAGATCCTCTGTTTTGTCGAACGTCACGTGAGACCCATGGAGCTCCGTGAATTTGGTGATTCCCGTCATACATGCAGGCACATCCATGTGCACAGTGACATTGCCCTGTGATTGATCCTCTGAGAGGTTCTGGAGGAAGTAGTTCATGGCAAATCCACCCGGGTAATTATAGCTCGATGCGTAGCTCATGAACAACGAAATCATCAATGAAACAAATCCACTGCACACCATCAAAAACACCAAAACCTTATAAGCAAACAGACTGGCTCTTTTGGCCCACACCTCCGAAAGCCCATTTGCTGCCACAAGTGTCACCACCGGCACAATGTACACGATGAACCTCCACTCTTTGTGGGGTTGCAAGGACATGGTCAAGACAAAAAGAATCGATGACACAAGAAGAACCCGAAGAGAGTTTTGGGCAGGGTGTCCAACAATTGCTTTAGCTTCTGTGCCCTCTTTAGCTTCTTTTTGGGAGGTTTGGCCAATTGGATCATGGGTGAACCCGAAAATGGCCAAGAAAAGCACATGCGGAGGTCTGAAAAATGCAGGAATGTACTTGTTAAAGTATGCCGAGAAGGGCTCCACTCCCCATTTGGAGGCATTGCCTGAAACAACGTTGAAGATGAAACTCTGCAATTCCGGCACACAGTGGGCCTGCCAGAAGTACGAGTCCACGCAATAAGACAAGATCAAGCCAACCACAGCTCCAACAGCCAACAAAAATAAATTCTGAAACACATTCGAGGTACCGAAAACCAACGATGAAGTCAAGGCAATGATTCCGGCAAAAACCCCAACCTCCACGCGGAAAACAACTCCACACATGGCAAGCCATGTCAACCCCGATAAGTCACCCTCCACCAACTTGGCCAAGGCAAAATTAACAAGCGGTAAAACAAGGAAGTTGGGCAATGTACGTGAGGCATAGAACATCACGTGGAACTGGCCAAGCAAAAGAAACGGGAACGCCACCGAAACAAAACCAGCTTTGCCTGACCTCCGGGGAGTAATCCTCACAAGGGCATTTCTAAGGGCGAAAAAGCCCAACACATTGAATACCGCCAAAATGCCCCGAACCACTAATTGAACATGTAATTGTCCCAACTTTGCATCTGCCACGTAGGAAGTGCCAAAAACAAGCGTGTATACAAAGTCACCTGCTTTGGCAATTGCTGCCAAAACCACACTTCCCAAAAACGTCCTTGGAACAGCCCCTGGAAAGGTAGCGTGGTCGTAGTTGGCCAACACCAGACTGGGATAAACCCCAAGGTTGAGCATATCGTGGACAGCCTGCATGTTGAACGACTCCTCCACCTTCGTATAAGGCGCAAGGAGGAGGTGGAACAGCACAAGCGCTATAAGAGCAGCATCAATGACTCGCTTCATGGTGATGTTTTTTTGGGTGTTGGAGATAGTGGAATCGGGCCTCTTATATGTGCGTGGTGCACGGGTGCGCTAGAGCCGTGCCATGAGCGGCCCTGATAACATCACGTGAGATCAGATGGTAACAACAATTCAACAAGAAAGCCAACAAAGACTATAAGGAGTATTCTTGGTGTCAGGCAAGATGTATATGAACATCCAGAATCGAAGGTGTTTTGGTTTACCCAATGAGGCAGTTCGTTCCTGGCATCAGTCCACAGTCACACCAAGGCACACCAATGGAAGCAGTGCTTTAGTGTAGTACTATTAGTAGTACTATACTATTTTCAAGTACTATTTTCAAGTACTTTGTAGTATAGGACTGGCTAGTACTGGGAGTACTGGTGGTATACCCTGCAGTACTGGAGTGCATCCACGTGACGCGATACATCAAAACCGCAACTCTTCGTATTTCCCCACCATGGATGTCCCCGAGCTAGTAGAGGTTCTCCCTCCTGATTTCTCCGTCAAACCCGAGCATCTTGCCACTGTGGACACTGTGGAAAGTGCAGCCAAGTCCCAACGTAAAATCCCCATCACCATTGTCACGGGGTACTTGGGCCTGGGCAAGTCCACGCTTCTAGAATTGATTGGGCGCAAGTCCGACAAGCGGTTGGCCATTATCCTCAATGAGTTTGGCGACTCGGCCGCGATAGAAAAGTCCGTCACCATCCAGGACTCCGATAAGGGCGCCGTGCAGGAATGGTTGGACCTTGGGAACGGGTGTCTTTGCTGCACGGTGAAGGACAATGGAGTGATGGCGATCGAGGACTTGATCGAGAGGTCTGGCGATGCCATCGACTATATTTTGCTTGAAACAACTGGAGTAGCTGATCCTGCACCCATTGCTAAGATGTTTTGGCTCGACGAGGCCTTGAAGTCCAGTGTGTATATCGATGGAGTGGTGACCGTGGTGGACAGCACAAACATTGAAAAATGTTTGGACGACATTGGAGGCCACTGGCATGAGTCAGAGAAGCAGAATGAAACTGAGACTCTGCCTGATTCGACCGACTTGACCGACATCACAACTGCGCATCTTCAGATTGGCCTTGCAGATGTCATTCTTGTTAACAAATCGGATCTCTCCAATCCAGAGCAACTCCAAAAAGTCAGCCAGAGAATTCGCCAGATCAACGCTTCTGCACCCGCATACCCCACCAGTTACGGTGACATTGCGCTTCTGAACATCCTTGACCTCGGAGCCTTTGATTCGACTCCTGAAAAGATCGCCCAGATCAGTGCCACGCTGAGGTACCACGATGACCGAATCCAGACAATATGCATTGACTTCCCCTTCTTCTCTGATCCCTCGGGGTTCCAGAAAACCGAGGCTTTTCTCCAGCACGTGCTCTGGGACGACATGGTGAATTCCAAACCTGTGGAGATCCACCGGACCAAGGGTGTATTGGTGTATGGCTCCGATGTGCGTGTGGTGCAGGGTGTTCGGGAAACATATGACATCACCGAACATGGCACGCTCCATCCGGATGTGCATAGCAATAAGCTTGTTTTCATAGGGAAAAATTTGGACAAGGCCGAGTTGACCGCGGAGTTGGAGTCTTTTTTAACCGGACCGAAGTGACACCCAGTCCCAAAACGTGACTCAAGTTGAAGCAGTTATGTCAATAGTCCAATATAGTCAACCAGTCAGTCGTGCTGACTAAGTAACATTCACATAAGTGCCTAGTCATCAGGCATCCATTCGCTTGTAGAACGTTCAGGCAGTAACTTTTCATCAAGCACTCTTATCAATTCAGAAGTTTCAGTCATGCCAGCTTGTGCATTCAAGCATATCAAGCTAACTCATAATGAATTTGGAGAGTGTAACTAGTCTGTGACTAGACGAGCTTGGAACTAGGCTGCGATTGGATAATCTAGTCTAACTAGATTTTAACTAGTTTGTAACAAGTCGAACGATCAGCAAGACAGTAAATAGTCCAACCATTCTGTGTCTAGAATGTAACTAATCTGTAGTAAAACTGAAACTGGACTGTAACTAGACTATACCTAGACTATAAATAGCTTCTGAAAAGTCAATGTCATCTGGACCTCATTCGTCTGGACTTGGTTGGTAACACGTGTAGCAAGTCTTATTCAAGGTTGGAACTAGATTGTCATTAGACTGTGACCATCTTATCAGTCGGGATCAAGATCAACTGGTTGACGTCAAGTCTTATTATTCTTCAGCTAATTGAGGCAGTCTAGAATTAAACCATAACTAGACTGTTACTAGACTCGTCAGTAAATATGGTCTAGTACTAGTCTAACTAGTCTGCAAAAACCCGTACCTAGGCCTGCTAAACTGGACCAACTCCCAGTAGTCTGGAACTAGATACTGATAGTCTAACTAGTGTGTTAGCTTAACAATTCTGTAAGTTGACACGCCAGTCGAACCAGTCTGGAACTAGACTGAAAGTAGACCACGAAGTCCATCGAATTCTCTGGACCAACGACTCATCCTGGTAATAAACACAAAACCAAAAACTTGGCCTTCACAACTGTCCAGTGTTAACGCCGTCTCAAAATATTGAGTGCTGTGAAATTAAGGGGGGGATGCGGTGCTTTTATAATTCGCAGCATGTCGCCCTGCATATCTTGTGGCTGCAAATAAACGGGGCGGGGTACAAAAGCGAGCTACTGTCTATATAAAAGCCACGCCCCCTCGAATTTTTACATCTGTCTTTTTTTTCCTACCTCTTGTTTCTCTTCCAAATCTCTACTTTAAATCTCTACTTGTCTCCAAGCCTCTTAGAGCTTATGCAGCACCAGTCATTATGTCTAGAGAAGCGGGAATTTCTATCGGAACAAGGGATCCAGGCATACTGAATGTCGAATCTGAAGAATCCCGAACTTACCGGGTGACTATTCGGGTCAATCCTGATTGAGGTGGCTAGTTTATTCAGTATATGAATAATTGAGTGGAGCCATGGATCCGCGAATTGGCCTTGGAATCCGTGAATGGGCCTATGAATACTACTATTACTACCGCTGCTACTACTACTGGCACCTGTTAGTTCCTACTACTACACAAAACGCTAGGCAGAGCTATGGGTAATTGAATGAGGCAATGCTCGAGCTACTGCAGGTTATAATATGTGATTTACCGATATTCTATTGACTACCATTGATTCCGACTGACTACTACTGATTACTGACTACTGATTACTACTGACTACTACTGACTACTGACTACTGACTATTACCGACTACTGCCTACTACTGCGGGCTAAAACCGATAGGCAGCACCATGGATATTATGATGGAGAGAGCTACAATAGAGTCATATCAACTTAGAGTGAGGACAGATTTCCGACTAACTCAAAATATAGCTGACTACTTGGAAACAAATTTGACAGCTCTACGCATACCAACTGCAGAACCGAGCTATTGACTCTATTTATCTCAGAAAACACACATCTGTTTAAACAACTACATCCCGACACTCGATACCTAAGATTCACTGCGAGTAACGACTGAGACAAGATTAATTGCGACTCAAGCGAAGAGTTAAACTCATACAAATATATCCATTCATATTTGGAGATTTGTTTGAACGTGACTTTTTTGAAAGTCCAACTAAGACATTCAAATTGGCCATAATTGGTGCGCGCACACCCACTTATAAAACCCCATCTCAATTTCTCATGCACGGCAATGGCTTCTGACAAACCCACCCCCGAGCCCCCGGCCAACAGCCCGGATCCCAAAGCGGAAAAGGTTGCGGTCCCAGAAACTGCCGCTACCGGAAAAGGGGACAAGGCGAGTGTTTCAACGAAAACGACTGGTGGAGCAGATAAGAAACCCGCCAAAAAGTCATGGTCCAACCCCGCCCTTAAGGCTATGGGTATCCCCCGAGTATCGCTTCCGTCCCGAAACTGGATGATCTTCTGGACGCTTCTTGCATCGATTGGTGGAGGTATCTACTACGATAAACATCAGCAAAAGAAGATCCGGGAGAAGTACATGAAGCAGGTGGAGCACTTGAGCCAGGAAATATACACCACCGGAAGACTCCCCCGGCGCTTATCTATTTTCGTGGCCCCTCCTCCCGACAACTTTTTGGACGAGTCCATGGGCCATTTCCGGCGGTACATCAAGCCAATCTTGAATTCGGCGGCCATTGACTTTGAGGTGTACACTGAAAACAGACAAGGAGACATTCGGGCGGAAGTGGCGGAGAAGATCCGGGAAATGCGGAGGCAGAGGGCGGAAAACGTACGGTTGGAGGCCGAACGTGAGGCCGCTGAACGGTATGCACGTTCATGGACGAAGTTCTTCAAAGACGATGTTTGGAGGGTGTTTAAGGTTGGCAGAAAGGAGAAGGAGGATGAAAATGCCACTAAACTGCGCCAAGAGCTTTATGAGCCTGCCGATGTGCTTGGACTCTACCGGATGTTTCCTAAAGAGGTAAGCGTTGCCCGTGATTCCGGGGACGATGCAGTCTTGTGTGGCGGAGTGGTGTGCATTGGACGGGGCTCTTATAAAGAGTACATGGCCGGAGTGCATGAGGGCTTATTGGGGCCATTGGAGAAGCCAGCACCTGCTGTGGAGGACTTGGAGACTGCAGAGAAGAAGGCGGAGGAAGTCAAAGAGAAGGAAGGGTTGGCCGATTTCGAAGCCCCCGAGAATGAACAACCGGATGCAGACAAACCTAAACCGGTGGTGGCACCATACATTGACCAGGGCTCATATGCAGAGGCTACACTTGCGGCGGAACTTGATTTCAGCCAAGTGATCCGCAACGATAAGAACATCCCCGTGATCTTCGAGCAGCCGTTGTATGTGTTCGAAGTGCCCAAACTCACCGGGTTCATCAACCTCCCCCGCAAGATCTACCGGTTCTTCACGACGCGAGACATGGCGGAAGCGGTATCGCAGAAAACGCTCAAAATCGTGGAGGCCAAGAGCAGACCGTTCGAGTACAAGGACAAGTACTTCGCCAAGGAGGAGGAGTTGGAGTGGCCCAAGAAGTGGGTGGAGCGGGGCAAGCAGAAGAACAGCGAGTGGACGCAGGAGCTCGAGGTGGATGAGCGGGTCACCTCAAGAATGAAGGTGTTTGAGTAATGTACATAGACGTAAATTATAAGGATGTAGTCAAGTCTACTCTCATTAGAGACTAGATTGATATCAGTATAAAGACTAGTGTGGAGCTACACTCAAAGTGTCACTAATGTACTCTATACCCTAAGACTAGTTCGGATAAGACCTGGTGTCTATATGCAGGACACATGTCAATACCATTAGAGCACCAAGAGTACAAGATGAATAGTCTACTAGGAAGTTGGAGAGAGGCATGGGACTGTACTGCATACCACCATGCTACTATACAGTACTGACGTACCAGCAATAGTAAATTACAACAAGCGCCAATGCGGGGTTAATCAGGAAGGCTGCAAGTTTGGTTTTGTGGTTGCATGTCACATGATGCAGTTTCCCGCACTGGTCTATATAAAGCGAGGAGATTCCTGCTCAGTTTTAAAGGGAATAAAAATTAGTTCAGCTTGTGATTACCAAAAAAGGAGTTCCCAAGAATAATTATATCCAACCAAGAAGACAAGAAACGAGATGATACTATACCTTCTGAATTACAAAAGTTAATGACAGACCATTACATCCTGGTGCCAGTCTATGAAAGGATTGTAAGCAAGCCCAACAGTTATTGGTGACCAACGAGCCACGTGCCGAGTCACGTGCCACTTTAAAAGAGGGCTTTCCCAGAGACCGGAATGTATATCCTACCAGAACTGGTGAAGGACGCTTCACTATGTGCAGTCCTGCCTTGAATGTCACCATATGTACATTAAAAAGGCAAATCGGCGGGATTTTTCTCCAACGCCAAGTGCAAGGGTCCTAACGAAGTTCACCATCACTTGACCGCATGACTCCACTGGCCATCTCGAAACAATGGCTCCAGCCAAGATTGTGAGTCCTGTGTCTAGCCACTTCAAAGGTTTATTGATAGATCCGCCAAGCCAATACCTCGCATCTTGATTCGAATGCTTCAATATCCAATCCATCAGAATGACAATCAAGACTGGCTCAAGATGCAGCAGTCTCTTCCCAAATCTCCATCACTTCTTTAGTTGGTCATCACTTTTTTGGTTGTTCATCACTTGTTCAGTTCTTCATCGGTCTTCAAATCGTCAGTTTCTGAAATTGCCACATCTGGGAGTTCTAGTGTTCTGCAACTACCTACTTTGCCATTCTTGTCGATTAGTGGTTCTGATCCAATACTATTGAGATTTTGAAATGAACTGAATTCGTTTCAATGATTTCGTTTCAATGATTTCTTTTGGAGTTTGGATCCTTTACCTTTCTGTAAGGCCAAGATCATCTTTCACGAGCTCAGTCAATTGCTTTCTAGAATCTGTTTTTAGTCTATAAATCCGGGTTACTATATACTGTGCAGTATCACGTGACCTGGGGTTTCACCCCATATCTGATTTTATCCACACTTAGTGGTACGTGGGTCCGGCATATACTATTGTCAGTCTTTCATGATTCCATGGATTTATTTCGTAGTAACATTGCTTTAGAGTGCATTGAAGATTGATGTGGTCCTGCATATATTGCCAGCAGAGATCATGTGCACTTTTATTCTCCATTAGACTGACCAGCTTTATTCCGGTACTTCAATTGTTGAGTCTACAACAATACACCATAATTGCTAGGATATGGGGACTAGAATGGGATCAGTGGTGGATTTACTGGGTTTGCAGATGTTTTCCTGTATATAAGCCTGTATGCAGTGCATGCGTTATCTATTCAATCAGTGCACACTAGATCCAATAGGAACCGAGATAAAATGATCAGGGAGTAATAGACGTTTCTGGAAATCGTTAGTTTCAGAATTAGCCGACGTTGCTTAGGAGTGGTGTTGCTTTAGTTGGGAATGTGGACGGTGTTATGTGCAGGACACTCGATTGCATTGGTATTCAGCACATTGTCAATGTCTAATTGTTTGGCTAATTGCTTGTTATTCTCCATTTGATTGTTTATCAGATTGTTTATCAGATTGTCTTGTGTGTGTCCACGTGATGTATCTGTGCAGGCGATTGACGGGAGGCCGAGTCGGCGCCGCAAATGCGCAAAACGCCGGGCCTATAGCGGCCCGCACGGAATATTGCGCGCGCGCAAAGGATTGGCCAGAGATCAAGCTCGCTGAGTATATGCAGGCCGCGACCGGTTTGAAACGCCCCTCGGAAATCTCTCGCACCACCGCCACCATCTATACAGTGCAACCGGCCTCGCACTCTGCAGCAGCACCTGCGAAGATGAGGCCCGCTATATGCAGCACCCACCCTCGATTAGGCTTATCACTCCAATTTGGCCCGCGCACGTCCTTCACCGGCTGCAACCGCGTGCATTGACCTCCAATTCAAAATCACATATAAAGCCTCGCACCGCCCCCCCTGTTCTTTTCCCTGTATCTATTTTTTATCCTCCACAATGGTCTTACCTAACGAACCCGAATTCCAGCAAGCATACCACGAGTTGTTGTCTGCGCTCGAGGACTCCACTCTCTTCACGGAGAAGCCCGAGTACAAGAAGGTCATCCCCGTGGTTTCTGTTCCAGAGAGAATCATCCAGTTCAGAGTTGCTTGGGAAAACGACCAGGGTGGCATTGAAGTCAACAATGGTTTCAGAGTCCAGTTCAACTCCGCCTTGGGTCCTTACAAGGGAGGCTTGAGATTCCACCCTTCCGTCAACTTGTCTATCCTTAAGTTCTTGGGATACGAGCAGATCTTCAAGAATGCGTTGACGGGCTTGATGATGGGTGGTGGTAAAGGTGGTTCCGACTTCAACCCCAAGGGAAGAAGCGACAGCGAAATCAGACGCTTCTGTGTGTCGTTCATGAGACAGTTGGCCAGATACATTGGTCAGGACACCGATGTGCCTGCAGGAGACATTGGTGTGGGAGGCCGTGAGATCGGTTTCCTTTTCGGTGCCTACAAGTCCATGCAAAACAACTTTTCCGGTGTTTTGACCGGTAAGGGTTTGAGCTGGGGTGGTTCTTTGATCAGACCTGAGGCCACTGGTTACGGTACTGTGTACTACGTGGAGAAGATGATCGAGAAGGCCACCGGTGGCAAAGAGACTTTCAAGGGCAAGCGCGTGGCCATTTCCGGTTCCGGAAACGTGGCCCAATACGCCGCCTTGAAGGTCATTGAGTTGGGCGGAACCGTCATTTCGCTTTCTGACTCTCAAGGTGCCATCATCGTCCAGGACGGTGTTACCCCAGAGCAAATCAACCAGATCATCGAGGACAAGGTCAAGTTCAAGTCCTTGGAGGAGATCATCAAGGTCTCTGCCTTCTCTGGTAAGAAGGTGGAGTACATCAAGGGTGCCCGTCCATGGACTCACGTTGGCCTGGTGGACGTGGCCTTGCCATGTGCCACCCAAAACGAGGTCTCCGGCGAGGAGGCCAAGGCTCTTGTGGAGGCCGGATGTCTCTACATTGCTGAAGGTTCCAACATGGGTTCCACCAAGGAGGCCATCGATGTGTTCGAGGCCAACAGATCCAAGAAGGTCTGGTACGCCCCAGGAAAGGCCGCCAACTGTGGAGGTGTTGCAGTTTCCGGTTTGGAGATGGCCCAGAACTCGCAAAGAGTTAAATGGACCGAGGAGGAGGTCGATGAGAAGTTGAAGAACATCATGTACACATGTTTCGAGAACTGTTACGACACCGCCGTCAAATACTCTGTCGATAAGGACGCCGGCTTGCCTTCGTTGTTGAAGGGAGCCAACATTGCTGGTTTCATCAAGGTTGCCGATGCCATGTTCCACCAAGGTGACGTTTTTTAAACTATAGCATAGCTAGTCTACTGTAATATAAGGAAGGATATAACAGAGCGTAGTCGATTCATTGAAAAGAAAAAAGTACTGGTGGACGAACGTTGCTATATGCAGGATTTTGAAATTAAGCTGCCCTCGGGTCACGTGAAACACCACGTGATCATCCCCGGATCTGAACTTTACCCTCGATGTGTCCCGAGGGTGACCTCGGATTGGTTCCTGATGACCCGAAAGGGAGCCTAAAACTTCTCTTTTAGGAAACATGCCACCGGCTAGCCGCAACCCAATTCGACGAAGGTCATAGACCCCGGTTTTGGAGTGCAGTTGCTGGTGTACGGGTGTGTGTGGTGCACACAAGCATTAAAGTACATCACCACGAATACAACCCCAAACAGCGTTCGTCCAGCAACCACACCTCGGAAGCAGCACCCCCGGAATGGAGCTCCCCGACTTCAGCGAGATCCCCGAGTACTTCCCCGTACATCTGAGCATCCGCGTCAACACAGACTTCACGCACGTGACGCTTCTCTCCCAGATGGACGACCGCCTCCAGGCCACCAAGAAAAACACCGAGGGCTTCCTCACCTTCATCTCCGACCACCCACACCTTCTCCACAGCCACCAGACCAACCGGTTCTTCGACTCACAACTCCGAGTATATGCCGACCTCGTCAATGCAAAGTACAAACTCCAACAGCTTCAGGCCACACTCAAAACCGCCCACCGGGGCTTCGTCGACTCCAGGCGCCACGAGCACGACCTCACCCTCGAAAACTACCCCGACTATTTAACCGTCAGCAAGCCCAACTTTGCCGACGCCATAGTACAACATTTGGAAAATGACCCCTCTGATTATGCACCAATCTTGGCCGCCGATGCGTCCTACCAGTATTTAAAAAATGCCCGGTTTGTCCTCGAACACCCCGAGGATCCTCTCCCTGATGATCACAAAGAAGAGGAGGATTTGACGGTGGCGGGTGGCAAAATCTCGCTCAAGGATCCCCACTCCCTTAATTATTTTGTGCACCCGGTGATGCTGCGAAAATGCGGACACATCTACGAAAAAGAACATATAGTGCATGCGCTCCATGGGTCGATCAATTGTCCAATCAATGGGTGCAGCGCGCAGTTGAGCCGTGGCGATCTCCAGGATGATAAGCTTATGGCGCTCCGCGTCAAGGTGTACATGGCACAGGAAAAAAGACGCGAGCGGGCCGTGAGAGTGTGACCCTGATCTAGGATTCCTAGGGTCGTGTCTAGGATTCTTAGGATCGTGTCTAGGATTCTTAGGGTCGTGTCTATTAAGGAGACAATCCTTGCCTGAGAATAAGGTTAAAGGTCAAGGGGCAAGGATCTAGCATCTGGTCTATTACTTACGATTAAGGCTCTAGGGTCGAAGAATATATTCTAACGATCCTGGGGGAGATTGAAGAAGCATCTGGAAAGAGCTTGAAGGATAAACGTTGGGTTCAAGGATATCATCTGATCTATTGTTTACCTATGGGTGTTGTCTAAGAATCGTGTGGTCTAAACTTAAGGGTGAAGGTTAAGGGTCTAGCATCTGATGTACTGCTGAGGATTGAAGAGTTGGGATCTATTACCTAAGGTACGAACTATTGTCAAGGGTCAAAGGATTAAGGTTAAGGATCTGTTCTATTTTAAAGAATAAGGATCTGTTTTATTTTAAAGAATAAGGATCTGCTCTATTGTCAAAGAATAAGGATATGTTCTATTTTCAAAGAATAAGGATCTGTTCTATTGTCAAAGAATAAGGATCTGTTCTATTTTCAAAGAATAAGGATCTTGGGTCTAGGGTCTGTTGCATTGTTCAAGCATCCAGTACTTAAAACTCTTGTCTAAGGATTGAGGTCTAGGATCTGATTGTTGTCTGAAAGATAGCATCTGATCTCTTCTAAGAATCTATTATCAATGGTTCTAGATAATGGTTTAGGCTCTAGCATCTCATCGATTGTCTAAGGATAAAAGAGTTTCAGGATAGGATCTGGTGTCTAGGGTCTAGGTTCAGGATTAAGGATGATTATGGCTGCAATTTACCAGTGGCACAGATTTTCGAATGGCCCATGGGTCTCGAATCGGTGGTTCAAAGGTCTATTCAAGTTCTTCCAAGGGTATAAGTTCTTCCGAGGGTATAAGTTCTTCCGAGGGTATAAGTTCTTCCGAGGGTACTCAAGGTATTCATTTATTGGCGGAGAAGCATTCGAGGGTCTGAGACCTCGTGACCTTGAGGATTCGCAATGTTACTACAATGGATGCGAGCATTATAGCCTGAGGAGGTCCACTTCTAGCCCAAAATCCACCATCCCAAATCTCCAAGAACAACAAAAAAAGCCTTTCAAGGCCCTCCTTCCCCTTTTGGAATCCCAATGTCTCTTGTCTCCTCCCCTCTGCCTTCTGCCTTCCCCTCCTTTGCCAAAAGTCACTATCCCTGAAACTCAGAATCCCTGCATCACGTGACCCACAATCATGTCGTGTCTATGTGCGCGATCAATCTCCCTCCTCAAGGACACCTCCTGTTCTTTCCATTGCTGCTGAAAACACCCGTTTCTTGTTGCTGCTGAAAACATCCGTTTTTTGTTGCTGCTGAATACAACCCTTTCCTTTTGTTACTGTCGTTCTTTCAGCGCTTTCAGTCATCCCAGTTCCTTGTCATGTATGCTCCTCACCGTGCAGACGTGCCTGTCACAGATTTGGACCACGATGAGGATTTCTTAATGGGAGATGAAGACCACAACGATTCGGGGTTCTTGGATTCCTTGGACTTTGCCGACCCCTTCCCCGAGTCCACAGTGGCCCGGTTCAAGCGTTTTTTGCGCTCCAAACTCTCATACCTGCCGCTAAAGCCATCCTTGGCCTACGCTCCTGCTGAGCCTCAATCTGTGCTCCGTGACTATTCCATCAAGCGACTCAATGATAAGCTCAACAAGACGATTCTTGTTTTCGCTGTGTTCATTGTTTTTTTGCTTGGGATCATGTTCCTAGGAAGGGGCACCATCCCAAAGGGCTCTCTGGTGTTCCAGAACGAAAAGATCATTCTTTCCAATTCAACCCACTATTTCCACCCAACCACCATCATGATCAGCTTGGACGGCTTTCATCCGCACTACATTTCCAAGGAGAGGACGCCAGCTTTGAATGACATGTTGGTCAACGAGTATGGGCCTCCATACATGACGCCGTCTTTTCCCAGCTCCACTTTTCCCAACCACTGGACCTTGATCACGGGACTATATCCGTCGGAACATGGAATTGTGGGCAACACGTTCTATGACCCGAAGCTCCAGCGCCAGTTCATTAATACTAACCCCAAATATGGCTTGGACCCGGACTTCTGGCGTGGTGGAGAACCCATTTGGACGACTGCGGGCAACCAGGGCGTCAATTCCGCCATTCACATGTGGCCAGGCAGCGAGGTGCCGGAAATCGGCGAGAATGGGCCTCTGGTGGTGGACAGGTACAACGGTACGGAGTCGCTTGAGGCAAAAGTCGCCCGTGTAATGGGATGGTTGGATGTCGCCGACATCAAGGAACGGCCGCAGCTCTGTTTGGCATATGTGCCGACCATCGACCAGGTGGGCCATAAAGAGGGAGTTGCAGGCGATTTGCTCGTGCAATCCTTAAAAAAAGTGGACCAATTTGTGGGTTCAGTCAAAAAAGAGTTGGCCCTTCGAAATCTTGACGATATCGTCAACTTAGTGGTGGTCAGCGACCACGGCATGGCCCCCACGTCCAATGATAGAGTGCTTATTCTCGATGACCTTGTCTCTTTGGACAAAATCGAGCATATTGACGGATGGCCATTGTTTGGATTGAGACCCACTAGCCAATACACAGTGTCGTCGATCTTCCAAGAGTTGAGTGACAATTTGGCGAAGTCGCCGCTCAAAGACAATTACCACTTGTGGAAAGTGGGTGACATACCCAAGGAATACAACTTCGGTGGCCAGCTCTCGGACCATGCGTTCAACTACCGCTTGGCACCCATCTGGCTTGTTCCCGATGTGGGGTATTCTATCGTTACCAGGAAGGACTACTCCAAAATGCACGACGACTACCACCCCCGTGGTGTGCACGGCTACAATAATACCGAGTTGTTGATGCGGGCCATCTTCCTCGGCTCGGGGCCCTATTTCCGAGCCAAGTTGCCCTCGGGCAAAAAGGTCTTGCCTTTTGCCAATACCGATGTCTACAACATGATCTGTGAGTCGCTTCATATCCGGCCCAGTGCTAATAACGGTACGGAAGGCGGATACCTGGTGAGCTCAGCGAGAGTTTTGCCGGAAACGTGGACCGACGAACTCTCTTATCCGAATGTGCCGTTTAAAATGGACCACATTGTTGAAAACGCCACTTACGACACATTGTGGGCGAATACCGAGTCGAAGCCTGATGGTCTGGGATCCGAGAAGGAATCGCCGAGCTCGGAATCTGAAACCTCGGAATCTGGGGTTTCTCAATCTGAAGATTCACATTCTGAGGGCTCTTCTACGCTCGATAAAGTTATTGGGGATGTGGGCAACCTAGTGAGTGATTTTGACGATGCCGTGGAAGAGACATTTGGGAGTGTGGTGGACTCGGTGAAGGGCGCTTTCGATTCCGTGGAAGTTAAATTAAAGGAGGCGGTGAATGGAATGCGTCGGGGTCTATGATCAAAGCAAGAACCCAACTTTTGAGACAGAAACAAGTTAAGAATAGGACTTGATGAACTTATTGAATCACTGATCAATCCTTACGATGAGTCTAATGGGATAACAGACAACAAGCCATGATCAGAGCGAACTAGGCAGAAGTTATGTTCAGGACTCAGGCTTAATGACCAATCAATTATCTGATAATGATCAGAATAGAATTCAGACTCCAATTGCATCCAATGCATACTGATTAGCTGAGTTCACCCAGAACGTCTTTAGCTGCTTATCTGCTGGTTCTATATTAGCTGGCTGTCAGCTTCTGGGTATCAGTTTCATCATGAAATACCTCCAGGGGAAGTTATGGGAATCAAGATTTAGTTTTGATTTTGTTAGCTAGAGAAGCCCAGTCTACCAGAATACCCCATAACCCATTCTACAACGTCCGAGTTGCAATTTTTGGTGGTGATCTATGTGTTCGTCAATCGCTCCGAGTGAACTCAGTGCTATATACTCCGAAGCACTGGTTGAACTTGAGGCTTATCTTCCCTGCTTCAGGACTCTCCGCCATGGAGTCCGTCTTATGGAATAAGCTTATAGCAGTGCTACCAAGAGGGACACCAATAATGACTCTAGTTTTTTGAGTCTTCCCTACATACATCTTGGGATGTACCAGTTTAGAAGGTACCACTACCCGGAGGAGGTAGAGTCAACCTGAGTTACAGTCAACCTGAGTTACAGTCAACCTGAGTTACAGTCAACCTGAGTTACAGTCAACCTGAGTTACAGTCAGCCTAAACCGTGTTTCAGTGATGGATAGAAGGCCGTTCACTAGTATACCTGTGTTATGGGTTATTGTTGAGTCGGTGGAGTCAGTGTAGTACAATGCGACACAGACCCAATAGTCTAATTGTTAACACATTACCTTAAGTACTTCATGCTGGACAATCTATTCAGCTCAAAATTATAGATCAAAATTATAGATTAAATCTAAAAAAAAGGAAATACCCTGAGTCACATAGCTCGAGTGGATTATTATGGTTTCCGCACGCTTTAGCAGTCACGTGACACAACTTCAAAATACTACACTTACTACTAGTACTCCAGTTTCCATGCAGCCTATCGTAGCCATACTCAGACTATTTTAGAGCAATTTTCAGTCCTGATTTCAAGTTATTTATTTTATTGGCTTTTACTATTTTGCAGTCAGCCCATTTTGCAGCCATTACTCAGAAATGACCAACATCAGAAACTGACGCAGAGTATTCTCCTCCTGTATATATATATATATTAAACATCCATATAAAAGTCTCAAATAAAAAACTACTTCTTATCCCAGTATCGTTTTTAAATAAATTTTTAAAGGGAAAGACTGAAGGGGAAGGTCTGCGCTATGTGCAGGACACAACCATACCTTCACCTATACTCAACACTAACCTCCACTAGTCGTAAAGCGAGTTTCTTTTCAAATGGGAATCAGGCGAATTCGCTATCAAAGAGTCTAGTAAGATACCCGAATATTTCAATACCAATTGATTTATTGGTGGCTCTAGTGCTGACAGCTCCTGCACTCCGACACTCTGCACACTTTTTAGAAATCTGGACTTTTTAGAAATCTGGACTTTTTAGAAATCTGGACTTTTTAGAAATCTGGACTTTTTAGAAATCTGGACTTTTCTGCAATTCGGGCACTAACAAGTGGTACAGTTGCGTGGTTATGAACCCTACATGTCGGGTTATGAACCCTGATGTTCTGGTTATGACCCCGATGTTCTGGTCATGAACCCTGATGTTCTACAAACACACATTTTATGAAGATAAAACCTTTATCTACCCTATTAATAGTCCACTGATTTTCTACGCCTCATTGGTCATGTCTTCACTGGCCATGTAGTCTTCTTGAGGCGTATGCAGGAGTATAGTAATTAGGGGAATGAAAACAGAGAATGGCTCGAAAATAAAAATAGGAAAAAGAATTTACGTAGTTATTGACTCACCAGGATTTGATTCACCGAATTTGTTTCTAGAGAAACAGTGTAATGGAAAATCCTTCACCCCAGATAAACCCGTACACCCGCGAAAAAAAAAAAAAAAATACAACAACAAAAATTCATAGCTAGCTACGAATAAACATTATATATATATATATATATATTTGGTGGTTTACTTTATTTGTTTGCTGCCCTGGAATTAGGTTGCATTAGACTGATGGTTTTGGGATCGTCGGTTCCACGATACTCTCTGGATTATCGAAAAGATTAATGTTTTTATCATTAGCCCTGGGTTATCAGAACCAATGACAGTTGGTTGCTAATAATTAATGATCAGTCTACGGTCGTTAAGCAAAGTTTTTAACGGAGGGTTATTGTTGATGGAGCTGGTTGTGGTGAAAGTTTGGATTGTTGTTGATGGGATTCTGTACGTGATATGGGAGTACCTGGGATACACTTCTGTACATGTTACAGGACAAGTGGCAACAACCGGAGGTATAATTGGTGAAAGCCGCACTGGATCTAACGACGAGACGGATGGAGGGCTGTATTGGATGCAGGACGAGAGCATATCATATATACACGACGGAGTTCGGTATGTATTTCAGGTGGCGATTCTGTACGTGGTGTAGGTGTCATTCGCAGTCGTTCTAGGTGTCATTCGCAGTCGTTCTAGTACTGATGCGACTTGTTATGATGATGGATCCGTTGATGTTTTCTTTGCGCTGCGTGAAATTGAACTAGATGCGGTTAGTTTTAGAATTAGTTTTGATGATAGGTAATTACATGATTCAAAAAAAAAATCTACACCCCGCAAAACCATCTATTGATTCTCCAATGTTACAGTGTCCGTCATAGAAAAGTTATTTAAAAGTCATTTAAAAGTCATTTAAAAGTCATTTAAAAGTCATTTAAAAGTCATAGAAAAGTCATTGAAAAGTCATTGAAAAGTCATTGAAAAGTCATAGAAAGTCTTAGAAATAGTGCTTATTAATTGATACTCTAAAATAATTATATAGCGTACTCCTGCATATATACTCCTCCCAAGATGTCTGCTTCACGTGCCAGTACTCAAGCCTCTGCTCACTACAGATTCTATGAGTTCCATGGGCTTCCACCACTGTACCTCGTTGGACCTTCACAACTTTTCGTAGGGTGTTTAGTATACACTCCGGTATTTACTGTAGTTTGAGTATTTTGGAAATCCTTAATTTCTGTTCAAAAGCTGAGCTGACTGGAGAGTCTAAAGTGAGCGAGAGGTGCTTGTTGAGTGCATTTCTGGAATTCCTTCTTTGGACCTGTTTAGACCGATTCCGCGGATGAAATGCCTTTCGGAGACTGTGGATTCCGCCCTAATTTTCTTTTGAATTTCTTGTTGAAAGTTATTCTGACCCTTGACTTCAGAGCCTGCACACAATACTAAACTATATACACTACTGTAGTATACACCTTATGGCACGTTAGTCTAAGGTACTACTCTATACAGGATACTATATAATGATGTTATATGATTTCATTGGTGTATACGCTACCATACGAATGATCTATAGAAAATCTGGCAGTCGAATTATGTCTCAATGTTTGTATAGACTAGACGGGTTAGTCTGGAGATGTATGGACTAGTAGAAGTCATGTATATGAAACCATACTTTTAAAGATGCATCCAGTTAAAGATTCTGTCCAGTCTGTCTGGTCAAATTCTGACTGATATGTCTTGTCTGCCCCTCTGGACTATCCACGATCAACCATCCAACATCTCATTGCAGGGACTATATCCAATCTCATTCAGGGACTATATCCAATCTCATTGCAAGGACGGGCTGGGTCCAATAGACCTCAAATGAATTATCAACCTTCATGCGTTTAGCATTAGTCATGGAAATAGTCCCACTTAGTGGGAGCTTAGTGATGACTCGTTAGACCCACCATTAAGAGTAATTTTATTTCCTTATTACTCCTCTCAAGTCCATCCAACCATCAATCGGTCCATCAATCCATTACCAAGTCTGGTATGGGTCTTCGTCGGTTTCACTGACCACAATCTCTGCATCGGGAAGCTCGGCCTCAAGTTGTTTCTTCATCACCCCAAGAAATGCCCGCTCCGTATTGGAATGGTTACATGCCACCACAGCCGACCCCGACTCCGTAAAAAAGAGCGCCTCGTGGTGTGATAACTCCCCCGTGTAGTACACATCCGCCTGCACATTCTTGAACACTGACCCCCCGGACCCCGCACAAATGGCAATGGTCTCCACGGTCTTGGATGGACTCTCTCCTTTGGCCACGCCCACCTGCACATACTGCAACCCCAAGGATGCCTTGATGTTCTGCACAATTTCCTCGAGGCTGGCCGGTTTCTGGAGCGTCACCAAGCGCCCCATGCCACATTCGGGCTCTTTTGCATCGGGCTGGATGACTGCCCGCGACTTTTCGCCCAATTGGCCCACCACGCCGTCCGCCAAAAAATCATTGACGCCACCTTTCGCGCTGTCCACCGCGGTGTGCGGCGAGTACACGCTGATGTTGTTTTTGATGAGTTGGAGGAGCGACTTCTGCTGAGGATCATTTTTGGTGATGGACTTTAAACCCCGGAAAATAAACGGGTGGTAGGCAATCACGTAATTGCTTTTGCTTTGGATGGCTTCTTTGGCCACGGCCTGCGTGAGGTCCACCGTCAAGAGGATCTTGAGCTGCTCGCTGCCTTCTTCGGCCGACGAGTCCACCAAGAGCCCGGTGTTGTCCCAGGTGCGGTCGGCCAAATGTAAGGGGTAGAGCTTTTGGACTGGCGTTAGTGCTTGAGTGCAGGAGAAGGAGACTAGGGTTACATACTGGCGTTGGTGGCACGGGCCACTGCTCGGTTGGAAGTCATGGTTGTAAGTAGATGGATGTAAACCACTGAGATTAGATACTTGAGGTCGTACTGCGCGCACTTGGAGAATGGAAAAAAAATGCGCAAGCCCGGAATCGAACCGGGGGCCCAACTATGGCAAAGTTGGATTTTACCACTAAACCACTTGCGCAACGAACTGCCTCTTGCCAGAATTGAACTAGCGACCTTTGCATTACAAGTGCAACGCTCTACCACTAAGCTAAAAAGGCATTTCTTGATGAGAAAATGGTTAAAAGAGTCAAGGGTACAAAGAACATGCCATTCATTGCCCTTGAATGGGCCCCTTCACGAAACATTCAACTCTTTAGTTAAACAATTTAACAAATCAAATTCTTTGAGTGAGTTTCCTCGAAGCCACATGACTATGTGAAAGGAATTCCGAGGGTCAACCCACGGTGCACCCGTACACCAGACTTCATAGTCACATTTGGCCCCACTTCAAACCCCCACGTTTTCCTTAAAAACGGATTAAAAGGAAAGAGGGTAAACCTTGAAATCCGGGGAAATACGTATAATTTCAAGCCGTGGGAAAGAGTTCCTGCACGCAAGGCACAATGGGGATAAGTGGAGTTCCGGCCCCATTGCAGCCGCATTCCGAGGTACCACAATACCCCGGCCATCTGAACCGTCTTCTGGTCTAGCCACCCAAAAACGCCAAAAGCCCTTTTCTCTCTATACCTTGACTCTCTCAGTCCAAACCCAAATCCATTTATTGGGTGCACGGATGTTCTGTGGGTGGTGGGTCTAAGTGGTGCACATAGCAGAGCCCCACACGCACCACGGCCAACCAGTGCCATTTACAGCCCATCTCCAGGCACCAATACCATCAGCTCAAAGCACCTTTCCCTACCCACATTCTTTCCACGTATCATTGTCTGGCGACTGCATACACCCATTTATAGAATCCCTTCAGAAATACCCTCTCAGAAACACCCTCAGGCATACTCCAGCAAGGATAGATCCTCCAAACATCCCCAACCATTTTCACATCCCAACCATTTTCACATCCCAACCATTTTCACATCCCAACCATTCTCCAGTCATAATCAGAACACACGGAAATCTGGTAGGATCAAATAGTACTATCCAAAAAACAATTGTCTGGATCGAAGTTGTATAGTTACTTTCATCAAGGTCAATTCTTTTTAATTGGTCAGAATCGGTGGTAATTTTGGGGATCTCAGTTGGTGGTAATTTTGCTAATCTCAATTGGTGGCAATCTGTGGTTGTAAGAATCAGGGACTGAGAAATTGGACTAGACTAGTGAGCAGTGTTAGGTAAGAACCGCGTTTCATATAAGCTTCAGCCAAATTCGCGGATACAGCCAGATCAGGGGCAAATCAGAGATTGCTGAGAGTTAGATTGCTGAAATACTTGATATGCTGGAACAACTCTACGAAGGCCTGAGCAGCCAGGGGCCGGAAGGGCCAGAGAGGCTGGAGATGCTGGGGATGCCAGACTTTAACCATCTCGCCACCTTTTCCCACCGGGAAAAATACACCTCGGTATACATGGGCCAGACTATAGTGGTGAACTCATCGGATTGGAGGGATAGCACGCTCCTTAAGTTCCAGCTCTTGGCTGGGTTCTTGAATTTCATTGTTTTTGGTTTGGCCGAACAAACCATCGGCACCGCCATTCCGCATTTGGAGGAAGACTATCATATTGGCGATTTCCATGTGGGCATGATTTTCCTTGCCTCCACTTTCGGTTACTTTGTCATGGCCTTGGTGTCTGAGATCTTACATCGGTCGTTGGGCGTGCGGGGCCTTGGTATGTTGGGTGCCCTTAGTATGTCTGGTGCATACTTTGCCATCAACCAGAAACCGAGGTTTGGGCTATTTGTCGTGTGCTACTTTTTTTCGGGCGTGGGCTTTGGAACGCTCGATGCCACCTTCAATGGCTGGATGGCCAACTTGGTGGACTCCAACCAGATCTTGGGCATTCTCCATGGCTGCTACGGCATTGGCTGCATGATCCTGCCGCCTGTTTTGACCCGGCTCATGCAGAGAAAGGTCAACCCATGGCTCTGGAACGATTACTACCTTGTTTTAAGTGCCTTGGCTGCTTTCAATGTGGTGTTTTTCGGTCACATCTTCCGCTACGAGACACCGGCCAAGTTCCGCTTTATGCTTGGGCTCTTGGAGGCCCGCAAAAGGCAACTGGACAAGAAGAGTGCCGACTTGGAGCTCGACGACCTGGTGGAGAATCTGTCGAGAGAGATCCAGGAAGAACAGCTGGACGATTTGAATATCGAAACAGAATCCGCTTCGCTAGGCCAGTCTCTCCGCTCCAGAGCCATCTGGCTATTCTCCATCTCCATGTTCATTTATGTGGGTGCAGAGGTGGCCTTTGGGACATGGCTCATTACCTTCTTGACACGGATCAACCATATGGAGTTCCAGCCGGCCTCTTACATGGCCACAACTTTCTGGACAGGCTTGACTGTGGGCCGGATGTCTTTGGGGTTCATCACTGCTCGTCACTTTAGTCACGAGTTGACGGCCAACTTTGTCTATGTGATGTTTTCGTTCATGCTCCATCTTTTGTTCTGCTTGCTTATCTTCACGCCGTTCATAACCTTGCAGTTCATCAATGTGTTCTTTGGGGGGCTTTTCGTGGGGCCCATTTTCCCCCACATCATTTCCACGGCAGTCAAGGTATTGCCTGTGAAGTTCCATGCCACAGGAGTCGGGTTTATCTGTGCTTTTGGAGGAGGAGGAGCAGCAGCCGTGCCGTTTTTGGTTGGGCTCGTGGCCCAGGCCAGCGACACCGGCTTGAAGTTCTACCCTATCTTGATCACCATCCTCTATGGAATCTTGCTTGCGCTCTGGGCCCTAGTGGCCAGAAAGTACCGGTACGCGTGGAACAAGCCAGTCCGCCAACCCGATTCCGGCATCCCAGAATAGGAAAGCTTTTCATGTCCCTGTCGTGTCCATTATCACCATAGAACACATCCACTAGATACAGAGACAGGAAAGAACCTGGAATTTACAGCGATGGATCTACTCCGGAGAATCAATACGAGATCCACCAAATCTGGTCAGCGTCATCAGTGGAAGCAGCTCACGGTCCACGTGTTATAGAACTATCCCGGAATACTAATGACTCGAGCAGCATATAGATGGTGTTTGGTTAAAGGCCAACAGCAGGCCCGGAGCAATCATAGATGAATGGAATGAATAGAATGAATAATATAGTACTATACTAAGAACTGGAAAACTAGGACTATGACCCTCTGATACCTGTACATAAGGATTATACTAGTTGATATTGATAGGTTATATGCACTCCCTGAACTGACAGACATGGACAGACTCAGCAATGGCACTCATGATTTATATTACAGTTATTTCAATATTCCATATTTTGACTACTGCATCTACTGATTAAGCTTTTAGAAGGTCTTTTTTTCTGACACCTAAGGGTGTTTCTAAGGCCATTACCGTATTTCTCACAAGCCATAACACCATAACTTTTCACACACTGGGTTACAAATCTCCAAACTTCGGTAGCCTTCTTTTGGCGTGGCTTTATATATTATATCCAAATTTTAGCCAATTCTGTAGCGCTAAGGCGGAGTTGGATCGAGGTATTGTCACTAACACTGATACAGAACTGCATACAGACACACAATCTGACACTGCAACTCATCAGACACAATTGTAGGTATGGCCAGAATGGAGATAATAAGGCATCCTATCTATACCTAATAGATGAAAAGTTGTAACTCAATTTAAAAAAAGTACATGGTTGACGGATGGTGAAGTCACCATAAGTGTTTAATCCGGGGGTATATGCAGGACCTGGGTATAAATGGGTCCGTTTTGAAGTCGTCTGCTTCTCGAAATCCATCGATCCCAAAATGATTGAAAATGATTTAAAATAACTCAAAAATCACCCATAATCACTCAAAATCACCCATAATCATCCATAATCACCCATAATCACCAAAAAGACCCAAAAAGACCCAAACTTATATTCTGCATATTCTTCAGTATGTATTTAAAAGTATTGGCATTACCACAGAGGCCGATCTATATATAATGACTAAGGAGAATAATTATAAACAGCACTACGTCAACGATATATAGGAGGTGATCCCATTTTAAAGAATAATGCAATAATAATAGATCAAAAGATAATCCAGATGATAACAGATATATCAGGTCCATGTGATAAATAATCCCACGCATAAAAAGAATAGTGACGCTCTTGATGGATTATATGCTTTATTATATAAACCAGATGATAAATAAAAGTAATTTCGGAATTCAAAAGAAGATCTAAACCCGTACATTACAGGGGGTTTATGCTGACGGTCTTGGATTGAGCAGCATGGACTGCGTTGGTAGTTTCTACCGGAAGGACTGATACCGGTCGTAGATACAATAAGTACATGGAGTGCTTGCACGTATCCAGTTTCGACTGGCTGACGGTTTTAACAGAGGGGAAGTTGGCGAGGGTATTGGACAGGTTGTGGTGGAGGTGCTGTGTGTTGAACAGGATGTTGGACATCTCGCTGTTCGAGCGGTTGCAGGTCTGGGATTTATAAACAAAGTGATATCAGATGTATATTCGAATACGGAGATTAAACTTCGAGAGATCCCTGGAGGATCCATCTGGTTAGGCGAACCTGCTAGTTCTTAGATACTTTGCACTATTCCGGGTAACGCCTTTCAGGACTTTCCTGAAACAGCCGATAGTCGAGCATGGAACGCGTAGTTTCCATTTGTCTGTTAGAATTCCATATCAAGGAGATTTTGCGGCTAACCCCAGTCACAGATACTCAACTCTAGGGCCTGTAGGATTACTCCTCACACTCGCAGGGGTCAATATGCAGTATCCGATGAAACAATAGGCGTGCTCCATGGAATCGGTCCAAGGAGGTCTCAAGAAAGGGCTCAAAGAAAGTATTGGTCAGGTCTGTTCTTGGACGATTTGAAGGAGTATCCATGCTACGGTCCAGAATGGGAAATCTTGCATATAAGGAGCGGGATCTCCTTCTATGGGAGGTTTATGGGAGGTGGAGAGGGAAGCTTCCTGGCATTAGTTGCAACCACAACAATACAAAGAACTAAGATGACAAGTATTTTTTAAATTAAGGGAATACCGTTGCACCGGGTACCAAAGGATGGAAACAGTAAGAAGCAAGCCGAACAAATTTACAAGTGAGTTGGTAGGTGAGCGAGGGACACGTGATTTGCACCCATTAAACGGCCCCACGCTTATTTTCCCACACACACCCGGGTTCGTGTTGATGAGAGAATATGTTTCTTTTGCAACCAAGGAGAACAGATATCCGTTGAAGAGTCTGGAATTTGTGTTTTTGTTCGGAGGATGAAACGACCCAAGTCAATAGGTCGGAACTGGATATAAGCCCCGGAACTGGATATAAGCCCCGGTTTCAACTCCAGGGTCACGTGTGCGACCATGAAAGACAATGGTTCAGCAATGGGCCGCAGTTTCATTATGGGTGGTAACCGCTGGTTGTGGAGGTGACTACAAAGTGCGCTAAGAGAAGATTTTGGGGAGATCAAATTAGATCCATAACGTGTTGCTGTAGAATGGAGTACCCATACTTTCAGCTCCTATTACCACCACATACAACAGCAAAAAGGAGCATCCCAGGTTTCAAAGGCACACTACCATAGTAGAGGCATAGAAGCTGTAGCTGTAGTATCAGGGTAGTATCAGAGTAGTATTAGAGTAGTATTAGTAGAAGCAGTAGTAGTACTTAGGGTAGTATTAGGGTAGTACTGGAGTAGTAGTATTTCCTAGAGTAGTCCTTAGAGAAGTATTAGAGTAGTAGTAGTAGAGTCTTTCTTAGAGTCTTTCTTAGAGTCTTTCTTAGAGTCTTTCTTAGAGTCTTTCTTAGAGTATTTCTTAGAGTCTTTCTTAGAGTAGTATTAGAGTAATAGTATAAGCAGTAGTAGTAATATTTCCTAGAGCAGTGGTGATATTTCCTACAGTGGTGGATGTAGTAGTAGTAGAGTATTTCTTAGAGTAGTACTTAGAGTAGTACTTGGAGTAGTACTTGGAGTAGTTTTTAGAGTAGTACTTAGAGTAGTACAGTGGTAGACGTAGTAGTCGTAGTAGTAGTAGTTGGGTCAGTAGTAGTAGTATTAGAGTAGTAGTAGTAGTAGTATTAGAGTAGTAGTAGTAGTATTAGAGTAGTAGTAGTAGTAGTATTAGAGTAGTAGTAGTAGTATTAGAGTAGTAGTAGTATTAGAGTAGAAGCAGCAGTAGAAGTAGTAGCACTTAGAGTAGTACTTGGAGTAGTACTGAAGTATTTCCTAGAGTATTTCCTAGAGTATTTTTGGAGCAGTACTTAGAGCAGTACTGGAGTATTTCTTACAGTATATCAGTATATTAGTATATTAGAGAAGACAGTCAGAGGCCTTAGGAGGCCATTTCTTTGAATCCTACAATGTACTACTACAAAATACAGAGTCTTGAAAAATGGCAGGATAAAACGTGTAGTACATTTGTCTAGTACTGTAGTCTCAGTACTTGGCAATTGACAGTTTTGGAACTGTAGGGCCGTTTTGGAATATTGTCTGCTCCACTACTCCACTGGTCCACTGCTCCACTCCACCACTCCACTGATCTACGCCACCACTCTAGTCTTTTCGCTCCAGCTTCCCAAATGGGATTTCATCAAGAATGACTTCTGGGACTTTTAGTGCCTGAAACTAATTTATCAAATCTGATCCATAAGAAACCAGACTAGACTAGACTACAGTAGACTAGAGTGCAAGGGAAGGACTGATGGAGCGGGGAATAGGTCTATTTCTATGGCTTTTAAACGGGATTCAGGATTGGAAATGGGAATCAGGATTTGCTGTTGCACTGATCAATTCATACGAAACCTGGCTGATTTGTGGCTATTTAATCCCAAATACCTTTATTGATTTTACTCGGTAGAGTAATTCCACTGTGGACTATTTACTCAACAGATTTTTGTTTGTAGGATTTGACTTTTGGGCTGAAAACTACAACTGTTTTTTTCAAAAAAGACATCTTTTGGTCTTTTGATGGGAAAATAACGAACCTTACTTCTTTCTATGGGTGAATAGTTTCCGTAGACTGATGATAAGATAGACTTTGATGAAGAATACTCCATTGGATTGAGAAAAATCAACAGAACTGAAGGAATGCCTAGTGGACCAGTTTGATTGAAAAAGTGTAATTTGTAAGGAAGTCCAATTTGATGGGTAATTTTCAGACCGCTGGGTAAATCTAGTACCATTCCAGTACAGCTTGAAGAATAGTACACTAACCAGACAAATATCATAGTGCTTTATAGTAGTATACCATAGTACTCTATAGTAGATCAGTAGAGTACTATGGTGGATTAGTATTGTGTGCAGTCCTTGAACAGTATGGGTTCAGCCTGCTACAAGAAGAATTTCTATCATATATGAATAAAGGAAAGAGAGTGCTTGTATGCAGGATCCACTCTACACTTCCAATACGCTAGACTATCTCCAGTACTGCTATTCTCTCCGGTACTGCATACTACTCCATCCCTCCTTCTACCATCTACGGTCTACTGTAGACTAACTATTTACTGTAGCTTTCCATGAACTTGTCCCAAGGTGTTGTTCTCTGATTATGTAAGATATGACTGTTTATGGTTTAGTACAGTAGGACAAATAGTGCAGTAATGGGTATTAATTTACGGATTCCTGAAATACCTGTTATCGAACTCTAAATGTTACATTCTTCTAATACCTCTATTCATCAACTGCACTCACTGGCATTTCCACATCTCCAGATCTCAGTCTCGGACATTCCATTAATAGTCCAGAACCGTTCACACAGAACCTTCCACTCTTTGTACAATTTGACGTCTGTCCAGTCCACTGTCCAGTCCTCTGTCCAGTCCACTGTCCAGTCCTCTGTCCAGTCCACTGTCCAGTCCTCTGTCCAGTCCATCTGTGCATTCTGTCCATTCCCCGCCATCCTGCGCATCACTCCTTCCAACTCCCAGATCTCGATTATCTCCAACTAATCTCTTCTCAATTGTCGTGTCCACTACTAAAACTGTCTTTACCTTGCTCCTTATCACGTGCCTGAACAGCCAGGACAGCCAGGACAGCCAGTCCTATGGACTCTTACCTCGACATTTTTGCTAGAGAGATCCGCCTTGCGCCACCCACTCCTCAGGAGTAAATCCCTTTTGTGTGAAAGCATGGATGGCGGCAATTTCGTCCTTGAGGGCGGTGTTGACGAGTCGGTGCCGCATCAACTTGTTTTTGCCCTGGAACTTGGTACTGACGATGACCACGGCGAAGGCCTGGCCACAGCCGCCAGACATGTCTTCCACCTGTACGAGTTGAGCGTCTAGACGTTTTTCTATGAGGCTTTTGAGCGAGTCGGTGGTCAAGGGCATGGTGCTGATGCTATAGATAAAGACGTTGACTTCGCATATACCCTCAGGCACTGCACATAGTACTGGCACTGCACACAACGCCATACCTGCACACAACACTGTCACTGCTCGAACTATATACACTAACCTTATTGTCACTGACTCATAACTAATTGCCATTTAGTAGATTTCCATACACTGGACTATACTTATATCTGTACTGTACACTATAGACTTACACACAGACCAACGTCAAAATGGACTTCAGGACCTCCAGAATTGAGGTAGCTTTAGTACTTCAGCCAACTCAAGTAGGCAGTCACTTCAAGTGTTGAGCAATAGCTTTTGTAGACCCAGTACCAAGTAAGCAAGCTGAACCAAGTCCAAAGCTTAGCACTTTTCGAACCATTTAATAATCATGAAACAACTTTCAAGTATGAAGCAATCACTTTCCTGAATCAGACAGGCTTAAGCACGTTTTAGTTCAAAGTGACCGAGTTTATCCCTTTTCTAGATTCAGTACCAACCTTTAATCCATTAGTTAGTCAAACACTTCGTCTCACGTTGGTTCACTTCTGGACTCACTTTCGCTTTTCCTTATCCTTCTTTTCTGGGGTGTCCAAGGCCTCGCTAAAGAACTTGGGGTTGCTCTTTAAGGTCTGGTTGATTTTGGCCGTGACATCTTTAGGCACGATGGCCTCCAACTTGCCGTCCTTGGGGGCACTTGGGAACTGGCACTTTTCGTAAAACTCCCAGAGATCATGTGGAACGACCGCAAGATCCTCGTGCATCTCGATCAACTGGTTGACCACTTCGATGGCAAGGAAATGCGCATCGCTACTCTGGTTTTCGCCCGTTTCAATGGTTGAAGCCTTGGAGAGGAGAATGTTGGGCGCAATCACCGTGGCCAAGTTATGCGTGTCCATTTTGGACCCGGTTTCCTCATCAATCTCGGCAAACGACGCCACCCAGCTGAAGAAGTAGAGCAACACCTCTAACAAGTTGCGGTGGCTTCGAGGAAGCATACAGCACACCAACTGAAGCACGCGTTTTTGTTTCTCAATGTTGCCTGCTTTTTTGGATAGAATCCACAAATCATAAAGCTTGAACGTTAACAATGGGTTCGGGAGCTCCCGGAGCCATTTCTTCATCAATGCGGCCAACTGCACTGCAGAGTAGTTGTTGAAAACGGGAGATTTCAAGGGTGCATTGTTGATCTGCGTCGTCAATTCCCTTAAGTTCTTGATGTTTCCATTCAACCGGAAAATACCTTCCACCGACATATCCTTTTGGCGAAGTGCTTGGATCACATCGTCCACCACGATGGGGATTCGAAGTTGTGACGGTCCAACACCCAAACTGGAGTCCACTCCGTACTTTCTCGTGACTTCTTTCAAATCACTTCCAAAGACGGCAAGTGCCTTTCCTTTGTCGTTGTTTCCGCCAAACCGAAACTTGTCCCAAAACGTCCCTTGCTTCTTTGGGTGCACAAGGTTCCAGAGTTCTTCTCGCGTATACTCATTGCATATTTCTAGGAAGGCTTCCACGGCCACAAATCGTAAGATCTTGTGTTCGTGTGCAGTCAACTCACTGAAATATTTATGCTTGAGTTCCGTGGGTGGCTCTTCGTTAGGAGCCACAGGGTTGGTCGGTTCCGATGGCAACGCATTGCCTGTTTTCTTCAGCACCGTCCGGATTTGCTGGCTCTTCTTCTGGTACAACGAATTGTGGTGCTTAAATGCGTTTGGACGCTGCTCACGTGCTTGTTCTGCAGCCACAATCCGGGGAATATCGTCCAATGTCAACGACTTCTCGTTCTTCAAGAGATCCGAAGTGCGGTTGAGACTGTTACTCGTGTTGCGTTGCTGTGGCTCGTCCCTGATCTTAAGTTGGTTTACTTGGAAATTGAACTCATCTGGATCTCCACCACTCGCCAGGGGTACGAACGACATATTGCTGGAAGTGCTTTCCTTTCTTGTGGCCGGGATCCGGGTTTCCGAATCGATGGTATTGTCGGCCTTGGCGGTGGCTGCTTCAGGCGCCTCGATAATCACCGATTTGCGGGCATTCTTTTTGACGGAGCTGAAAAGTTTCTGGCTCTCTCTCTTCTTTCGGAGAAGCGTGACTTCGTCAAGAGTCTTGGAGTATGTGGTTTCGGTTTCCAGAGGCTCCTCCATGATGTGAGACATCTCGCTTCGGGCATGTTCATTTGACACGAGCGAGTCCTTCTTGATGGCGGATTTGGACCGGAAAAAGGCGATCTTCAAAAGATAAGTAAGCTGACTCAAATCGGAGACTCGCACAAAGCCGGAAGTATAGCCCACTCCAGGCTTGGCATGCGTCACTGAACACTCAGTACATATGATCGAGTTATCTGCCCCATATAAGTAGGACTCGATTTTGAACTCGGCCGATGACTTTCTCTGGCAGTTGGAGCACTCAAAACATTTAATGTGCCATCTGGTGTTGTCAAAAAGAACACATGCTTTTTCAATGCTCTTCAGACACGCTTTACAGGAATCCGTAGCGTTTCGCCTGACTGAAAGCCTAGCATTGATGATTCGCTCCTGGTCTTCACTGGAGACTACTTCCGATGACTCGATTTCCTCGTAGCTTTTGATAGTTCCCAAAAACCCATCCAAGGCTTTGGTGTCACACCTTAGCTTGTTCAACTTCAAAGCATTACTGATACCCATTCGTATCAAGAGCTTCAAGTAGTGTGCACACCCAGTGATCACGGAGAGAAGCTCTGCAGAAAGACTACCCGAGCCGGAAATCTGGTTGGATTTCCGTAGAATCGCCAAGTAGCTCATGAGCTTTCCAGAGATGTTTCTGGGCTCTTTCCTCAACGTCTGGAACTTATCAAAAGCATCCACCGAGTAGATCTCCTCGATCAAAGCGATTTTGGAGTCGCTCAACGACGGCTTATCTGGCTTGAACTCAAGGCACATGTTCATGACCAAATCCAAGCCTTTGAACAAGATTTCCAAAAAGAGAATCAATTTGGCTGTCACGTGTAGTCCTGACAGACGCTTTCCTGTGCAGGCCGAAAGAAGCATCTCGGAAATGCACGAAGCAGAGGTTTCTTCAAATCCAGATAGCGTGATCCAGCATTTCAACACAATGGCCTCGATCTTCAGCTCCACTATTAAGAGATCCTTGGGTGCTATATCTGATGTCATAGCTGCTACCGACAATGTATCAGGTAGACCCACACAATCCGGAGTTAGACTGACGTTCCAGAACTTGAACACCATGTAACACTCCGGATGCCATTGCTGGTTCTTTCCACTTTTGAAAAGCTCCACAAACTGTTTAATGATGGACGACTGGCATCCTTCACACTTGGTGGCAAAGAGCTTGGAGTAGTGGAAATGGCAGTAGATGTTGTTCTCGTGCTCATAGTAACTTTCCTCTGACTCAAACACCTTTCCACATGCATAACACTTAAAGTGCTCCAAGTGATACTTGTTTCCCAACGCCGTGATATAGGGGCCTCGTAAGGCACTATCGCAAGTAAAACAGATGAGGTCCAACTTCTTGAAGTAGTCGTACTCACAAAGGGGAACTTGTTGCACGGTACCGTCTTCAGCAGTGATGTCAAACGGGAAGAATTTGGACGAGCATTTGACTCCACACTCGTGGCACTTGAAACAGTCAATATGGTATGCTCTGTTCAAGGCCCTGACAAACTGACCATTAATAACTTCCTTGCATGCGTAACAGGTCTTGCGTTTTTTGCTTCCGGTTGGGATTTTCTGGAGATCTTTGTTGGGCTGTCCAGCTAGATCTCTAGTGCCTTCTCGACTGGGCCGACTGGACTGGTCTCTGGTAGCTTCCCGGCTTGGTCGACTGGACTGGTCTCTGGCGGCTTCTCGACTGGGCCGACTAGATTGATTGGCATTTTGACTTGAAGACAGTTTTTGGGGTGCATACAGTGAAGTGTTGCTGGCCTTGAGAGACGTTTGCAGAGAAGTCTGCGTTGGGATTGCTCTCTGCAGCAGCTGCAGATTTAGAGACGGTCTGGCGTGGCCCTGTTGGTCAGCTTGAGGAGTGGATATGTTTGGAGAAGAAAAATGAAAGTCCAGTAATAGATTCTGCGATGAATTTTGGAAAAGATTGGAGGATGTATGGAACGGGTTGGAAGAGGTCCGAGATTTCTCAGGGTAAGTGTGCAGCCTTTGAGGCTCATCCATGGTCATTGCAGGCATGGATTTGGGGGTTTGGGAGGAGTTGCGATCGTTCGATGAGGATAACATGTTATCGTGACGTTTGAGAACAAACGTGGCTTCATTGTAGGGATTATCCGAAGGTTGTAACATGTCAGGAATGTGGAAAGGAGCATTGGGCGACACAGCTATAGTATGACGGTTGGACGGAGGTGATTTGGACCGAGTCCTTGGCTCGTGCGGAAGCTTCAAGTTTGAGCTAGAAGGCCCATTGGAGGCGACAGCCTGGGTCGGTGTCAAAGGCAGGCTGGAGCCCGTGGAGCTGGGCAGCTGGTTCCCCAAGTTCTGGTGGGGGATCGGCGGAATCAACGACGTCCAGTTGGTGGACAGCGAGTTCTGACGGCTGTGGTGCGGACTCTTGTGAGTGGGGTTGTAATTGCGGGCCGTGAAGGTATTGTGGGAGTCGTGACTGTGGCTTCTGTTGTGGGTAAAAGAGGCAGAAGGGGAGGAGAAGGGCTGGGACCTCGGATCAGGATCGGCGAAGGGTCGCATCTCGGCATTCGGCAGGTCCAGTGCAGCGGGGCGGCGAGGTGTGGATTGCCGGAAAGGAGACACATTCAAGGCACGGAAGAACTTCTTGGGACTGCTGGAATGTTGAGATTTCGGCGTGGAGTCCGACATGGTTTATAGGGGCTGACTTGTTGGATAATAATACACACTATTAGGGAATGGATATGGATGTGGTAGTGGCAACACTGTATGGAATTGAACACAGTTCGTACACAGTAAGATTAGCGGGGATCTGTAAATCCTCAGGAAACGTGTGAGGGGGACCAATAGGAGAGGCAAAAAGTCCCACAAAAAAACAGGGGCAGGGGCGCACGTGACGAGAGTGCTTTAACACGGACCACGGTATATCAATAGTTTTGGATTTGTGGATACGGCGGGCGGCCGGAAAAGGTGGGGGACGTTTTCGTTGGAGACGGGATCGGAATTTTGTCTGTTTACCTGTCGCGGCGGGAGGTACGGGTGTGCGCGCGCCAGTATGTGGACACCCAGAGGATGAATTTGCAGCACGAAGACGCCCAAAAAAGCTCCAAAAACAATGCAAAAAAACCCGGGAAAACCGGCGGAAAAAAGGGGTCCAGAAACCTAGACGTGCGAAGAGGCCGTTTTGGATTTAACTTGGTCGAAATTCCGGCTGAAAACGGCGCACTCACGGGCTCAAGGCGGAGCAGAGACCACAGCAGACCAACGAGGAAAAAAACAGACTGCTCAAAGGGCGCGAAACAACAAGATGCAATCGGGCCCGCCCAACGAGAAAAAGAATGACTGGGGTAAGGTGTACGGGTTTCCGGGGTAAGTGGCCTGGGGTAACTATGGCCGAAGAAAAGAGGAGTGGGATGGAATGTGGAAGTGGAGAGGTCTGGCCGCGCATTGACTTTTGCCGTAAACAAAGAAGAGAGCTGGCCCACTTTTCCTTGAGCTGGGGTCGTGCGCACACCAATTTTATGGCCCATTGTTATTTGGCGTGGCTGGTTACTGCATCTACAGGGCTTGGCCAAACCGGCCAGTACCACTGAGAGTTGCAACAATGTATTTTAAAGGATCTTGGAAAAACGGCGTGTTCCTGCACACCACCCGGCACTGCACCCATACCCCGGAACTGTGCCCACTCTCCGTCCCTTAAATTCCCCGCCTAAACCTGCCACCAGGAACGGTGGACGTGGGGTACAAGACCACCGATGGTTAGCCGGAATTCGAATACCGGTTTACGCTTAAAACCGGTTTGTTTAATCCTGTGTTTACTCGAAATCGGGACGGTTTATAAAGAGATCCGGTCCTGGTGTACGGATCTGCGCTGCCCATTTCCGAGGGTCTTCTGTCTTAACTTGTCCTACACCATAACCACAAGTCAAAAAGCCCACGACGAAATATCTAGCTACTTGAAGCATTCAGGAGTTTGGGGTATTTCGGATTTGATCCAAATCCAACATTATTAAACATTTATGCAACGCTCCGGTATATAAGCGTGTTCCTGTACATAAACACACCCGGATCTCCTCTGATTACTTCCCATCCAGTCTACGGTATTGCTTTTTCGGATAGCCACATTTTTCATCTTGAAATAGCGCCATCTTGGTATTTTGGCCGGTTTGTTATCTATTGGGGAACCGGTTAAGAATTACAATTCCTGTATATACACCCCTATATACAGTATTAGACGAGTATATGCAGGTACATTCACCACGTCTCAAGCATTTAAACTAGGCAAGTCTTCGCTTCGGCCTACATTGCAAATTCCGGCGCTTAATATAGATTCGGTGATTGGGGAAGATCTATGCAGGACCTCCTCGGAACCTTAACCCCATCGATCTAGACCATGACGGGCATACGAGTCCATTGATTGGTGTTTCAGGCTTGTTTCAGGTTTGTTTCAGGTTTGTTTCAGGTTTGTTTCAGGTTTGTTTCAGGTTTGTTTCAGGTTTGTTTCAGGTCTGTTTCACACTACTATAGACTTTTATAGACTACTTAAAATAGGTTAAGATCCGCCTAGACCAATTCCTAAAACGTTTAGCTTATTGGTGTAAAACCAAGGCTAGAGTCAATATGGTGCAGCCGTCCTGCATATAGCCATTGGAACCGGGCCCAAGACAAAACGGGCGGCATTCGAAGCTTATCCCTCTACATTCCCCTGCATATTTGGTAACTACCACGTTGTATTGGTCCTGCATACGTGTCTGTAAATAACAATCTCTGGTTTCCTGCACATAAGTACCCAAATCACAATTCCCATTCATCTAGGCTATTAGGCGTTAGCACGGTGATTGGACCGTGTTTAATAAGCTTCAAAATGTTCGAAATAAGCCTTTAATAAGTCATGTGATCTTCTAGTCATGTGATCTCCCAGTCATATGATACTGATCATGTGATACTGATCATGTGATACTGGCCATGTGATCCCGTAATTTGACCCCCCGACTTGAGTCATAATCCTTAAATCCATCCGGACTTACGAACACAGCCACGGAATTGATAAGGAGTTTAGCATGGGCCTAAACGGCGGGACCTGCATATAGCGCGCTTAGAGTATCGCCGATTCTTAAAGGCCGAGTCTTAAAGGCCGAGTCAGATCTGGACATCGGTACATCACGCCACCAAACAACCGTTAAATGCGGCAAAGCCTGCCACGGCAAAAAAAAGCAACGGCAAATTCTTGCCCAGAGACCTTTTAAAGCACGGACTCACGCGGGTCCTGCACAGAAGCGCGCCCGTGCAGTATGCTCTTAAGCAACCCACGGCAGCATTAGCCCATTTTGATCGAAGGACCGGAAAAACCAAGGCCAGCGCCAAAATGCGCCAGGTACGTGCATCTTTAAAGAGCACTGTGTGCAGGCAGTGTATAAACAACCTGCAGGCGTTCGTTCGTCGGACCTGGCACGGTGCCTAGCCCCGGTTTTGGCCGCGGGCATTCTCGCGGCTTTCTAAGCGTATACGCAACCTCGTCTCTGGCCCTGGTATTTAAAAGGCACCGTTTCCAATGAATTGGGAATCAAAACCACAGCCAGAAAATTCACAGCCACCGAATTCACAGCCATCAAAACGACGCCATCAAAACCACGCCATCAAAACCACGCCATCAAAACCACAGCAGTCACTTTGAATTATCTCGGATTAACCACAAGTGATCACACTTAGTCTCATCTTCACTTAGTCTCATCAAATCTCCCCATGAACCCACTTTTGCCAGTCAAGAACAGCATGACGCCACAACATTATAAGATGGCGCTTGGGCTTATATGCTATGCCGGTGCCACGTTGCTGGTGGCCTCGTTGGCTGAGAAGAGAAACTTCAAGCACATTTTCAAGCAGTTGGGCCAATAGGTATAGGATAATAAACGGTTAGGAAGCAAACTGTAGATTTTCTGCTCTTCTCTTCTCTTCTTCTATCTCCTGTAGACTCTGTAGCTCTGTAGCTCTGTAGCTCTGTAGACTCTGTAGACTCTGTAGCTCTGTAGACTCTATAGACTCTGTAGACTTGTCTAATGTAGACTTATCTCTGTCTCTGTCTCTGTCTCTGTCTCTGTCTCTGTCTCTGTCTCTGTCTCTGTCTCTGTCTCTGTCTCTGTCTCTTGACTAGACTCTTCTGTAGACTTCTGTAGACTTCTCTAGACTCTTCCATGTCCAATCATCTGGGAATTTTCTGCTCTAGACTCATCAAGACTTCGTTCCGTGGACTCAGTTGGAAACTGCACTATCCCGAATTTCTTCTCCAGATTCCAAATTGTCTCTAGATCATCATCTCTTGAATTCTCTTCTCTGTAGACTCGTCTCTCGATTCATCATTCGGTCCAATATAGACTTATATCTAGACATAGTATCTCTAGATCTGCTCTTTGGAATTGGCTTGTGTAGACTTCTGTAGATATCGTCTCTGCCATTATCTGACGTTCAAACCATCTGCTCTATCTGGCCATTCGGGTCTCCGTGGTATATCTTATTCCTATCTTCTATGTGTATCTCTCTGTTACCCCAATTAATGAAGATGGTTGACTTCTCGGAGGCCTTGGCCGGGCACGTGCCTGTAATGCCGTCTGGTCGTGCCATACAACATCTGCCTGCTAGCCTTCCAGGTCTGGAGCAAGATATCTTTCCGCGGTAGGTAATTTGGAAAAATCACCTTGACGCCGTTGCCCTCTCCTCCGGATTTGTCCTTCTCCCGCATCAACACACACATGTAGTAGATGACCTCGAAGCCCAGGAAGCCCTCGTGGATGACGATATCGATGATCTCCGAAATGGGAATGAACTTGCCCCGCTCTTGGCTCATGAACCGGAACCGCGGCCGGCTGCCGATCTGCACCCCCAAATCCTCCATCACCATAAACGTATCTGCGGTTTGCTGGATGGACAAGAGCAACACCACACCTGCCAATGCCAAAAGCACCAGAAAAAAATGGACGTATTTTTCGATGCAATTGAGACTGACGCTTGAAAAATCGCTCGGCATCGAAAAGATCTCCCACATTTCGTCCCAGAACCGCTGGCCATGGGGGAAAAGCCCGGCTACTAGTACACACGCCAATGGCATGCGGAAGTAGCGGAGAAACACCGAGGGCTTATTGCGCACCGTGAAGGAAACAGAGTTCTGGCTGGAATTCGTGACAATCTCAAAAAGATAGTCTTTGGACGACGACATGGCGGAGCATGGGGAGTTGTAGGTACCTGTCTGACTCAGTAGCTGTGAATGGATGTGCAGGCGCGCTTGGCTATGCCACGTGATGTGCAACACAATCTCACGTGACCCTCCCATCAATCCCCAGAAAGAACACACCTACCATGCACCCATCCAAGCCATATGCACGTGTAGTAAATGAGCCGTGTCTTGTATCATGTATACTTATCACGTGTCTCGTCTTGTGTATCCTGGCGTGTATCCCCACGTATATCTCTCGTCTCGTCTCGTCTCGTGTCTTCTCACGTGACTCGTCACCTTCTAGACTCGGCCCTATTTCATCTAGCTTGGATCATTCTCCATGCTCTCTCGTGACCGTTTCACATCTTCAATAGTCCCTACCACCACTTCTCCCTTACGGAGCTCTCTGATTCTGTCCTTCCGAGATCCTGGCTTGGTTCCTGCACGTAGCTCGATCTCTCTTTTCCGGTTGGTCTCCAAGTCCTCCTTAATGGCTCTCTCCCGCTCGTTGTTGATCTCCTCCAAGTGGGCCTCGTGGCTGCGTCTGAGATCTGCCATTTCCTTGTTGAAATCCTCCACGCTCTTGATCTCGTAGTTCTTGGACACTTTACCGCAGAACGACTCGAAGTCGGCCGGAAGCTTTCTTCGGAGTGCCAACTCCACCAACTGTGGATTATTCTTCTCCTCGAGAATGAACTTGCTCTTGATCTGCCTACGTGTCCTGTAGGGAAAGAGCTGTGCAATGAAGGTAAAGTCCGTGCCCCACCTGCTCAACGCATTGTATAAACGGATCACGTCGTTGGTAGTCCAAGAGTCTGTATGAGCCAGCTTCGTATAAGTACGAGATGTGACGGGGTTTTCGAAGGGGTTTTCGATTTCAACCGTCCGGTCATCGGGTCCTAGCGTGGCTCCTCGCAGCACCACTTGAGAGTCTGTATCCACCGCAATGGCTCCATTCACAAGCTGTAATTGGACTCCACTGACAGCTGATGACGCCTGCATGTTCATGGCAGCATTCAGCAAATCGATGGCTCCTGCTCCGGGTTGAGATTCCTGAGGCTCCGTTTCTCCCTCGGGGTACTGTATGCTGGAGAGAGCCTTTTCATAGGATATTCCCCGTTTCCGGGCCAATAAACGGGCCTGGCGTCTCTCCTCGCGTCTCTGTGCAATCTTGACCTTCGCATCCTCGGCCATCTGGAACTTCTCGCTGACTTCGCCGATCTTGAATGATGGTTTGCACAAGTCAGACATGCTGAATTGCTCGGCCTCCACCGATATGGACGCATACAAATGTTCATCCTCCTTCTTGATCAGTTTAGGGAGTTGTTTCACTGACGTTATGGTGGTCACAAGATTAGACGGTGCAATGGGGAGATCTTCGTGTCCCACCACGGACTCCGACAGACGGAACTTGCGCATCTTGTTGGTTATAGGATCCAAGCCCACCACAATTCCCGGCTCTGAACCATCTGGGTTCGTAACTGGCACATGCTTTGCAGTCACTCCCACCACAGTCTCCTCTTGTTCCTCCCGAAGCGTGCCACTGGCCTGGGGAATGCTTATAATGGAGCTGCGGGCCAGTTTTCTCCGCAACGACATCGAGGCTTTTCTCTTACGTGTAGGTTTGGTCACGGGGATACCTATAGTCACGGGAGCTTGGGCAGTGGAGTCGTCATTTTGGTCTGGAGGAGCAGAAAACGAACTGGGCCGTCTGAAAGCGGTAATACCAGATAAACGACGGAGATTGGCCACGGAAGAGCGGCGCCGAGCATCGGACGCCATGGGGTGTTTAAAGATATCATTATCACCGTATTCGTTATCCAACTCATCTTCATTTGCACTGTTTTCATTGTCACTGACCACCGCACTATTGGGCACCTTCAGCATGGGGTCAAACAGAGCCTCCACGGCCGCTTTCGGTAGCACATTTGCAATGGAGTATCCGTGAAGGGATAAATTTGAATTTTTCAGATCCAAATCAGGGGAATTCTGGGCATTTTCAGGAGCTTTATGGGAGCTTTCCGCCGCATGTGCAGGTTGGTTCAGGGAGGTTTCAGGCCCCGTTTCCAACGTATTTTCAACGGCTTTTTGCGAGGGCTCGGGTGTAGAATTAGCTATAGCAGTAGCGTCTAAAAGCTTAGGCTCTTTGGTGGCCCCCAACAAAGCATCTTTGGGTTCAGTGGTCTGCGTAGATGGAGGTGTAAGTATAGGAAGCAGAGAGTCAGGTGCAGCCAAATTAGGAAGGTCCTGTGTAGAAGCAGGGGGCTCCAATGGTTTCCTAGCACCCCTCTTGGCTGCCTTCGGCATAAACGCCGACTTCTTCTTGATCACACTACTCATGGGCTGTAAAAAGGGTCTACAGAGCTGTGTGTTTTGGTGAGGTGAGGGTGTGTATACAAGCCCCTCCAGTGCGCACCATCTCCACTCCATCTCTACTACTCCATCTACACTATTCTCTACTACTCTCTTCTTCACATCATAGGCACGCGCCAGGCCAAAACCCACCAACAACAAATCTCATTTGATCTCAATTCCTGGATCGACTGTTTTTGGTGAGTAGATTGCTTTTGCTTTTATACAGGACTTTCGGTTAGTACTTCTTGAGTACTTCTTCAATACTTCTTCAGTACTTCTCCAGTTTTTTTGTCTGTTGCAAATTTTTTATGGAGGTCTTTTCGTGGGAACTGAGTGGCGACTGGCACCTCAATCTCCAGAGCGTGCGCGTGGGGTTTGTCTCGGGAACCAGTTCGGGCAAAATGGCAGCATATTCGCTCGAAAAGTATAATCGCATGCCCATAGTGGCGAATTTGCAAGCCCACGAGGGAGCAATCAATCAAATGGCCAGAATTAGCGACCATGTGATTGGCTCAGTGTCGAGTGATGGACTCAAGGTGTGGGATTTGAGGGTGGGGCTTGCGAAGAGCCAGATGAATGTGCACAACGCCAAGAAGTCCAAGTTCCTCTCGGTGGCGTGTGGGCCAGGAGGCGATGTGGTGGCGGGAGGGACGGAGTTGGTGGGGACGGATGCAGAGGTGCATATCTGGGACCTTAAGAAGGCCATGGAACCGGTGCGGTCGTTTGTGGATTCCCACCATGACGATGTCACGGACCTTGAGTTCCACGGCTCAAAGAACTACTTGATGTCGGGCTCCACCGATGGCTATGTCAATGTGTACAATCTAGAGGAACCGGATGAGGATGAGGCGTTGCACCAGGTGATCAACTTTGCCTCCGTGCACCAGTGCACGTTTTTGCAGCCCCACCGAATCGGCGTGCTTTCACATATGGAGACGTTTGGCGTGTTTGAGCTTAATAGCACGGATTACGAGAACGTGGAAGAGCCGGACCCCAATGTGTTTGGAGATGTGCGCAGCTTATGGCCCAAGTGTGAGTACGTGATTGGTGTGAGTGGAGATCGAGGCCACGTGGCCTACGGGGCCAATCTGGGCTCCAGTCTAACGGTGGTTCCATTTGACGTTCAAAACGAGCGTCTTTTGATGGACCACGCTGTGGACTTACCGGGGGCACATGGTGACGAGGTGGTGCGTGATGTGTTGGTGCTTCCAAACCGGATCTTGAGTTGCGGAGAGGACGGCTTGGTCAAGGCTTGGGAAGCCAGTTTGCACATTACTGATAAAGAGGAGGAGGAGGAGAAGAAGGAGAAGAAGCAGAAGAAGGAGAAGAAAGAGAAGAAAGATAAAAAGGAACGACGCAAGGACAGAAAGGAAAAGAAGGACAAGAATAGGTTCAAGCCTTATTGATTTGGGGGACTCATTGAATGGGTGGCGAAGGGTGGAAATAAGACTCGCCTGTCATTACCGTCTTCCCTGTCACTACCCTGGACACTACACTACTAATTACAGACCACCAGGACAGTCTCCAAGTTACAGACTGCACTTCTGTCACATGACTACTGCCAGTCACCACACCTAAGTCACAGGCTTAAGACAGACTACAGTCTTCTCTGTTTACTAGCTTAGACAGACTAAGGGATAGTACAGAAGAGTACTACTATAGTATACTGGATGTTGACCACTATACTAAAGGTTGAAATGAAACAATGAGTTCACAGAATAGTTGAGTTTCTTGGCAGTTTGGACAAATCCAAGAACCAAGAAGAGAGAGGTTGAAAACTCTTTGTTCAAGAGTCACTAAAATTGGTGCACTTCAGCAAAGCTTTGGTGCCCAGTCATTCTCTTGACATCAATCTACATATTCTATGATGCACAGTGATTAAAACTCTGATGAGATTGTTTTGAAAAACCTACAAATATGTACATCTGTCTTGCTGCTTCGAATTTGATGGTGTAGAAGACTTATAGTCGGGTCGTGCGCGGCCCATAAATCACCTAAGGAAATTTGTTCTCATTGTTGACTAAATGGGTCAGATTCCTGAGGATTTTGTGAGTAAATAGAGTTGGGTATTTTAGAGGAAATTGACCCATCCGGTATATAAAACCGGCTAGACTTACGTGCCAACCCCTTGGAAAACCATCGAGGTTGTAGTAACCCACATTCGGCCTATTGACTAAATGGTGTACTGGTCTAGGTACTGGTGTGCGTATGTACAGGTTCTCGGATGTACAGGCTCTCGGGTGTACCGGTGTGCGTATGTGCAGTCTTCGCGCGTTACCGCTGGGGCGCCTGCATTCAAACCACGCGATATCTCGACTATCGCTCACTATTTCTCAAGCTATTGCAACTTTCTACTTCACATCTTCACCTGCACGCCAGGCCTACTACCCACTGTACCGAAGGGGCAACGCATCCGTACACCATCTTTTTTGTGCCTAGAAAATATACCCCGTTGTGAGCCCGTGCCATCATGGACTTTTCGGCCGCGTCGCTCTCCTCAAAGGAGCAATCGTTACTGGCAAACTCAGAACCGCAGCTTCCAATCAATGGGGCAGCCAAGGTGCTGAACGAAACCTCGGATTTGCCACCAGGCCGTGTTGCGAGCCCTGGACCTGTTTCAGAGTCTATTTCTGAAACAATTTCTGAAACAATTTTCGGGCCAGGTGTTATCCTGCAGAAAGACCCATCCACCACCAACCCATCTCTAATTTCCAACTCAGAGAGTGGGATATCTGGTGAGGCCCACACGGGTGATTTTGAGACTAATCGACCGGTTCCCAATGACTCTCTGTATACAGGAGTCCTGGAGGTCAGAAACAGTGGTCCTAGTCTAGTTGAGGTGGACGGCCCCACGGAGGAAAGTCAGGATATGGAAATAGACGCCGACGAAGCTAGCCGAGTCAAAACAGAGCAAAATGGCGAAAATGGCGAAAATGGCGACAACTTCTTGGACGGGTCGGTCAAAACAGAGGTGGTCACACCGCTTTTGAGCTCCAGTCGAGGCCCTTTCGAGCCCAGTCTTAAGCATGAACGGTCGGAAAGCCCCAGTGCCAAGAAATCCGGCACAGGAAGCCCCATGGCCAAGAAATCCCGGGCCGAAATGGTGGTGGTGCCCCACAAAAAGCCGGATCTTGTGTATAGTCCTCTCAAAACAGGACTTGTTTACGATGTGCGCATGCGGTACCACGCCAAGATCTTCACGCTGTACTTCGAGTACATTGACCCCCATCCTGAAGACCCTAGGCGGATCTACCGGATCTACAAGATCTTGGCGGAGGCCGGGCTTATCCAGGACCCGGCTCTTTCCGGGCTGGACAACATTGGCCCGTTGATGGTCAAAATTCCCGTGAGAGAAGCCACGGCCGCAGAGATTTTGCAGGTCCATACCAAGGAACACTTGCAGTTCATTTCTCTGACGGAGAAGATGACGCGTGACCAGCTCTTGGAGGAGACCGAGCGTGGAGACTCCATCTACGTCAACAACGACTCGTTTCTCCTGGCCAAGCTTCTGTGTGGAGGGAGCATTGAGGCGTGTCGGGCGGTGGTGGAGGGAAAAGTCAAGAACTCCATGGCCATCGTGCGTCCTCCAGGCCACCATGCCGAGCCCAATGCCCCCGGAGGGTTCTGTCTCTTCAGCAATGTGGCGGTGGCAGCGAAGAACGTGTTGAAGGCGTACCCCGAGTCCGTGCGGCGAATAGTCATTTTGGACTGGGATATCCACCATGGAAACGGTACGCAGAGAGCCTTCTACGATGATCCCAGGGTGCTCTACATCTCCATCCACCGGTTTGAAAACGGCAAGTTTTACCCCGGCACCAAATACGGAGGGGCAGAAAAAGTGGGTGAAGGTAAAGGTGAGGGCTTCTCCGTCAACATCCCGTGGCTGGAGGCAGGTGTGGGCGACGCAGACTACATGTATGCGTTCCACAAGGTGGTGATCCCGATCATGAGCGAGTTCGATCCCGACTTGGTGATCGTCAGTGCTGGGTTCGATGCTGCCGATGGAGATATCATTGGGCAGTGTCACGTGACGCCGGCCGGTTATGGCCAGCTTACCCATATGCTCAAAGCCATAGCTCGCGGCAAGCTCACGGTGATTCTCGAGGGTGGCTACAACTTGGTGTCCATCAGCGAGAGCGCTTTGGGCGTGGCCAAGGTGTTGGTTGGCGAGCCTCCCGAGGCCACCATCTCGACGCAGCCTCGGCTTGATACGTTGGAGACCATTAGCGAGGTGATGAGGATCCAGTCCAAGTACTGGAAGTCCATGCAGCCTGGGATCTCGTCACATGTGTTTGAAGACAGTTACGAGCTCAAAGGAAGCGGGCTCACCAACTTTGCCGAGCCGATTCGGGCGTACCAGGCACAGGAGCTCTTCTCCAAGTACAAGTTTGTCAATTTGCCGGTGCTTGATGAAAAGTCCGACAAGCTGCAGGCGTACTTCACCACGGATCTTCCTGCACATTTGGAGGACTTGGTGTTGGCCAGCGACAACATTGACGAATGTGGAACGGTGGTGATCAGTGTGCACGACTCACCCGAGGTGTGGGCCTACATCAACCCCATAAACGGAAGCATCGAGTGCAGCTCGCTGGTGGTGTTGGAGCACCCATTGACGCGATTCATCGAGAAGATCAAGACCGAGTTGAAGACGGAAAACATCCCCGATACCGTGGGCTACATTGACGTGAACATCCCATCGTCCAACATCGACCAGGGCAGCTCCAAGAACAGCTACAACGCCACGATCTTTGCGCAGGAACTCTTGCTCTGGATCTGGGACAACTACTTGAATTACTTCCAGGCGTTGAAGAAGGTGGTGTTTATTGGCTATGGGGATGCGTACCAGTCCATCGTGCACCTCTATGCCAAGAGACCGTCGCAGGAGGTAAAGGAATTGGTGCGGGGCACAGTGGTGTTCGCCAGCCGGTCCAACCTCAAGCCTATTGTGCCGGTGATGGACGAGTCCATGGTGGACTGGTATTACCAGAACTCGGTGATCTTTGCCAGCTACATGAATGCGTGCTGGGTGGGGTCCAATGGTAAGGGCGATGGAGACGACAATGGCAAGAGGCCGAGGAGGAAGTTTGGCCGCGTGTTGAAGGCTTCGGTGGACAGTGCATGGGACATAACGAACGAGAAGTTCGACGAGGGCATTGATTTTATTGTGGATTCCATTGCTGACTATTCAGACTAAACAATGACAATACTGTCGAAATGTCAAACAATCAGTCAAAGATAAGTACAAGACTTCTGCTTGGATGATGGTCTATCTACGCCTGACCTAGTCTATTATACTCTATACACTACTAGTCTTGGTACCAGAAGACATGAGAAAGTCAAGAGATTATAGATTGGAATAATTGTTTACTGGTGATTTAACCCAAGTAATCTTCACGGGTCTGCTTATATGCAGTACCGTGAAATGTAATATAGAAGGAGTTTGGAATGGCTGCAACCCTCGGAAGTTGAATGGTGCGGGCCAAGGCACACCCGTGCACCAGACAACCTCAGCAGAAAAAGGCCCAATGCAAAACCACCTTTTTTCTATCTTTAGTTTATAAAAATTATATTTTTGAAAAGCCTGAATTCCGGCCATCATCACCCTTTTTTCTGCAGTAAAATATATCCTCTGTGTGAGGAGTTATAGTGGTACGTCCCTCGAGATCCGGCCGTCTAAAACCGCACTAAAGCCCAGTTCCGAGGGGTGTACGGGTTTATCTGGCAGCACCCATCCACACCTTAAAACCAACCATAAATCAACCAAACCAGATTTGCATTCATCTTCTTGATCAGACGATTGATTGAATCATAAACTACCAAATACCCCATTTTTTAGGGAATTTGCTAGTGTATCCAGACCAGCAGTCTAATTTAGAAGAGTCTATTTCTAACTAATCGGGGATAAGGAAGCTGATTTGATTTTTTACTCTCTTAAAAAAGAGCGGGATCTCCTCCTTATATAGTGCAAGCCCTGGAGACTCATGCACGTGACCTTCTCCACAAACCCATTTGACCTTCTCCACAAAAGCAAAATTGCAGCCCCCCTGAATTACCCCTCATCTGGGATCTTATCCGACGACTCTTATTAGTCTCCGCCAGATCCACTGGATAATTGCAGCTTTCACCAGAACGATTATTAAGTCCACCTTTCTTCTGTATCCTGCACATTGTATTTTATCCTGCACATTATGACTTATATCCTGCATACTAAGTAATTTCTTGTTTAGAAGATCAAATGAGTTAATGAAGACTTCAAAGGTTTAATTATGAGCAATGGACGATTGTTATAGAACATCAAGTTCACCAAAATTCTTGGTCCAGAATATCGATTTTGGGTACGTTTTCAAATACTAAGCTTATAGTCAGAGTATATTCATTTTTTGGCTTGAATCTGACAATGACTCCTCTTCTTTTACATAATGATCACTTGAATGCTCATTCCTAACATACTTTGAATTCAAAAAATTACTTGTGTTCATCGTACAGACCAATGGCAACAATCTCTAGAAGGAAACGGGGATAATGGCAAATGCACCGCCTCCAGACGAGTCCCACGTGACCAGGAGGTACTTGCCATTGGAGTAGATGATATTGGCGTCCCATGCGTTTTTGGTCACCTTCAAATTCTCATAGCAGAGTTCCTTCT
>NKZX01000836.1:0-124037 GCA_002374535.1 Metschnikowia kamakouana
ACTACTACTACTACTACTACTACTACTGAAGACTGACTACTGACTACTACTGATACTAATGACTACTACTACTACTGTCATTGACTACTACTGAATAGTACTGAATAGTACTGAATAGTACTGAATAGTACTGAATAGTACTAATGACGATGATTGACTACAACTGTCATTGACTACTACTGACTACTACTACTACTGAAGACTGAAGACTGACTACTACTACTGAAGACTGAAGACTGACTACTATCATTGACTACCGAATAGTACTAATGACGATCATTGACTACTGACTAATACTGCTACTACTAACTACTATCATTGGCTACTGACCACCACTACCGACGTCGACCACTAGTTACTACTGACTACTACTGACTACTGCTGAAGACTGACTACTGACTACTGACTACTGACTACTACTCCTACTGAATATCGGCTACTACTACTACTACTACTGCCATTGACTACTGACTACTGTTAACTACTGACTACTGGTACTAACTAATTAGGTATTCTGATTTACCTACTACTACCACTGACTACCACTACTGACTACCACTACTGACTACTGACTACTACTGACTACCACTGACTACCACCACTGACTACTGCAGGTGCTGTGAATTGTTACCAACAAGCCAGAGATGAACTGCTACTACTACTGTCTATTTAACTACTACCACCTTACTGCTACTGTTGGTGCATTAGATTCCTGATGTATTGTTACTAACTACCAATGCAGTCTACTCCGGTCTATTCCAATCTATCGTGTGTATCTTTGGGTGGATGTATCCTATGGTGTAATTTATTACTTCATTTTTCTTACTAGGTTACTTATGACTCCTCTTGATGATAAGTGTGGTTGTCTTTGGGTTCTTGTGTCAATCTTAATCTCAGACACAGGACTATAATAGAGGTGTTTTAATTCAACCTTCGAACAAAGGTGAGGAGTGGAAATGGGAGCTTCACATCCATGAAATGTTGGTCCCTCATTCTTGTCCATTATCCATTGTCCCTTATTCATTTATCATTCATCCAATTCCATTACTGTCTTTTCTGTCTTGTCCCATCATTCCTATTGCAGAACCCATTGCGTTATTTCTGTTTTGTCTTTTTTTGGTTCTGGGGGGTCCCGGTCCATGGGAATCCACAAGAGAGATTCTAGCTCCAGTCAAAGTGAATAGAGAGTCCATTTTGGTGACAGTAAGAATTCCAGACTTGTTTGAAGTTTGGTCCTTTGCTTCTTTGGTTCTTGTCTGTCTGTCTGTCTGTCTGTCTGTTTATCTGTCTGTCCGTCTGTCTTCTGACTTTCTTCTTTCAGTTTCTCTCTTGTCTTGTGTGATTGTCTTGCTTGTTTTGTTGGTGGAAAGTTATTGTGAACTGCAAAATGTGGGGGAATGGCCGGTATTTATAGTCGCATTTGGACTGGCTGCAAATTTGGTATGCACCTTTCGGGTCGGACACGTTTCCTATCGGCACATACCACTTTAAACTTTGGTTAACGAGTTGTACCAACAGTTTATTGGAGTTTGGATATTAAAGTCTGCTTATCACGATTTTTGCCTGACTTTTTTTGATCATCAGAATATTTTGGGCATACCAGAGATGGGGCTGTTATATGCAGGAGACGAGACTCCCAGATTTAGTTCAACTAATTGAACCTAAACCGACCAAAAAACAAAGGCTAAAAATGGCCATTGTTAAGAATATCGCTCTTTTCGGCGGACTCACCGGACTCGTCAGCGAAATTGGGCTAAACCTCGCTTATTCTTTGATTTTGAAGGTCAAACGGAAGCCCAATGACCCTTGACTTTGCATTTAGAACAGATTGCTTCCCTTCACTGTCGATGAGTGTGTTCAATCAGGAAACAGTTTGTGCAATGGGGATTTCATCGGCGAATCAACATTTTGACGTGGACGCCTCCAGAGCTGCTGTATAGGCATGACGCATGCGTGGAGTTTGGGGCCATCAACCCTTGGAAGAAGCTGTGTTCGTAGTTTTCATAATTCATGCCCTCGCTGATTATGTGGCTAGCGTTCACAATGGTATATTTTGGGACTTTGGTTTCGTCTTTCCAGAGGCTGGCAAACATAAGATGACACATGGATACGTCCACGTTGTAGCCGACATCGAGGGAGAATCCCTGCCATTTGACCATATTTTCAATGGGGGCATTAGGTTTTCCCCCGTCCTCCGCGGGTTCGGGGTGTTCCAGGATATATCCATCCTCAAAAAACTCCGTGACGGGTTGGAATTCTTTGAAAGCCTCGGGTTGGTCTGAGGGGCTGGGGACATCGTATTTTGCGCCGCTTCCAAAGTATTGTTGCCAGAGTGGAGCATGAGTAATCATTGGCCATTCTGCCACCATTTCGGCAACCAAATTGACGGCCATGGCTCTGTTTCTGATGGCCTCAATGTCGAGGTTCACGGAGACTCTTGGGTCATCCAAGAATTTCAAGAGAAGGACGTGCGACAAGAGAAAATCCAACTTGGTCTTGACCTGATGTCTGTTTCTATCGGACATGTGGACCTCCTCACCTTTCTTCAAAGCCCTTTGACGGAACCACCATTTACCAAGTTCATCTTTCGTCAGATTGGCAATGTTGACCAAGGTCTCTCTTTCTTCCATGAGGAGAGGTTTAATCATTTGTGTCACAGTCAGTGCATTCGCCACCGTGAAATTAGTGGTACCATGTGGTTTCAATTGTAAAACAACCATGGCACCTCCAGGTTTGAGCATGATACTTGTGCCAGCCTCTGCTGGAGTCATACATTTGTAGCCACGGACAATGCTCCTTCGGGCAGGAGAGCTAAACTTGCGGAAAAATTTGGAAAACATCATTTCCTTTCTTAATTGTTCCCGCAATTTAGGGTTGACCACCCCAATCAATACCGAGGTGTCATTCACTGGTAGACAGTTGATTTTAAAGGCAAGCTTCCAAAACTCATCACTAAGCGTTGCTGAGCTTTGGTAGACCCCTACCCAAGGGAAAAATGCTTGAATATCTGCGATGGCGGGATTTGCAGCGTTCTTAACCTGTTCCTTGTAGAGCATTTTTGCAGATAGATCTTTAGGCAACCTTGTAAGCCGAGGACATCTGTGAGGGGAGTAATAAAGAGTTTTCACGCTTCGTTTGACCTTTGAGGGCGTTTTAGACTCCCATGCCTCCAACACCTTATCATAAAGCGACAGAGTATCAGGTTCAGGTACCACCAGTTGTGCACCAGTTCTGCCACTTGTTGTTGGAGCGGAGGTGGGATTAATTCCATTTTGACCACGTGAATCCTCCTTGTGACCCAAACTCATCATTGGTCGAGATCTAGCCCCGTTGTCAAGAACATTTGATGATGAAACACCAGCCGCTTTAACTGGACCATAGCGGCTCTTAGTAACCACTTCTTCCTTTCCATCTTTCAGGAAAACTTGTACTAATAGGATAGTCAAGGTGGGGTCACAAACATTCATCTCTTGATCCTTTTGGATGAACAGAGTATCAGCTTCAGGGGGTTTTGTATTGTGTTTCAATGGTTTGGAGGACTGAACCAGAGAACCAATTCCATGGAGATGGCGATTTTGTGTCATCACTGTAAGGGGGTAGTTTTGAAGAATGTATGTAAACGGAAGTAGTTGTAAACGAAAGTAGTTTTGAAGAATGTAGTTGTAAACGAAAGTAGTATCCCTTATATATACGTGGTGTGGGTGTACGGATCTATACACCCCATTGTTCCACGCATAAATTAAAAATAGTAACCAAGAAACGAGCCCCAATATCTCAAACCGTACACCCCTGAGATGATTAATTTTATAATTCCTTTTAATCAACCCATTCGACAATCCTTTATATAGAGAAATATATCCCCACCTTATTCCTTTATGTAGGGAAATATATCCCCACCTTATTCCTTTATATCGAGAAATATATCCCCACCTTCCATTCTAGAAATGAATGAAACATTAATATTGTTGGGAGTTGGTCTAATCTTTTGATAGACTGGCACCAGGGTGTAATGGTCTTTCATTAAGTGTAATAAGTGTGGAACTTTGGTAGTCATGTGAATTCTTTGGATTGGGGTGGTTGCTAAAGGAATACCCGGAAATTTTTTTGCCTTTTAAATTGAGCGCACCTTGGCCTTTATATATTAGTGAGGCTACGTTTTCGCAACCATCTGCAAGCCCCTGAACGATGTGCGTTTGTGTCAGGATTCGCGCACTCCTCAAACTATAAAAGGAGGCCATTCCCCCCCCCCCCCAATAAATCTCTCCTTATATTTTTCTTTCTGGACCATAACGTGGTTACTCCTTGAATCTCCCAAGACCTCGAAAGATAGATCTCACGATATACTTTCTTCCGGCGCCGCGCACGTGAGCAACAACTGCAAGAACATCAACTGCAAGAACATCAACTGCATTCATCAACCAGCTTTTGAACAACTGGATCTATGTGGACATTTTTGAAGGTTGACATTTTTAAAGGTTGACAATTTTGAAGGTTGACATTTTTGGAGGTTGACAATTTTGGAGGTTGACAATTTTGGAGGCTGCATAGGTCACGTGATCTACATCAAGACATGTACGCTATCAGAAAGAGGTGATCATCATCCTCCAATGGTTATATGGGTATATCCAATATGCACATTCCCTTGGTGTATATAAATGTACACACCCCGAGCATCATTTACTTTGGATATGTCAACTTATAAATACTGAATTAACAGGCCATTCCCTTATTTTTTGTGGTTGAAGTTCAGAAGTTCTGGTTTTCCCTTCAAACCTTCTTGAATTGTTGAACCTGGGAGAAGAATCCCAACTCACGTGATTCGGTGTGCACGATGCAGATGAAACAGGTGGATTTCAACAAATCCCTTATCGGGCACAAACTCCAATGGTCCGGTGGATCCGGAGATCTTTGGATATCCAATGATAGATCCCAAATAGGAAATCCAGATTAGGGGTTAATCTGGGACGCTGCAATGTTGGGTTTGTGGACAGATGTCACGTGAAGAAGTCTCCAAAGCTTGGACTATATAAGGAGGAGATTTATAAGAGAGCAGAAAATCAGTTCAGCTTGTGATAGGAAGAAGGATCTCTCAAGATTATCAAGAAACGACACTCATAGACTAGACTGATAGTCTGGTTACACTAGCAAATCCCACGGAAAATGAGCTGGGATATTGTTTAGGATCCAGTTAATCTTTCGATCAAGAAGATGAATGGAAATGTGGTTTGGTTGATTTATGGTTGGGTTTAAGGTGTGAATGGGTGCAACGAGATAAACCCGTACACCTCCCGGAATTGGCCAAGCGCGAGTCAAGGGACCGGAACTGGGCCAAGCGCAAGGGACCGGAACTGGATGGATACACCACTATAAATACTCACCCGAAGATATTTTTACTCCAAAAAACATGGTGATAATGGCCGGAATTCCAGCATTCCAATGAATCTATTTTCATCAACTTTCCATTCCTATACTTGCTTCTACACTCTTTCCAATTCGCAGTGTCCAATAATGACCTTTCCTTACACTACACTATTATACCTGCTACTACTGACTCTACTGCTGACTCTCTATTGAAGAAAGATTTCAGCCAGAAGCACAAGGTCCTTCCAAAAGAAGACGGGCCCGTGGTGTACTGGTGCAATGACGGAGTCTTTTGGTGTATGGATCTCGCACGTTTTTGGGTGCAAAATGCGACCAACATCCATGCAAGCGCATACTCACAGAATTAAGTTATCCATGTTCTGGTGTACTGGTGTATGTACAATTATAATATATACAGGATCCGCAAGGCTAGTATACAGGACTACATGTATAGCCCATAATATCCTTCATTTGATACTGTGGGTACTGCATATAAGCTTGGTCAAACCAGTCAGCCAAAGAATCTATCATATAAGCTTATGTATTCTATTGTAATTGATTGTTTATAAACCTCTCAATATGATATCATTCATTGATTTTAAAACAAAATAGTATGTATAGGTTTCTGGCAACCTTCAACATCCGAATTATTGGAATCCATAGATCCGCTAGAACTCGCTCAAGGCAACGGCAGTGGCCTGGAAGTCGTCGTGTGAAATCGACACCTTGACATTCTTGACCCCAGCCTTAGAGGCTGCTTCCTTGGCAGATCCAGACAAGGCAACCGTAGGAACTCCTTTGGAGTCACGCACAATTTCAATCTCCTTCAAGGCTGCTCCAGCACCTTGCGACTTAACGCCCAAGGCCTTGAACACGGCCTCCTTGGCCGACCACGTGCCAGTGAACGAGGCTTGTGGCGACGGAGCACTGGAAGCGTACTTGATCTCGGCGTCGGTGAAGTTTCTCTCGATGAAAGTCTCGTTATCCAAGTTCAACGACGAGAGAAGCTCAACGTCCACGCCAACGCCCTTGGAGCCGTTGTTCAACGCACTCAAGGCCTCGGCCGTGGCCTTGGCGGTCTTGGACACGTATGACTCCGTGGACTGCACATCCTTCTGGCCGTACACCAACCCGTTCTTGCTTTCGCCGACACGGGCCAATGGGTCCAAGTAAACTGGTTGCTCCAACTCATCGCTGTATGGCGCATTGTCCTTGGCCACGAACATGGTGTTTCTGGTGATGGCATTGTGCATGTATCTGTAAGCCCTCTTCTGTCTTTGGGTCACTCTGTGAGCATAGTCCTCGTAAGTGTTCTTGTCCAAACAAGCAAACAAGTAGTCGGAATGCACAGCAATGGCCTGGGCTCCCTTTTGACCGAATCCGAACGACGTCACGGACACTGCCTTGATTCCGTCAGTTTGGATCGAGCGCGATGGGTACAACACATTCTCAAAGTCCTGCATCACCTTGTCCACGTTATCAGCGTTTCTGTTTCCTGGCACAATTCCAGAGTTCAAAATCTGGATGGCTCCGTTCAACATCCATGCTCCGGCAGCTCCCTTGGGGTGTCCCGTCAAGTACTTCTGGAACACTCCGAAAACGGGGTTTCCTTCGGTTCTGCCCAAGTGTTTCATCATGGAGTTGATGGTGGCCGACTCGTTCTTGTCGTTGGCCATGGTGGATGTTCCATGGAACGAAGCCACGCCAATGTCGTCGATGGTCAAGCCAAACGTGGCCAAGGCTCCTCTCAATGGGGCGATTCTGGGGTCAGCTTTGTAGAAGTTGTTACCCCAGAGTTTCTTGGCGTCAGCTGTTTGTCTGCGGGCCTCTCTGTGGATCTCCTCGGTTCTCTCGCCCATGAACTCCTTGATGGAGAACTCAGTGCCGTATTCATCCTTGGCGAGCTCGGCCTCTTCGGCCAAGTACTCAATCTCCGACACCTCCCATGCGGAGATCTGGTCCAATCTCTTCTTCAACTGTCTAGATCTGTACTTGATGTTCAACATGGACGATGGGTACTTCAAGTCGCCGTGGTGCTCACGGGCAGTGGTCAAAATACCCTTTCCAGGTGCAGGAATCGACCGGCCAATCTTGTCGGTGGCAGTAGCCGTCATGGCCAAGACTGCATAGATTGGAACACCCATCTTGAGAGCCAAGTCAGCTGTCATGATCACTTGGATACCAGAACCCTGGGCCTCCATGAATCCATTTCTGGTGGTGGTGGTTGGTCTGGACATCTCGGAAGGCGTTCTTCCATGGGCAAACTCGTCCATTGCATTGGATGTGGCGTTCATGTTGGCAAACTCATAGGACCCTTCCTCTTGGAAATCGTCGTATCCTCCCACAATACAGATCTTGGCCTTGTTTCCAAGAATGGTCTCGATACCAATGTCCACGGACTCCACAGCGGTGGCACATGCTCCCACAGGAGTCTTGATTGGTCCAGAAGACGACAACAACAACATGTTCACCCATGCAGACATGGTGTTGATAAAGGACTCCTGCAAGATATCGTTCTGCACAGGCTTGTCGGCGTATCTGTCCTTGAACATGCCTCTCAAGGCGGAAACACCACCCATACCGGAACCGGAACAGTTACCAACCTCGGACACATGCACATACTTGTAGAACTCGTATGGGTCGGTGATACCTGCAGACAACAAGGCCTCCACGGTCGACACCAACACGTACAACGTGATAGGGTCCACCTGCGAGATGGTGTCATCGGAGATACCGTAGGTCTTGGCGTTCCAACCCGTTGGGATTTGGCCGGCCACCAAACGGTCGAATTTCAATGCCTTAGGAATGAACAACGTGGCTCCCTTCAAAACACGCACCGTGTATTCGCCAGTGCCCTCGATTTCGAAGATCTCCACCTTGTCTCCGTGTTGGTGCTTGTACTGCTCGGCAGTTTCCTGGGATGCCTCGAAAGGCTCCAAGTCGTGCTGAATAACCACCTCCTGGATCATCTCCTTCTTCTTAGGGTCGTATCCGGCAAACAATTCCGGTTCGATAAGACGGATACCGGAGTGGGCCAAGATCTCCTCCTCGTATTTGGCCTTGATCTCGTTGTCCTCGACCGGAGTACCGGTCTTGGCATCCACCCAGCCAGAGTAAGCCTTACCCTTGATCTTACCGTTGTGGTACTTGATCAAGCCCATAATCCAGGCCATCTCCACACATCCCTCCAAAGAGAACTCACCCTTGGACTCCATCTCCCATCTGGTTCTGGCATTACCCCAAGGTCCCACCTCGGCGAAACCAGTCACCACAATGACCGAGCTCAAGTCCAACATTCCCTCCAAATCGGGCGACACGTTCTTGATCTCCTCATAAGTTTTCATGCCGGGGAAAGAGAACGACATGTTGGATCTTGGTTGAACGGTAGCCTTGGCGTAGTTGGCATCCACACCATCTCCGTTGACGACCTTCTGCTCAATGCTGGACTCGATAGAAACGGCTCTTCTGATGTCGGCGTTTTCAAGCAAATCGGTTCTCAACTTGGTGGTGAACTCCTTCAAGTTGTCGATGTTCTGCAAACCTCCATTCAAGTCAGCCATGATGGGCTCTTCCTGGCACAAGTTGACCACAGAAGGAGTCATCAAACCCAAGATGTTGAAGGCCATTTCCTTCTGCGAGAAGGTTCTAACACCCACCTTCTCAATACCCTCGGCAATGATGTTGTTAGCACTCATCAAGCCCGTACCTCTGGTCCATCCAATGATAGCTCCACAGATAGTCAACTTGGTGCCCCAGTCCTCGGAGCCCCATCTGTTGAACAAGGTCTCCAAGGAGATCTTGGACTCCGAGTACAAACCGTCGAAACCGAAGGTTCCGTGGTTAGGCGAAAGCGGCAAGATAACCTGTGCAGGTCTGGTGTCGGTGACCTTCTTGGACTTGACTGCTCCCAACAATCTCAACAAGTTGGTCAACATGATTCTGTGGGCAAGCTCGGATCTGGAGTCGATGTTGTCGATACCGTTTCCGTTTTCAGGGATAGCTGCGAAAGGAATGATGGCATCCAAGTCCCAGCCTAATCCTTCCTTAGGGTCGTAGATGTAGTTGACCAAGGCCTCCACATCCTGCTTAGAACCCTGGTTGAAAGGAACGACAATCAATGTGGATCCGGAAGCTCCGTATCTGGAGTACATGGCTTGGTAGTACTCGGTGACCTTCTTGGAGAATCTGGAAGTGGTCACCACCACCTTAGCACCTCCGGAAATCAAGCCTTGCAAGATCTCGGCACCAATGGAACCGGCACCTGCTCCGGTCACCAAAACCTGCTTGTCCTTGAAAGTCAAACCATTGACTGCTCCACTCTCCAAGCCATCCAAGTACATGGATGAAAGCTTGGAGTCGTATTCCCAGCCGTGAAGGGTCTTCTTTTGGATGTTCAAGAAAGGAATGGTTTGAGGAGGAATGGTGGACGAAACAGGCTGCAAGATCGACGTCTTGTCAGGCAAAGAAGCGATTTCATCGTCGGATGCAGGAGTTTCATCATCGTCCGAAGGAGTGGTGGTTCCTGTACGTGCCAGCAAAGCAATCTTGGTGGCCTGGTCCGTGGCAATCTCCTTGTTTTCCTCCATAAAGTTGACCAACTTGGAGTACAACTGCTCGAGCTCAAGCTTGGTGTTTTTCGACACGGATTGCTTGGAAATGGCCTTATACACACGGGCCAAGTCCTCCTGGATAGTAGGTTGAGCCTGCTTGGTCATTGGACCACCCTGGGCCATTTCGTAGACGTATTGCTCGAACTTTCTCACGGACTCTTTGTTGGCTTCCTCGTAAACAACGGTTCCCTTGGCATCCACGGTGGTCTTTGGGCCCGTGATCTTGGACACATCCTTGTACACAGGGTCCACGTCCAACACCTGCTTACAGTTGTCGATCAACTGCTGGCCCAATCTCTTGGCCAATTGGTAGGTTTCACCCTTGTATTCGGGGGTGTGGTCGATGTGGTACTGCATGAACTTGATCAACGAAGGCGACGCTCTGTTCATGATCTGGATGCACTGGTTGATGGTTTCACGGTCGATGGAGTCCAACTTGCCAAAAATGATGTCAAAGTACATCGACAACACATCTTGACGGGCCCAGTTCCAGTACGAATCGTAGGTTCTGGCCTTCAAGTTAGAGAAGATTGGTTTGATGCCCTGAGCGTAGAATTCGCCGTGTTCAGCCTCCCAAACATCGAGTTCCTTCTGCAAAACAGACGAGGCCTCCTTCTCCTTGATGTAGGATCTAGCTCCCTTGTTCAAGTCAACCTGCAAGTATCTGGCAAGCGTTTCAAGCTGTTGCTTAGCCAAGTTCTTGTTTTCCTCGGTAATAGCGTCCAAGGCAGCACTGTCGATGACAGCACCACCAGCACCACCAGCACCGGGTCCAGCCGAGGCTGAAGATAACGAAATACCAGCGGACGAGGCGTATTTCTGGGCAACGGAGTCCAAAAACTCCTTGGCGTCGTTGTCGGAGCCCAATCTGGCAGCAGGCTCGTTGACCAAGGCCAAAAGCAACACGGAATCTTGTCTTCCGGAAGCCAAGCCGAACTTAGACTCCAAGTACTTTCTGGCCACGGTGATGGAAAAACCACCGGGCATTTTGGAGGCCATCAATCTATTGATCAAAGACGTAGAGGTCTTACCCAATTGTCCATTGAAAGTATCCTGGAACAGCTCGGCCAATTCCTCCAATGGAGTGTCCTCGGGCTTGTCGGGGGTGGAGCCAAACTCCTTACCCAAGTCACCCAAGATTTCGTTTTGCACGGTGGACTTACCGTTGACAAGGTCCTTGATGGCCTTGGACATAGGGACAGCATCCAAGGACTTCTTCAACTTCTGCGCCACCAAAACATGGAGAAGAAGCGATGCTTTCACTGGTTCATCGGAAACAGCGGCGGCTGGAGCAGCAGAGGCGGCTGGAGCAGCTGGAGCAGCTGGAGTCTCCACTGGAGCAGCAGCAGCAGCAGGAGCAGCAGGAGCAGACGTTTCAGCAGCAACAGGTTCAGGAGCAGCCAAATCAGCAGGATCAGGGGTATAGTAGATTTCCTTGGCATCCTTGGCGTAACACAAAACCTGACGTTGCAATGACAACGCAGCATCATAAGACTCGTACTTGGCCTTGATGGTTCTCAGAGCCATTCCCGCCAAAGTAGGCGAAGGACCAATCTCCACCACCCGCTCGGTATTGTGGTCTTTAAGAAAAACATCCTGGGTCTCGATCCATCTGACGGGAGAGGCAAACTGGTACGCCAACAACTCCGTCAATAAGGTATGGGAGAGTTCCTGCTCAATCTCGGGTCTCATGATAAACGGCAGACACAAATAGAATTAGGAATAGGGAGAAAAAGGAGAAACTAGCCGTTCAAAAAAAAAAAGGCAGCCAGAAGACGATTTTTGGGTCTATTAGAAATTGAGCAGATGTAGGGTTTACGCGAGGCGATGGTGGGATTATAAGTGGTGGGTTTCGCGCCGTCCTGCACACTGCGTGTTGGCACTGGGTGCAAATGTTGGGTGGAAGTTGGGCCGTTATATGCAGGCCCCACTAGGAATAAGGGAATAGATACTGAAAAAACTGGAAACAAATGCAGAAAAGAGGTATATGTACTTTACGAGAGCGCAATGATCATTTCGGGGATTATGGGGATTTTAAACCTGGTGTATGGGTGTGAATGGTGGCTGGTGGCTGGTGTACGGGTTCGTGTTGGGCCATATAAGGCTTGATTTAGTTTCAATTTAGGGTCATTTTATGCTTATTTGGTAGTGTCTTTCTAGGCTTTTTCTAGTCTTTTTCTAATCTTTCCTCTGTAATTTTCAAGTACTTTTAGGCTCGGTCATTCTGAGATTTACTCCTATACTCAGATATACCATGTGAGTCTAATAAAAAGGCTCGATTAATACCAGAAAAATCACTGTTTAATTGCTCTTATTCGTGGGAAGGGATTCTGTAGCCTGAGTGTATTAAATTGACCTCGGAATGGTCACGTGACATGCATGTTTAAAGTGAATGTTTCCTATTCCGGCCATCCACTGCATACGCAAGGTTCCCAATACGGTAAATTAATCTTTAAACTCCAATAAAGTCATGCATCTTTTAAAAGTGTAATTTCTTTTTATTCAGACAAAAAGACTCGTGTCAATACGTCGGACTGCATATAAGCTCCAGAACCACATACACATCAAACTACACTTCAATGAAATGCAACGGATATATTCAGTCTACGGGATCAAGGATCGAATGTAGGAGAAACTACTTAAGTCATTCCGATGCATCAATTCACTAAAACTTGTGCGACTGCATATAAGCCCGACACGTCAGCAGAGACGACCAACGCATCCCCTCTTTAAGTAACCTTAATGATCTGTATAGCTAATTGAGACTTGGATTATGTTTAAGCGAAGCCGAGGTTGAAATTGGCCAGTGCCGAGAATTTCGGCGAATGCCGAGAAGCCCGAGCTCAGGACCGAGCTCAACACCGAGCTCAACACCGAGACTCATTGCATGGACCCTTTTCGCACCCAAGTTCCCCCGAACTTTAACACCACATATTGATCACGTGACGTGAATTAAAATCCATCAGGCCCAATCTAAATCTAAACCCGTACATCCCTAGCCCTATAATCATCTACTTTGTATCTAGAGATGTACGGGTCTGGGCCGAAAAAGACCGGCAACGTAACATCCGGTGGAGACTAGGAACCGGTATTTCAGCAGTCACTTCAAGGTAGCCTAATTAGGATTATGGCCTAAATTCCGTCTATGATTATGGTGGAAAATGTACTTAAAAAGTGGTAATTATCTGGATGGTACAGTTTGCCTGCATATAAGTGGCTTGAGGCTATATGCAGGAGCACCGGTAATATAGTCAGTCAATTGCAGAATGTGGATTCTAGACTATGGTGTATACATTGTAGTGTAGAATAGAAGGTTGTCTATTTGAGTGAAGAGTCTTGTCGAATTGACGAATTGTCTAATTGTCTAATTGTCTAATTGCCCAGTTGTCGAATTGTCCAGTTGTCTAATTGTCTAATTGTCCAGTTGTCGAATTGTCTAATTGTCCAATAGATTTGTCTAATTGTCTAGTAGTAGTTGTCTAATTGTCTAATTGTCCAATTGTCTAGTTGGACCTGCACCTTAATACTACAAAACGCCCTCGGATTGCCTGACCCAGACCCCAACCGGATTAAAACCCTCGTTAACTCATACTTTTAAAGATTCGCAATAATTGATTCACAATTTGAACTCTTTGGGATTGTTCCATTTGGGTGTACGGGTACTAATCGTGTATTGAGTGTACGGGTTTGTCGGGTGTATGGGTGTTTTTGTTGCGTGGTGTACGGGTGTGCCTTTGTCGGGTGTACGGGTGTCGCGTTTTCCAGTTCCGAGGGCAAGGTGGTCACGTGCGCGCAACGCGAAACAGACGCAGCCCTCATCGGTCGTGCGCGCCCAATCTCGCACTATATAAAGCGGCCATTCCCACATTTTTAAAACCTCATCCCACCGCGTACTTTTCCTCCGCCCTGGCGTATTCGTTTATTCCAGTTTAAAATGGCTCAGGAAGCGCTTTCGCTCGTGGGAAAGCAACTGTTCATCTCCACCCTGTGCGACGTGCCCTCGGGCCTCGGTTGTCTTACGGGACTATTAACATGATCAATATTTACAACCTTCTCCTTCAAGTTTATGGTGATTCGGGTTGTTTGACCAGAACCATTATTGACTCGTTTGTGTGTGGTTCATGTAGCCTGAGTAGTCTGAATTACATGAAGTAGTCTAAGAAATTACTTAAAACGATTGACTTTTGGTTGAAACTCTTGAATATGGGGGTGTTGTCCTGCACATAGACGTTGTTGACATTTCATATCATGGCACCACACACGATCCCAATCACATCTGAAATACACAGGGTAATTGACATTCACGAATGTATACGATAGACCAGTGTGTGTAAAACCGGTCGTGCGATGCTCATAATTGGTCTGATGATCGCGCTGAACTCCACCAAAATCTACGCACCCTTTATTTCGGCAGAAACCAGCTGCTAATTGCACACCAGAACTACATCCCTCCTTAGAAGTGCCCTAGAAACTGCTCAAAAACTGCCCATTTTGCTTCAAAACCTACTGGGTCATATAAGAAACCCGTACATCCCAAACCCGTACACCCCAAACTCTACCAAGTCTACACTCTAGCAGTTCCACCAACTTAGTCCCAATGGAGCGTCTAACAGAAGCATCTGACCGGCCAGAGCCAAGGACAAGCAGTGTTGCAAATCCAAGCCAGTTGAGTCAATAATGAGACTCCTCTAGCCCCCTGGCCCCCAGGCCCGACCCTGATGATATGTTTGATGGAGATCATGACCCAGAGCGGGTAAGGGGCTGGAGAAGAATAAGGGGCTGGAGAAGGATAAGGGCCTGGATCAAAGTGATCTGGAGAATACAGATATGAGACTGAGGAGGAGGAGGAGTTGGCTCTATGGAAGAGGAATTGGTTCAGATTAGAGTGCAGGTGTTAAGGGTGGCGTTGCTGGAGCCTTCGGATACTTGACCTAGGGATCGGAATATGGTCCCCCACCCTCGAGCCGCTCGGGTGTTTCAGCCAAGCCAGTTGAAACACAGTGGACCGAAGTTATAAGTGTTCCGCGCCCCAAGTCGCCTGATTCGTGGGGGTGCATGATGCAGCGAGCCCAGGTGCGTCAGCAAGCTCGCCGCGCATGCCAGTTGCAACAGCCCAGCTGCAAACCCACTTGCAACAGTGCAGTTACAGTGCAGTTACAGTGCAGTTACAATGCAGTTACAATGCAGTTGAGACAACGCAGGGCATTAGCCAAGCTGATGTATGTGCAGACCAGTGCAAGGGTGGAAACCTGGATTTGACAGCATGGAAGTTATCCCCTGACACCACTATGAAATCACCAACCCAAGTTTCTTAGGTGTGAGATGGTCACCTTGTATGACCCAGCACGCACCCTCGTGTGCACCAAGGTGCCTAAAGATTATATGATCGAAAGCGGTTCAAGGAGCAAATCAAAGAGCAGGAAATCCCGTGGCTTGAGGATATCCATGCTTTTTACCCGTGGGTTGGATTGTTCCATACACCGGGCGAACTCAGGCTTGAAACCTGCAAGATCGGGTTCTTGATTAATGTTGGAGAGCAGACTGATATTCTCCAGTACACGAAAGCCGCTGGTCCACGGACTTACGATTTGGTTCGCCGTGAACATATGTCGGATTACTTCCGCGGGTTCCCGAGGTCTGCACAGAGAGCGAAGTTGCTTCGGGTGATGGCGTTGGCTCCGGTGATGGCGATGCGGTTCATGTCGCTGCAAATGGGCTGCCCATTGCATGGATTGCAATTCAGACCCTGGCACGATATCACGCGTGAAGCAAAGCTTGCGGTACTCAAGGTCGAGAAGTACGTGAAGGACCAAGAAGCCACATGCGGGGAGGCGTACAGAAGGGAGCTGCAAGCCTTTAAAACTTGGCAAGCGAACGGGTCAGACAAATGGCCCATTCGGGGTTAGAGATATGGTGCAAAGGAAGTTTCTCAAGCACCTTCTCCACAAGTTTTTTGGTCAAGCATTCATGGAGATTGATATCGATGATTCATCGATTCGAATCGTCCGAAACCTGTTTCTATGGACAAACCATTATTGGAAGAGTACCCCAAGTTTGGACGGGTGCCGCTTTTTAAGCAGTACTTTGCCAAGCCGCTCATTATCATCAACCTCACGAACCACCCCGAGGTGTTTGCGGAACTTCCCAGTTTCACTGTGAAAATGACGGAGCAAGATGTGAAACAACACCCGAGTTTTAAGAATTGGCCTGTCAAGGAGTACACTTTGGAGGAGGATACTACCCGGTGGAATCCATTCACACTTTTTATTAACAATAACGTTACTGAGGTGCATGCCACTAACGCGTTCAAGAAACTGTGGAAGAGAAAGGCACCCGGGTTTATTCTTCTGAGCCAGACCGGAATCAGCAACACGTCTGGCTTCGGGTTCCAGGGCACGATGGCACAGGGGACACGCCACGAGCCGGACAAATCGCGGGTCCACCACCGATAAGTTACATCCACTGGACATGTGTAGCCATTCAGGCCTAGAATGACTTACTTCCCTTGCGTTATGAGTAATGGAACACTAATAGATCAAAGAGTCTATCAAGAGATTCAAAGGTCTGTCTGGTGAAAGGGGATGAAAAAAGATTGCAGCACCACAATTTCACACATGGTCTCCCACTGCATTACTCACTGTGGCCCTAAGTGGCTTGACTAACGTTGATCGGACGGGAAACAGTATTTTCCACTTGGTATGGCCGCAACCGAAAGTACAGAATTTGGCCTGACCCAATCAACGCTGTTGCTTAGTCGCACGAGTCAATGGTGGTTAACAGTACTACGCAAGCCATTGTCCTCCTCAGACCCCAAATTTCAAATCCATGTCAAATTACTCCCCCTACTACATGCATAGTAGCAGTAGTAAATTATAGTAGCAAATTATAGTAGTCTGGTGCAGCAGTGTGGATAATAAGGATAATATGAATGGTAGTGTATAGTGATGGCCACGTGACGCTTGGTGTACGGGTGTGCTACCTGCACCGCGATAACGCACCCCGTATCTGATAACCAAACATAATATCCGCACTCACTTACCGTCACCTACACCACCTTTTCCTCCCCCCAATTGCTCCATCCGCCAATCATACTCCTCCAATCAATCCTGTATAAAGCGTCCTCCATTTGACTATTTAAGAACCCCGGTTCCCACCCATTGGTATTGCCACAAACTCAATAAGCTACACTGATTTGCAGCCCCAGAAATTACAGCCAGTCAAGTACCCGACCAACGACCGCCACCAACCGCCACCAACCGCCACCAACCGCCAGAAGAGTGCCAGAAGGTTGCTATACGATACCAAAAGCTTGACATAGGGATCGCTATAAACATCACCTTTCTCGGTATCCCGATATCTTGATTGCCCTGATTCTCCTTCTAGAAGTGTTTCAGCTCCGTTCCAGACCATTTCAACCTTGTTTCAACCTTGTTTCAACCTTGTTTCAACTTGTCTACCTCTGTTTCAGACCCTTTCTTCTGTTTCAAACTTGTTTCACGTCAGAAGACCGTTTTAGATCCGTCTGCCTCTGTTTCAGATTCGTTCAGACCGTTTCAAACTTTACCTTTGTTTCAGATCCATTCAAACTCCCTTCATCGATTCCGTTCCGTTCCATTAGCTCTCCAACTTCGCCAGCTCAATGTCGAAATTACGCAAAGTGTATGTTCTTTTAAACTAAACTCCGTGCTTTACTAACCATAGTCTTACCAACCCCATAGTTGGCCAGAGACCAAATGCGCCGCTAGAGACGTGGAACCGACTCAAAAAGGCCACTGCCGAGATGCGTGGCAAGGGTGGCGAAAATGCCGTTTTGGAGCCGGAAACCCCGCTCAATTTGGTGGAAAACGGGCCCAATGGCGAGATTCTCCTCTGGTGTTCATCCTCCAAAGTATGCCAGGTTTGGGATTGGGGCCACGTGGAATCCCAAGTGGAAATCCCTCAAAATCAACAAAGAAATTTGCAGGAACCCCATGAACCGTCGGTCTTTACTGTTCCATCAAGCAGCTTTTTGGAGGAGTATACGGGAGACTCCCTCAATATGGTTAGTTCGTTTTCAACGGGCCCCGGGGATGTTTTGGTCATGGCCGTTTTCCCCTGCTTGTTTGCCAATTTATTGGTGCTTCTACAAGAACTTCCGTCGGGCGAAAGGGTGCTCAAGGTGTACCATGGCCAGGAGTCCCAGATTTTCTCGCTAATGGAGCCATTGACCGAGGGATCTCTCCATATGAAGGTCTCTCAGGAGTACTTGATTGTGTCCAGCTCCAAAGGTTACCTCAGCATATACAAGGGCGGCGATCCCCAGGAGTATATCCACAATTTGAGTGGAGAGCCGTTTTTGGCCCTTGACCACTGCACACGCCCCGTGGTGGTGAATGATGGATTGGACGAGGCCAGAATCTCGGGTGCTTTTGTCAAAACTCTGGTCGCTGGCCTGTTGCCCATCTACGACATTGTGGGCTCATGGTTGGTGTATTCGCCTACACCCGTGGAGTGCAACTACTTCAAGAAACTCCAGCAATCGAAACTTATCGTGCCGGAAAGAGCCAGATCCGATGGGTACACGCCCGTGAAGCTCCCATCCAATGGGCCTCTTCTAGCGCGTGTTCTCTCTGCCCTTTCCAGCTCGGCAGCAGATACTTTGGTGAGTCTTTCGGACTTCAGCACCCGTGCAGTCAAGAAGTCCAAGGATCTCATTGAAAAGGACATCTCACTTAAGTCCGTCAGCAGCTCCATAGGGAACTCCATTTACTCCACGGCCAGTGCAGTGTACTCCAACTCCAGCAGGTTGGTGAAGCCCGGAGCAGAGGCACACGTGATCAAGATCTTGGATCTTTCCAGTGGGCACACCATTGCCCTATTCAAGGCCCCTGGCGGAGTGTCTCATCTTTCGCTCAATGAATACGACCTCCACTTGGCCCAAGCCAATGCCCGAGGCGATACTATTTACCTCTGGGACCTCTATAAGCTTCCCAAAGAGGTGTCGCTAGTGGGCAGTTTTCAGAGGGGAAAAACTAGTGCCCGGATACGGGAAATGATTTGGTTCATGAGCAACACCACTGAACCCAATGAGGGAACCATAGTCAGCAACTTTGGCTTGGGTTGTATCACTGAGCGGTCGGGGTCCATCCACTGGTTCCATATCAACTACCTCTTTAGTGGTAAGGATGGAGAAAACCACCCCAACATTAGCCAAAGCAATGGGCGCAAGCCCAAAAGCCATGGCCACCACAATGTGCAGAGCTTGACCAGTCTGCACACCCACAAGAGTGACCAGTTTCTCAATATCTGGACCCTACCCTCGTTGGGTGCAGAAAAGTTCATGAAGCTTCCGTCCTATGCCAATGTGTCCGCTGACGTCAAGCGCAGCGACTTCAAGAACCCATATACACGAGACGAGTTTTCTCGTTTGAACCAGCTTGCGTTTGTGGATGGGGAGATGAATCTCCGCTTGATCTCCACCATCAACGGGAAGCACAACTTCAAGTATGTCTTGCCAAAGGAGATCAGAGAGGATGGGTATGACGGACGGTATGACGGAAGGCATGACGAAAGGCATGACAAAAGATATGGCCCGTTGCTGTACCGGAACGAAAGTCAGAAGTTGCAGCAAGCAGAGAATCCTATCTCGCAGGCCGAGATCGAGACGTGTGAGCCCTATGTCCCCTTCCTCCAGAACCAGAACTGTAACATTGCAGTGTACGACATTGGCTCCGAAGATGAAGATGATACCCACGGCAACACCAAGTTCTGGGACCACTTTGCTGTGTTTGGAGGCGACATTGGTCATGTGACACGGGACTTCCATTCGGTCAGTCATGGCCCTTTGGTTACCAAAGTGCAGGGATAATCTTCATGGATATCCATATTCACTGTTCATGTTTGTGTCCACATAATACCCTGACAAATCCCAAGTCCATCCGTTCCTTCCAAGTCTATCCATTACTTCCAAGTCTATCCATTACTTCCAAGTCTATCCTGAGTTCCTGAAGTTTATGTGTTCGTCTGTCCAAGCCAAACTGTTCATGTCAATTATTCATTCCATTGTTCAACTGTCCATTTTTATTGTTCTATCTGGAAACCTGAGCCCTCGTGAAGTGATGCCATCTCATGTTAGAACTTGTGGCTTTTTAACATTTGAGGCATGTGCTGCTATCCTGAGCTCTATACTGTCTTCTGTGGTCTTCCTCGTCTCACTATACAGTCTCCACATGGCATTACTATGGCCTCACTATGGCTTAATGATACACTAGTATCATGGTCTACTGACAGTCTTGATATCGAACTCCTACGATCCACTGGTCTAACTATTACTAGTCTTACCAGTCTTACCGGCCTTACCATGTTCATACTATGGTCTATGGCATATGGCCTGTGCTTTTTGGATAGTACAGGTGCTGGATGGTGTGCTGGACTTTTTCAGGTACTGGCGACGAAGACTGGCCATACTACATTGTGGAGCTTGGATATGATACTGCCATGCACACCATGCCGAGGATTGACTACTTCTCAAGAAGCCACATCCCGTTCTGCCCCTTTCCCTTTCTCTCGCTTTCTCTATTTATCTAACCCTCGTCATCTCTTAATCTCTACCTTATATCCTATATATCTCTTATTAAAAGGTCATATATATCTGATGTCTTATTGAAAGTCCACTAGAAAAAGAAACGGATAATCTCAAGAAGAGCACCTCCACAGACCAAGAAGACCAAGGCAATGATCCAAGGCTTCGAAATGGGGAAAACGACTTTATCCTGCTTGGCCCGTGGCCGGCCTTGTTTCTTCACGTTGCCCTTCGCAAACTTAGCGTTGGAAGCCCTTTGCTTCGATGTCTGCTGTGCCTATCGTTAGTATCAATCGGTGTTTACACCAGTCAGTCACTGCCATTGTATGCCGTATCCAGGATCCAGAATAGCCAGCCCAGTACTTTAGTACTCTAGTGAGTAGTCAGGAAAGCCTTGTAGCCAGCATAATCAGTCAAGTCCGTATCCAGGAGAGCCAGTCCAGTGGTCAAGTCTGGTCATTATCCAGTCTAGTCAGCCTAGTCAGTCTAGTACTAGTACTATAGTAATCCTTGATTATAGCCAGTATCCAGTAGACTGTAGACTGTAGACTGTATTCTGCAGTACTCTAGTCTAGTACTCCAGCCATTATATCCAATCTGGAGTATACAGTAGTCAGTCTAGTCAGTCTAGTACTCTAGTAAGTACCTGTGTAGACTGTAGACTGTAGACTGTGTCCAGTAGACTGTGGACTGTATCCAGTAGACTGTGGATTGTGGACTGTGGACTGTGGACTGTGGACTGTGGACTGTAGACTGTAGACTGTAGACTGTAGACTGTAGACTGTAGACTGTACCCTGTAGACTGTATCCAGTAGACTGTAGACTGTACCCTGTAGACTGTAGACTGTTTTTCCAGTGGCAGCTAGGATAGTAGTCTCTAGTACTCTTTCCTGTATAACAGTATAGTACACCAGAAGCATGGTCAGTCACTAAAGTACTTCCAGTCAGTATAGCCAGTCTAGTACCCGAGTACTCCAAGAGTCTGGTACACTAACCAGTATAACCCCAGCAGCAGAGTACTAGAAGAATAGTCTTTGTTTTCGAATCCTCTAGCCACATGACTCCAGTATAGTGGTAGTCCCTAGTCCTCTAGTCTAGCCTGTAGCAGTCTCCAGGACTCCAGCACTCCAGGATTCTAGTACTCCAGGACTCCAGGATTCCAGTACTATAGTCTGATAGATTGGTAAACTGGTGGTCTGGAAATCCCTAACATTCTAGTAGTCTCTGGTACTCCAGTCTAGTAGTCTAGCCATTCTAGCCATTCAAACAGTCTAGTATTCCAGTATTCCAGTCTAGTAGTCTAGCCATTCAAACAGTCTAACAGTCTAGCACTCTAGTATTCTAGCCATTCAAACAGTCTAGCCATTCTAGTATTCTAGTACTCCAGTCTAGTCTAGTATTCTAGTACTCCAGTCTAGTCTAGTAGTCTAGTAGTCTAGTCTATTAGTTCGGTAAACTGGTAGTCTGTAGTCTGGTCTAGCCATTCTAGAATTTTTAATCTGGATGTCTGTGGTCTGTAGCCTGGTGGAGTACTAATCTAGTCTGTAGCCTGGTAAACTGGTGTCTAGCCTTTCTGGTACTCTAGTATTCTGGTGGTCTCTAGTACTCTAGTACTCTAGTACTCTAGTAGTCTGTAGTCTAGTCTAGTCTAGTCTAGTCTAGTAGTCTGGTTAAATAGTAGTCTAGTATTCTGTCAACTTGTTAATCTGGTGGTTTATTGTCTGGTTGTTGTCTGGTTGTTGTCTGGTTGTTGTCTAGTACTAGTACTCTAGTAGTGATGTTCTCAGAGGAGTTTTGGATTCTTTCGGTTCTGGTTCTGGTTGGGAGATTCTTTGATGGTTCGGTGATGATTGGAAGGTTTTTGATGCTCTTGTAATGGAGCGTGGGTACATACCATGATGAGTGTGGAGTGAGGAGGTGCAACGGACTGGAGTTATGCCACGTAGATGGAGCGGTGCGGCGTGCGGCGGCCGCGACTCGAAAGAGGGAATCGAAAAAAATAGCGCAGCCCGGTTTCGATCCGGGGACATCAGGGTTATGAGCCCTGCGCGCTTCCACTGCGCCACTGCGCTTGTGACTGACTTTAAAACCTGGTGGTTTATTATACTGTCAGCATTGTCACTTCCTGACCCCCTGAATTCTTCTCTTTCCACCCCATAAATAGCACGTTACCATGAATATATCATTTCCATGATGACCCATTATTCACTAGTACCTAATACCATCTGCCACTATATAACTAGAAGGGTGTGGGAGTCTTTAACGGTAGACTATATACCCCATTCCGTACCAATAATAACCAGAATAATTGTTATGTTCCGTAATATGTGCAATGAATAGTATCTGATCCATTAATTGAACATAGTCAAGTCCCACATTGTCTGTTACTCTCGATAGAGCCACTGGGAAGGAAGGTCCACGGAAAGAATCTTTTGCTCCAGTTTCTCCACCATTCTGACCCAACCAATAAGGTTCAGAGTAAAGAGTAAAGAAGAATGAAGAATGAAGAATGAAGAATGAAGAATGAAGAATGAAGAATGAAGAATGAAGAATGAAGAATGAAGAATTGGAGATAGAAAATCCCGGAAAAAAAGTGAAAAAGAATTGGCGAGAAAAAAGTTTAAGGCGAAGGAAAAATGTGGGAATATGCTGCCTTTTATATTGTTGGATGAGGGGTTATCATACCTTGCATGTGCATGACGCCGAGCGCTGTTTCAGCTTTTGCAGCCATGTGCGAAAGTAAACAGACAACATGTATAAATAGGGGGCTCGCCCTACGAGAAAATTACAGCCATATTTCCCTTTGCTTGGTTTTGGAGCCCCTTAAAAAATTCACCAGAATTACAAAGCCCATGCATTCTTTTTATCAGTACTAGTACTAGCTGAACGGCCTGGGACTACAGTGTTTGTCTGTGGTCTAGGATTCGGGGACCAGGGTCGGTTTATTGCTTTTTACAAGATTGAATATTTTGACTATGGTCAATTTTTGATATTGAAAGTGATAGTCAATTGTCCCTCTAGTACTTGCTCTTAGCTTGTTTAAAGCTATGATGAACGATCATTTTACATTCCAGGAGCTTTCGGTGCAGGAGACGTTGGGGTCTGGGTACAACAATGACAGACGTCCTCTTTAGGTGAATACATTTGGTCACTCAACTACGTCCAACACACTGTGAAGAAGAGTCAAATGAAAGAGACTGAGGAAAAGTGGAACTAAGGAGGAGAGGGAACTAAGAGGAAAGTGAATCTAAGAGGAAAAGTGACGGAGAACGTGACTGAAAAATTGCATGGCTGTACTGTGGATACCTGCTACTTCCAGGAAAGAGATGGAAGATGGGTAGGAGAGAAGAGGGAGGTACGGAAAGAGGACAAGGAAAGGAGATGGAAGTGGAGCCATTGGTGTTAACAAATTGAGATGGAGATAGATGGAGAAGCCACTGGGAATACTATTGGAGAGGAGGTGTTTTTGAATAAGGTTCAGATGGACAGAGATGGAGATCCCATAGCTCGTCTAGACTGTCCCACTTCTGCTTACTCCATTTCTATCCCTGCTTACCCCATTTCTATCCCTGCTTACTCCTTTTCTATCCCTGCTTACTCCTTTTCTACCCCTACTTACTCCAATCAACTACGGTACTCCAGTACTTCAAATACTGCAGACTCGACAACAGTCTATGCTACTACTTCTACTGGACGCATCATTTCTCAAAGTCTGCTAGTTCCCAGGATTATTCTCACCATACCATCACCGACTGGACCAATAGTCATTGTTGTCAGGTGAACAGTTACAAGAGTAACACCAGATATGGACATGTGATCCGGAAACCATTGACCAAATCATGAATGAAATGATAAAGAGATTTATTTCTATTATTTTTGGTGTTATATTCTGATCACGTGCGCTATTTATTTGGGTGCAAATGGTTCGCGTTTCTTCCGAAACCCACCATAATTATCAATAACTGACAGTGCGCAGTGCACTCTACACCATCGACCAAATCAAGGGAGACAATTAAAAATCCAAAACACAAGGTACTGCATAATGGGAAGGATATACAGGATACCTATTTCAGATCTCCTTCTGAAACAGCAAAAAAAACCACTCAGAGTCTGTTCTGAAAATTACTGCTCAAGAGAATCTGCCATACTCACGATTCACATTCACCATGTTAATGTTTTGGCGTGTGCATTTTCAAGACTTATTGGGATTGGAAATTTCGATTAAGAAATTGTCTCTAATATCCTCCATACTTTTTTTACTGTACTGCAGTATTAACTAGTATTTTCCAGAAGATCCTATATGCAGTCTTGAAACAGTGAAACAGTGAAACAGTCTGAAACAGTCTGAAACAGTGAAGCAGTGAAACAGTCTGAAAAGACTCTGAACAGTCTGAAACAACCTATAGTAATAGGGACAGTTAGAGATTACTCTTTTGTCTTATACTATGTCTGATAGGCTCATGCATGTCTTCCAAAGTCTTAGATGCAGGATCCTCAATGAAGCAACCTCGACCACAGTCCAAAGCACCCAAAACCATCGAATAACATGGTCTTCTGGTGGTTTTCCATTGACTACATTGATCACAGCCTGCATACAGAATGAAAAATTCTGCATACAGATCGAGGAATCCTGCACAGAATGGAGATCCATATCATCCTGCACACACATGACAACCTCACCTCCTCCCTCTTCTTCACACTCATGCCCGCTACCGTCACCTACGTTTCGGTGACGCCCCAATACGCCATTCCTATCCGAATCTTCGTCCATAGGAAGCACGTGCTTGCAGAGAACCAAATCGCCGTCAATGAAAAATCAACCCTTACCCTTTCAGCCACCGCCCTGATCCGCTTGAGCAACTATGACTTGAACAATCTATGGCAAGATGTGGGGCTGCAAATCTGGGAGGTGGTTTTAAGGGGCAAACTCGTGGAGTTGTTTCCAAAACGAAATGTGGCCAGATCTTCCGTGGTGGTGCACGAAATCGCCAACAAGTGGAAGTGCAAGTTGGTGGTTTCTCTAGGGTACATTGTGGATCTACGGTATGGGATGAACCAGGGCTTTTGTGCTCTGGATATCCAGTTTTTGGACCTGCACTCTATAGTGCCGTCCAACTCTACCATGTCTCTGTCCAACTCCAGTCTGTCCAACTCCAGTCTGTCGCTGGCGTTGCTAGAGAGGTCGTTTTCATTTCTGTTCTTGGAGACTGATGGGGATAGCTCGCTCATTTCTTTGGACGAGAAGAAACAGATCAAGTACTCGTTGAAGAGCAGGCGCCTAATGAACAATAAGCTAACGGACCCCCTCACGGTGTATGTCCTAAGCAGGCCTAGGACATGATGCCGTGTGCCCTGCGACTGAACCGAACCCCACATCAGACTCAACTCCAAGTTTGCTTTCAAGAATCCCGAGTCTTTGGAGACCGAATACGCCCCTCTTCTTTACCGAGATATCACTGGATTCTCCCCACTTTCGGCTGCTATGGTTGGAAAGGGCACGGGGGCCACGGGGGCCACGGGGGGCACTCGGGTGGGTGAGCTCTTGGAGCAATCGGCCAAATGGCTGTTCTCTTTTCCAAGTCTCAGGGAGAAGAAGCCACTGCCATTTCCAGAAACAGCAGTAAGGAGAAGTTGGCCTACGATTGGCGACGACCCTGACTTCGATGCTAAGTTCGCCGATACTCTCGATGTGCTCCTCAACACCAGTTCATCCTTTTCTGGCTCTTCTTTCGAAATCACCTTGAACATGCTTCTTGCTGGAGGCCAGATGAGATTCGTCTTCGGTCCATATGCAGGCGAGAGCCTCTACCTCCTTCCTTTACCATTGCTTTTCAAGAACCTCTCTATTATTGGTTTTTTGGTTGGATCCCTGAGAAACCCACGACATGTTGGACTTTGCAGCCGAACTCAACATCAAGCCATGGGTGGAGTGTCTTGACACGAGCGAAGAAAACTTGGCCAAGGCTTGGAAGAGAACGTTGCAGTGAGGCCAAGAACTTCAACTCAACGTCTGAATTGAACAACTAGCTGCCAAGAGCCTAGATCTCATCCCCTTGATTTCTTCCACAATCCTCCGTCTGTCTGGATCTTTTGCCGTGTCCATAGGCCTCCTGGTCCTATCTGCTGATACAAGTGGTACTAATGGAAATTGCAGTCTGTCTAGTTGATAATGGCTGAATATTCTAGTCAAATGCTAGAAGGGGAGTTGTCACGTGACGAGTGGTTCAGGAAAGACGATGTGTTGATTGCCAGTACATCTAAATATTGGGCTGGCAAATCAGTCGATTTATCTGATCGACCATGGCATTACACTACGCTTCATCACCTCTCGATACATCTTTATACTAAATCTACATACAACTTTATACATGACTACTGCACTCACACCACCTCGCTGATGACCCGTGAGGCTTCCCGGTAGGTCTTCAACAAGGCCAAGCACTTCTCGCGCTCCATCTGGATGGTCTCGTCCTCCTTCAACAAGTCGTCGAAGTAGTTCTCGTTGTAGAGCTTGACCACGAGCCGGTTCTGGATGTGCACCTTGATGTAGTTGACCAACAAGCACATGATGGACTTGGGCACCTGGTCCTGGACAATCTCCCGTACAATGCCAAAGTAAGACACGATCAACCGGCGGATCAACTCACACTCCAACTGCTCTCTTTCATTGAGCTCGGCAATCTCGTCCTGGTGCTCATGCTCCTTGGGCCCGTTTTCGCCAATGTGCATATCTTTGAAGTCGTGCAAAACCCCATTGTTCATAAAGTTCTGGTTGAAATGCACTCCTTCATCGCTCTGAGGATACTTGAACGGAGTAGGGTTCAACTGCGCTTGTGTCTGCATGTGTTGCTGGTGCATCACGGGATCTCTGCCGAAAAAGTAATTGAAGTAGGTTTCCTGGTGCGTAGACTCCGACTGGAACGAGATGTTGGTTTTGTTGGAGTCCGATCTTTTGTGCTTGGAAGGCTTGGCCTCGTCGTCCACCTGACTGATATCGATGCCGGCCTTTTTCTCATCGTCTTCGTCTTCTTCCCGTTCTTGCTCCTCGAACTCCTTCTCCAACTTGGACTTCTTCAAGATCTTCTGCGTGGCAAGACGCAACTTGGACGTCTGCTCATGCTCCCGTTGTTTGCGTCTCTCCTCAACCACTGTGGACATGGCCTCGGCTGCACCCACAAAGTTGGGGTGGTTGGTGTTGATGTATGCCTGCTGGATGTCGATCATGGACTCCACATACTTGATGGTGGGGCCCAATCTCTCGCGGAGCAAGTCCGACACAACCTCAATGAGCTTGGCCTGGAGACGGGGGTATCTGTTCATCTCCAAGTCGCCTGCAGCGTTGCAGATGCTGTGGACGATCTTCATGAGCTCCTCATACACCATCTCCACACACCGGCGAGATGGGTCCTCCAATAGCTTAATCTGCGGCTTGACCAACAAGTCGAACGCAAGCTCCGGCACGAAAAGCGACGGTCTGGGCCCTGACGAGTTCCGGATTGCCGTACGTATATCTTTGATGGAAAGGTTGTGTGTCGGGTTGATCTGCGCCAACAGAGAGCCAAACAACTCGTTGAAAATGTAGTAGATCCGTGCCCCGCCACAAAGTTCCTTGATCAGCACGTTGTTGAGCGACGTTCCGTCCACGGAACTAACAAAGCTATTGGCAAACTTGGTCATCAAGCTCAAGAGAAGCGCACACCGGCCCTCCTTGGTGGCCTCCAAAGATGGAATTTCCCCATAAGAAGACAACTCCTGTTCGGCCTGGCTCATCAATGTATTGAGCTTGGCCTTGATATCAGGCAAACGGTCACGGATATGATTCATCAAGATCTTGTTCAACGTCTGCGATAAGTACCGCGTGCCACACTTATTGGCAATGGCCCTATAAGCTGGGTGGTTGACAAAGAATTGCTGTTCTGCTCTCAACGAGTCGTCCAACGACTTGTTCTCCTGGATATCCTGCTGCGACCGGTTGACCACGCCAATAAAGCCGAGGTTCAATGGGTACACATTACCTTTCAAGATATCGAGCGCATTGGTGCCCTGGTCCATCAAATCGATCTTGGAGAGGATGCCCACGGTTCTCTTTCCCGTAGGGTCCACCTGTCTCGCAAGCTTTAAGGACTCGGAGTTGACCAAGTCCACGTTGGCAGGCGAAACAGCCAAAATGATGCAGTTGGGCTTGGACACGTACTCCATGATCAAGTTGCGGGTCTGCTTCTCGATATCCGTGGGCTGGTCGCCAATGGGGATTTTGGTAAGGCCAGGCAAGTCCACCAAGGTCAAATTGAGTACTCTGGTGGAGTAGACCTTCAAGTTGATGGGAAGACGAGAGATGCCCTTGTTTTTTCCGGCGATCCGGGCTGTTTCCGCCTCGATTTCCGCCCGGATATCGTGGAAATCGTAGAATCTCTTGCCGGGAATATGCAAAAACTCCCCCCACTCCACATCTTCCGAGGCAGAAGAATCCGAAGAGGTAGAATAAGCGGAATTGCTCTGAGCATGTTTCCTCAAATGCTCCTCTAGATTGACCTCACGTGACGTGTTTTCAGATTCCAGGATCGAGCCATTGCTCATGGATTCTCCATAACTATGGCCATTGGCAGTCACTATAGGGTCATCCTTCTTGATGTTGATCAACTGCAACACCAAGGGTCTCCGGGTCACAATGCCCGTTCCCCGGGGAAGAAAGTCCTTCCCCACAATGTTCTCCAACACCGACGACTTGCCACACGACTGCGAGCCCACCACCGCAAGAAGCGGCAAGTCAATATCCGATAATTGCGTGGTGGTGGCAATATCCTGGAGTTTGTTGACCACGGGAATAAGGTCCTGAAACGACATCTCTGTATAGATAGTAGCACTGGTAGCACTAGGATATAGCACTAGTATAAGTGGTAAGACTTCGCTCTGGGAAAGAGTCGACAAGCACAGAAGTAGGTAGTAGCACTAGGTAGACCGATAGACAATAGACTAACAGACTAGTAGAGGTAATGGCAGTAGCTGACTGTACACTGATAGCACTTAAGACCAGGGAGTAGCACTAGGGAGTAGCACTAGGTAGTAGCACTAGGTAGTAGCACTAGGTAGTAGCACTAATTGACTAGGATCAGGTAATAGACTGATAGTACCGAAGTCCAGGAAGTAGACTAGTAGACTAGTTATAGAATGACCAGGTGGAGACTAATAAACCAAAGGAGGTAATAGACTGGGACTAGGACTCAGAGGGTAGCCAATAAATAGAGGATTGACCCGAAACTCCGATTCGATGTAACACTCGATTCTAAGCCTGAAGTTTCGACTTTTTGACTCTGGACTGAAGTGGATCTGGAAGTGGGCTGAAGTGGATCTGGAAGTGGATGTTTCAGGGATGTTTCAGGGATGTTTCAGGATGTTTCAGAAAGGTTCAGAAAGGTTCAGAATGTTCTAGAACGTTTCAGACGTGTTTCAGGGTTGTTTCACAGGAATTTGGCGAAACCAGGCTCGAAAGGTGATTGGACAGTGGCTCAAACTCCGACTCGAGTTGATTGAGGATGAAAAAGCAAGAGAAAATAAACAGCGGCAACGCGCACGGAAGTTAGGTTGTGCGCATCAAAGCGATCGATCTGCAATTAGACAGAAATTGGACAAAGACAGATTGGACAGAATTGGACAACGACAAGTTGGACAAAGACAGATTGGACAGAATTGGACAGAGACAAAATCAGATTGGACAAAATCAGATTGGACAAAGACAGATTGGTGTTGGCGGGGTTTGTAGACGGAGTGTATAGGGGTCTGGAGTGGAGTGGACTCAACGCGTGTGCAGGAAAAGACGGTGTAGATCTTTTTTGACACCCCAGACACAATACTCCAATGAATTACCCTTTTGGGGATGGAAATTACTACTTTGGGTCTCACCACATAATTACCGCTTTGGGCAATGTATTACCTCTTCGGGCTAATGACTTACCTCTTTGGGCCTCGTTATACCACATCACTACTCTCTCCAGATGTCTTTTGGGTCTCGGACAATTCAGACCCTAAGGTCTCTCCTGTATCTAGCCATGAACAAACCATGTCCGAAGAAACAGAAACAACAGAACCGTTGAAATGGACTTGTACACAGGGGTCGTGCATCACTCATAATGTGACTAGTCTTTTTCCTGAGGTTATGAGCCCACAGTCTCAACAGTATCCAAAATTAATTTCCAATGTTTCAGATGAAAATTCTAGTCCATCCGACTCGCCAATATGCCATACCAGTCTCATTTCGTTGACGCCATGTAAGATGTAACCACCTCTTTTTCATCAATGCTCTGTCCTGCAGATAACACATGTTCAGCAATTTCCTTCCTCTTCAACCAATAGCAATAGCAGACAGTAGTAGCAGAAAAGGACAGAAAGACTGGCCACGAAGACAGTTGAATGGAAGGAGACCTGCTGGAAAAGGGCAAAAGGGCTTTTGACCGAGAGCGCACGTGACCGCGCACGTGACCAGGACTCCCCACGTGATCCGCGCTCAACCTTTCTCAAATGCCACCTCACCTCACCTCTCCAACCCCATGCTTTATCGAGTCGTCTCCCTATGGGTGGCCCTTTTCGCCGCCGTATCAGCCCAAGTGGCCATTGATTCGTCGCTCTGGGAAAACACTCGCTACTACCGTACTGTGGACCTCTCGCGGCCCTACATCAAGGAGGAGGACTTGCTCGAGGCCAAAAACACCTCGCCAAGCCCCCAACAAAGATACGTGTTCACGGTCAATGATGGTTTCGACGCCATCAAGAACGTATCGTTTGTCACGGCGAAAATCTCCGACAACAACTTCAAAATCCAGCCTGTTCGCGTGCAACTGGGCGTGTACTCCGTTGACTTCCCTTACCCAATTGCTCCTGGTAGCCTGATTGAGTTCAAGGTCACCTATGTGTATGCCAACACCATCCATGCATACCCTGCCAAGATTGAAATGAATGAAATGCAGAAAATGTTGCTCCAATTGAACAAGTTCTGCTTCTCGCCATACATCACCCGTGAGTACTCGTTGACCTTCATTGGTCTCGGCAAGGGACAGGAAATGGAATTGCAGCTTGTGGATAATGTGGCCACGCCCGATTTGCCTGAATTGAAGGCCCACGTGGAGAAGGAGGCCAGTGCCCTTGCTTATGGACCCATCAAACAGGATGTTCCTGCATACGCCGTCCGGCCGTTGGGGTTCTTATATGACCACAACCAACCAATCACGAGGGCTGTTCGTTTGGACCGTGCCTTTTGGTTGCCTGCTTCCGATATTGACGTGGTTCAAACTGAGGATTATTATGAGCTCATCAATAACGGAGCAGAGTTGAAGTCCGGCTATTCTCGCGGTGACTGGATGATTGGCCGTTATGAGTTGTTGAAGAACCACTTTGCCCTCTCGCAATTGGAGTTCCCAATCAACTCCAAGGCTCCTTTCACCGACTATTATTTCACCGACAAGGTGGGTATGGTGACTACTCACCAGCAGACCAAAAACCACCTTGTGTTGCAGCCCCGGTTCCCACTTTTTGGTGGCTGGAAGTACAACTTCACCATGGGTTGGACAAACCACTTGGAGTCGCTCGTGCACAAAATGAACGATGAACAAGACACCTATGTGGCTCAGTTCCCATTGTTGAGCTCCTTGAAAAACATTTATTACGATGATGTCTCGGTGTCGTTCTATTTGCCAGAGAATGCCGAGTACATCAGTTCAGGAGCCATTGTGGCTTCTGGGGATGCCGAATTGGGAACCGAGAGAAGCTACCTTGATGTCAGTGACGGTCACGTGAAGGTCACTCTTCATTTCTCCAACCTCTTTGACGACTTGGCCAGCACAAAAGTCTATGTCAAGTACAAGTACCTGGCACAGAGTTACTGGGTAAAGGTGGCCAAGATTTCTGCATTTGTCTTTGCCGGTTTCTTGAGTTACTACTGCTTGACTCTTGTGGATTTATCCATTAAGAAGTGAGGAAATAACTGTCACACCAGTGCCAGTAGCAATGGCTCAAAAAATCCACTCGGCTTCTGATAAAGTGGAATGGCATCAATGCGAACCTCAAGTAACTAGGTATTTCACCAACAAGCAAACTTATCAGTAAGCACAGTCAACACATTAAATTGTAGATCAAGCATTTCTTGTTAACCAGTATCATCAGTGCTTTCGCCAGTAAATCATTGAGCACATCCAGGCAGGTTCTTCAGTCACGTGAACAAGGTCCTTTTCCCAAATGGAAGGCCATGTGCCAAAAGCCAGATGTAGTTCAAAAGAGTTCAATGTTATTCCAGTGTTTGTAAGCTGTTTAGCTGTTTGAGATTTCACATTTAGCTAATCATCAAGCACACTCCATTCAGTAACAGATCAGTCAGTCAGTAATTAATCAACACTCTAATTCAGTCAAGTAGACACTTCATCAATGCATAGAAGCATTATTCATGTATTTCAGCCAAGTTAGTACCAAGTGTACCAAGTGTACCAAGTGTACCAAGTGTACCAAGTGTACCTAGTGTACCAAGTGTACCAAGTGTACCAAGTGTACCAAGTGTACCAAGTGTACCAAGTGTACCAAGTGTACCAAGTGTACCAAGTTAGAGTCAGTACCAACTTAGTACCAGCTTATTATTCAGCAAGTCCGTAATCAATAGTCATCAGTAGTAACAGCACCAACTCCAGATTGAGTGGTATTAGCATCAACAAAAAGCATCCAGGCTCACTGTGTTTTAGCTTGACTTCGACTATACCCCCCTTGCCCATTTTCCCTTGATCTATTGATTGGTTTTGCCCTTCGGACCTAATTCCCCCGGCTTTGCCTCTGTTTTATGTCTGGGGTGCCTCTGGAGTTGCCTCTGTTTTATGTCTCGGGTTGTCTGGCTTATTTCCTTTTGGACACTCTGGTGATCCCGATTGGGCTCTTCAGCCATACGAATTCAAGCCAATCCCCACTAATCCATAAAAACCTCATTTGGAGTCACTGGAAATTTGTAAAAAATGATGGGTTTTTAAGGGGGGGGGGGGGGGGGGGGGGGGGCCCTTTTATTTTTTTGGAAGGGGGTTCCTCCTGGAGGGGGGGGGGGGGGGGGGACGCGGTCCCTTTATATGTTTCGCAGCAGGTTGCTCCTGCATGGCAGGTGGCTGCAAATAAACAGGGCGGGGAAGAAATTGTCTATAAAAGGCGAGCCCCCCGAGTCTCACTATCGACTTATTTTTTCTCTTCACGCCTCAACTCAGCCTCCTTTATTTACTCTTCTCTTCTCTTCTCAAGTTTTCATTTCTTCAAACCTTCAAATCTTCAATGAGGAACTTCAGAGCTTCCAGACTCCAAATCCAGATTTACAGCCTGGATATTTTCATTTCTTATTTCCTCAATACTGCATGATTTCCATTTTCTGTTCTTCAATTCTTTTCTTCTCCATATCTACAGACAAGGGATCATTGCTTCAGAAAGAGTGGATGGAAAGAGACTGAAAGAGACTGAAAGAGACTGAAAGAGACTGAAACAGACTGAAAGAGACTGAAAGAGACTGAAAGAGACTGAAAGAGACTGAAAGAGACTGAAAGAGACTGAAAGAGCCTGAAAGAGCCTGAAAGAGCCTGAAAGAGACTGAAAGAGACTGAAAGAGACTGAAAGAGACTGAAAGAGACTGAAAGAGACTGAAAGAGACTGAATGATAAGGACAGGCTTGATGATAATAGAAATGAGGCCTTCTAGACCCTGCTTCAAGTTTCCAAGGGTCCAAGAACCAAAGAATTCGATACATGAGAATATAGATCGAGTGGAATCTACTTCACTACAGCAAGTCACTACTAACAGGAAGTCACTCCCGGAAGTCACTACTAACCGGACGATCCTGTCCCTATTATATTACTGTTCAGATAAAGTGTCATTAGCTTAGTTCTGAGAAGTCTAAGTCCAATCTAGTCTTGAATCCAGGCAGTCTCAGCAGTCTGAAGTCCAGGTCGTCAAAGCTTAAATCTGACCTCTGACTCTTTCAGTCTCAGTCTCAGTTTCAGTCGCTTGAACTCTGGATCCATTGAATCTGAATCTTTGAGTCTGCATCTCACTCAAGTCTTACAGTTTGAGTCTTCTGAGTCTTTCAGTTTCAGTCTTCAATTCCTGAAGTCTCAGTCTCTTGATCTCCCGGTCTTTGCATCTTGTCTCTTGGTTCTTATACCTAGTCTGAGGAATTTCAAAGTCGGTGGAGTCTAAGAAGTCATTGTCTAAGTCTTAGTCTAAGTCCTGTGGTGTTCCTTGTCCACCAAGGCAACTGGTCAGACAAATTTGCATTGAAGAATGTATTTCACTAACCAGACAGGCTCGGCACAAAAAGTTTGGCCACCAAGTAGCGGTTGTGGAAGTTGATGCCGTTGAGGTCTTTGGCGGCCTTGAGTGCACCGTCCATGGAGGTGTACACCACGAAACAGGTGCCTTGGGGCGCGGAGCCGTCGGAGATGCGGAGCTGGTGGACTTTTCCAAACTTGGAAACCAATTCATGGAGCAGCGGTGTCGAAGCATCGTATGGGAGGTTCTTCACCTCCACAATGGGGTACTCGGACATGGCCTGGGATATGGAGTTGTGATGGATCGATGAGTGCGATGGTCATGTGATCAGTCACGTGACATTATCCATCACAACACATAAACATCCATGAATAATTGAAAACCAAAAACATATGATGTATACCCATATTTGACATTATATACTATCTATGGTCATATATAGATATGATACCCGGTATTCACACGACTCTATGGAAACTCTTTGATCATTGGAAGACTGGAGTCTAAGATCTACCATGGAGACAGCAGACAAGACAATCAGACATGTCTTAGGACTTGGACATGATGTTTCTGAGCCAGTGCATCCAGCAATATTGGCTCCAGTTGAAATGCAGTGGCATTCCCATCAACCCAAACTTCCTGAAGCTTGCCATCTTTAGCCGGCCACAGCACCAAACCACTTATCCATAAGTCATAGACTATGCAAGTATCTTGCTTGGACCTTGCATTGTCCACTTTCAATCTTGAAGGTTGATCCGATAGAACGAAGGTACAATGTTACCTTAGTTCACATCATAGATGCTTTGGAGGGTATCGACAAGAACTTGTCTTTCAATCACACATCAAACCAGACAGTCCATTGAATAACAGACTTTCCGATAAGACAGGCCATTGAATAACACACCATTGAATAAGGCTCAGAAGACCATACTCTTGATCAGACCAGGAAGAATAGGATCAGATCAGGAAGAATAGGATCAGATTGAGGTTGAGTAAGGACTCGGGAGCGACCAGACCATACCAATTTGAGGCACCTTCTCCACTTTTCATCTTCATATCTCCACATCATATCTTGAAACTGGAGAGATCGACAAACAGACGGCGAGAGGAGTAGTGATGGAGCCCATAGATGACCACGGCAAAAACACAGAAAAACATAAAGAACGAGTAACCCAGCGAGACCGGTTCCACGTTCAGTACCAAATGAGGAGCCACCTCCGACACCGAGACCTTCAGAATGTACACCGGGGTCTTCGGGGCGGAGTCCTGCACCTCCACAGAGTTCATGGCCATCAACACATCAAAGCCCGACACCAACTGGCCAAACACCACGTGCTTCCCATCCAAATGCGGAGCCTCGGGCCCCGTGGTAATGAAAAACTGGCAGCCATTGGTATTGGGGCCAGCGTTGGCCATGGACAAGCGGCCCAACTTATTGTGGGAAAGCACAAAGGGCTCATCGTCAAAGCGGCCGATCTCCACATTCTCCAAGCGGCCGTCTCCCACCATCTTCATGCCACCTCCTTGCACCACGAAGTCTTGGATGATGCGGTGGAACACGGTATCCTTATAATTTGCTCTTGCATTCTGGACGAAATGGGCGCACGTGACCGGGGCCACGTCCCCAAATAGGGCTATTTTCAAACCCCCTAGCGTCACGGGCGGTTTCTGGAACTCGCCCTGGCTGATTTCAAACTCCACCAAGTGGCTGACCACCGGGTCGTTCTGAACATGCACCAACAAGTCGGAGCCAAGCCGAAGGTCTAGACTTGCACACACGGCACCAACAACAAAGATAAATAACGAGACTTTCATGGCCAACAGTCAATCCACTCACAGCAGCCAATCAGAGATGGAGGGGCTCGATGCAGTACAGCGAGTATCTCCAGTACAAAGGTGTACAGACAAGACAAGTTCAGAAAAGAGAAAAACGGCAGAAAAGAGAAAAATCGGTGGCACAAACCTGGTGGCAGAAAAGAAGTGGTATGTTGTTCGGTTATGGCTGCGTGGTGATGATATCGTATACTGTGCGAATGCCACTCCGTCAAGCACCCCGCGCTCTAGCAATGGAAGCACCAGAGTGTCCTGCTTTATCCATGACCAGTTCCATCTGGATTCGTCTAAAGTCGGGTGATCTTCACCTTTGCCAATAGGTTGAATCATTGGAACTTTAGTGAAGCCAAGTTTCGGGAAGATTCGTCAGTTGAGTAAGCAGTATGGGTATTGATTTCCCAGTTTGAAAGTTTATCGGTTTTTGAAGCATTAAAGCTGGATTATAAAGCTGGATTATAAAGCTGGATCATAAAACAGTCATTCGAAATAGAGGTGGAATAGCAAAGAGCAGCCACTGCTTTGGAAGCTTACACCCCTGACAAGCACTACAAGAAGATGCTTCACCCCACCATTCAACGTTTTGTGGCCAGATTATCCATTCACCCCTAAACAACAGAATGCTTTCTTAGCATCGTCAAAACATCCGATACATCTTTTCAGGCATCTCTTATAACACTAAAAGCATACTTGACCAACTCTACGCTGCAACCATACCACCAGCCATATAACTGTGAATTGATGAGTGCCAATTGTAGTAGGCTTAAAGAAGATGTAGTGGAAAGTCATTGACCCATTCAACTAGAAAAGCTAAACGTCTTGGACTGGTCAGGTCACCACCTCTGTGTGTCCCAAAGTGCTCCCATAAACTCGATGAATACCAATGTCAGATTGAGGTGATTATCCCCTATACCCAATGTAGATGTGTTGGTTATTATGCAACAGTGTTGGATTAGATGGAGTATCTTTGATGATCTAGGCTTAGGTTTTGATATCCTTGGAGTGCATCTTGGAATGGCCCAAGGCTTGGCTAATGAACTTCAGACAACTGTTCCATTAGAGGCGAAAATCGGCAAAAGTGCTGAACAAAAGATTGATGCCACTTTTAGAGAAGAGAACCCTTCTCGGACTGATTCAAAACAGAAACGATGCTAAACGAAAAGGTGCTCGAAAAGAACCGTTTAAATATACTACTACTACTAGTACTAGTACTACTACTACCGACTACAGCTGCTACTACAGAGTAGTACAGAGTAGTACTGACTACTAGTACTACTACTACATTTTATATCATAGTTATGTCTAGGAAAGCACCTTCTCCTTCCATACACTCAGGAAATAGATAAGTCACTTAAGAACAGATACACTTAAGAACAGATACACTTAAGAACAGATACACTTAAGAACAGACACGTTTAGATGCATAGATGCTAAATGAAACTGACTCATGTGTCACTAACCATCTCAGGAACTCCTCAAAGGACAAACCGGTCGAGTATAGTATTTGTAGACGATGTAAAATAGTCTAGTGAGTATTTAGTCTGATACACCAAGCAAGGGCCTGAACTCAAGAACACTCTACTCCACTCTATTCCACCAGTACTGCATTCCACCTGCACCAGTCTTTCACATGCTCTAGTCCAGACATGAGATCTTTATAGTAAAAAGCCTGTTGACCCATCTATGACTCAGGCTGAGATTGTAGAATTGACTGAGATTGTAGAATTGACTCAGAATTGTAGAATTGACTGAGATTGTAGAATTGACACAGAATTGTAGAATTGACACAGAATTGTAGAATTGACTGAGATTGTAGAATTGACTGAGATTGTAGAATTGACACAGAATTATAGAATTGACTGAGATTGTAGAATTGACACAGAATTGTAGAATTGACACAGAATTGTAGAATTGACACAGAATTGTAGAATTGATTCAGTCTCAAGTTGTAAAATTGACTCATATAATCAAACCCGTTGTTTCAGAGTCATAGACTGGACTTGGATCTGACTCACTTACTAAACAACACATTGGAGTCCATGATTTCACCAGTGTGTAGCATAGTATTGAACTTTGTTGATGGCCAAGTGTCGTGCTGCACCCAAAACAAACCCTTGGCAATTCCAAGCCTAGAGTCAGTACCTCCATCAATCGACTATTCTTCATCAAAAGCCCAGTATATCCAGTCCCACCAATCAGGAAGTCTTAAAAAGGGGTGTTTTCAGATATGAATACCTTTGACGTTTAGTGAAGATCAGATGAAGATGAGAGTCAGAGGCGTAAAAAAGACTGGTGCAAAATTTGGCTAAATTGCGGGTCAAAGGGGGAGTTCGGTTCTTATATGTTCCTGCGCGGGATGGCTGTAAAAATATGGCTGTAAAAATATGGCTGTAAATCGCGCAGGGGGCCTTTGCGAAGAATATAAATAGAGCCATTTCCCGCGTAAATTTTTCTACCATATCATACGGTTAATACTTTTTCTAAAACTGTGTTTCTCTTAATTATAAAACTTCTATGACTACTCCTTCTATGACTACTGCTACTACTACTACTACTATGACTACTCCTTCTATGACTACTACTACTACTTACAGCTACTACTAGTACGGCCGATAATATGCCCCGTCAACCCAAGCCATTTCTTGGTGGGGCCTTGTCCAAGGTATTGATGAATGGTTATACTTGTAGTTGTTGTCAATCTCTGGTCAAACGAAGCCGTTTCAAAGACCAAGTGGCTGAGGAGTCTTCCAGATTGCAGTACTACTTCTATAACTACTACTACTACAGACTACAGCTACTACAGACTACTAGTACTACTACTACTGGTCCTTCTATGACTAGTACTGGCTCCTTCTATGACGAATACTGACTACTACTACTACTACTAGTAGTACTGACTAGTACTAACTACAGCTACTAGTGACGATCATTGACTACTGACTACTAGTAGTACTCCTACTAATGACTACTGCTGCTATCACTAATACTAACTACTAACTACTACAGATACTTATTATCATGACTACTGACTAGTACTACTTTTCTATGACTAGTACTGACTACAATTACTAGTACCGACTACAATTACTAGTACTGACTACAATTACTAGTACTGACTACAGCTACTACTTTGATAATGAAGAGTTTTTCAAAAGTTCAGGTTAGTTATCACAAGTGGTCAATTACCAGTTTGGTCAATTGGGGATCTATCAAAAGGAATGCTATCGATTTCTGACCGATCTCTGACCGATTTCGCCAGTTCTGTTCAGTCAGTTGATTGGTTCTGTCCAATGTTTTCCAAATTCTATCCCATTTTCCAGTCTTTATTGCCAGTGGTGTTTGATTGGTCGTATGACTACCACTACCAATGACTAATGACTATGAGTATTCCTTCTACTACTCCTACTGACTACTCCAGCTACTACTCCTACTGAAACAGCTACTACTACCAAGTGTTTTACTAGTACTACTAGTACTAGTACTACTGACTAGTACTACTACTACTACTACTGACTACTGAATCATTGACTACTACTACTGGGACTAACGAAGATCATTGACTAGTACTAGTACTACTGACTACAGCCACAGAATACTATTACACACTACCAGTTCGAACCACCACTGATTTCTACTTACTACTTCTACATACTGGTCCAGCTACTACTACTAATGACTGTGATTGGGACTGACTACTGATGACTGTGATCGGGACTGACTACTGATGACTGTGATTGGGACTGACTACTAATGACTGTGATTGAGACTGCGTACAGGCCTGGATCAGGAGGAGGAGTGAATTACCATTTGTCAACCATGGGTCTCTATGAATATTAGAGAATACTGATTTTAAGGTACTGGTTCACTCGTGGTTTGCTATTGAATTGAGGTGTATACCTAAGAATGTTCTGCTGATTTCCTTTACCAAGTCAATACTATTTTTAATTTCTGAAACTACTACTACACCAAATAGTTTGGTAGTGCCTACATACTGCACAGGAGGTAGTTGCTGAATTCTATGGGTTCTCTGCTAATATCTGGTTACCTGCTCCTCAGAAAAATAGAGTGTATAGATGCAGTGCTGTATGCAGGATTGTGGCGGTGTATAGACGTGGTGGTGTATGCAGGATTGTAGTGGTGAGTAATATAGAAATCGGAGATAAGTAAGTTATGGAGTAGGATGGTGTAAGGGGTGTACTGGTGTGGGATGTATTGGCGTGGGATGTATTGGCGTGGGATGTATTGGCGTGGGATGTACTGGCGTGGTGTACTGGTGTGTCGTGATGTATGGTGGTGTACTGGTGTAAAGGAGGCATCCTGCATGTACACATCGCGACGTTACTTGCAGTGGCGTTCACCTCCACTCAACCAACACCAATGAACGGAATCACAGTGGACATCAACCACCTCAAAAAAGGCGAGGTGTCGCTCGGCACGTCGATCATGGCCGTCAAATTCAAGGACGGCGTGATTCTCGGCGCAGACTCCCGCACAACCACCGGCACCTACATCGCCAATAGAGTCCTGGACAAGTTGACCCAGATCCACGACACCATCTATTGTTGCCGGTCAGGGTCGGCGGCAGATACACAGGCAGTGGCCGATATAGTGAAATACCACTTGCAATTGTACGCCATCCAGTTGCCTGCAGGCCAGACGCCGCCCACCAAAGTGGCTGCTTCCATTTTCCAGGAGATCTGTTACACTAACAAGGACGGCTTGACGGCGGGCATTATCTGTGCAGGCTATGACAAGAAGAACAAGGGCTCGGTGTACCTGATTCCCATTGGAGGCTCTGTGCATGAACAGGAGTATGCTATTGCTGGCTCGGGGTCGACCTTCATTTATGGCTGGTGTGATAAGAACTTCCGCCCACAAATGGAGAAAGATGAATGTGTGCTGTTCATCAAGTCGGCGCTTGCTGAGGCCATCAAGTGGGACGGACTGTCTGGAGGTGTGATTCGAATGGTGATCTTGACGGAGTCGGGCGTGGAGCGCTTGATCTTTTACCCGGAAGACTACCAGGTTTGAGACCGAAGCTATGTTACATCAACGCAATGCACGTGATAAACGGGTGTTCGAAATGGTCTGTTCTGTATGCAATGGCCGTCTGCAATGGCCTCTGTGGTCTGCTGACAATGGGTTCCAGAATATTGCATTCGTCAGATGTCAATGACCAATCAGTGTCAGTCGTCAATGGCGTTCAATAAATAACTATCGAAGTTGTGTAGGAAGGAAAAAGAGCAACTGATGAAATGTCTCAATTAACAGTGACTATTTTTATTAAGTGGTAAAACTATCTAGACACATTATGAGCCGCGCACGACTCGCATGCATATAAAGACGATATGATACTACACTATAATATGATAATTCAGAATCATGTTTCCATGGACCATATCAGCGAAGCAACTTTATGATAAGCTTACTATGGTCTCGTAATAATAATACTAAACTGGGTTAATATACCATGATACCACACTCCATTTTCCCTATGCACAGGATACCATGATTCCATGGTATGTCTTTGTTTAGGAGGTTTTTGTGTGGGAGGTTTTTGTTTGGGAGGTTTTGTTTGGTAGATCTTAGGTTGGTAGATCTTAGGTTGGTAGATCTTAGATTGGTAGGTCGACCATCACTCAACGAGAACGACTCATTTCTCCAAACTATGCAACAAGAAGGCCAATAGTACTTGTTTCACTGTATCTTTCGTAGTACCATTGATGTCAGACCTCATAAATCAGTTGCTGCACTAATGCCAAAGACAAGGCAAGATAACCTGAGAAGTCACTGATTTGTTTCAGTGTTAGGTAAGACTAGTTGCAGTCGAACCAGCGGCAACCTCTAGAAACCTACCCCCGTAACTCTGAAATAGCTCTTTTGGCCAACCAATTTCCAGAGATCGCTTCGGTTAGGCATCTACGACACCATCTCATGGATCGCAACCATTAGCCCAACTCAATTCTTGGATTGAAGAGTGTTTTGTAATCTCTCAGGCAACTCAACTTCTTGGCTATGTCACTGGGTGGATTCCCATAATTAACCTATGGTATACCTGATCCACTTAATCTATGCACACACGATTTGCATGTATAGAGATTGGATATTTTCTGAGATTGGATATTTTCTGAGATTGGATATTTTCTGTATAGAGATTAAATATTCCCTCTTTGGTTGTCATTAGATGCTGTCATTTAATAAAGAATAAAAAATATCTTTTTTCTGAGTCAGGGGGGATGCGGTGCCTTTATATATTTCGATGCTCGCCACTCCTGCATGGCTGGTGGCTGCAAATAAAGTGGGCGGGGAAAAAGGGGATTGTCTATAAAAGGCGGCCTCCGCCCCGTAAATCTCACTTTTCAAAAATTTACTTTCATTTCTTTTTTTCAAATCTCTAAAGATTCCCTTGTTCAAATAATCAAATCTTTGTTCAGTCTCCATGTCAATTCTTCACTATGGATACGTCAAGAGTATCCGTATCTTGATGAACTGGGATCTGTCTATCTTCAATCAGGATAATTCAAGAGGAATAAGAATGGGAACCATGTGGAGCTCGTGGATATTAGGAAAGTGGCCAACATAATCTGAGACTGGGGAGGGACGTACAGGTGAAACAGCCTCCAGTGTGGGCTCCGGTTTCTTAGGTCCCAGAGTTTTGAGTCCGGGGAAGGTTAAAAAGAAAGTTTAGACTGGTTCTTCAGTATAAGTGAAGACGAGATCTTGGTGACTGGAAGCAAGAGATTTTCTGTTGGATAACCAAATCGAGACTAGGCCCTATTTGGTCCAGGAGAGTGCAAGAAACTCCAGGGTCTAGTGACACCACGAACTTGTTTGTTTCGGGGAGTCACAGCTCGAGGAGATTGTTTGGGTGATATACATCCAAAGAATATATCTGAAGATCTCTCCAGTGGAAAAACTAGAGCTTCAAGGGAGGCCCAGAGAAGAATCCGAAAAGACTAGAGGTTCTATCATAACCAAGGCTACAACTTCATAACCCATTCCTCGATGTTTGTTGCATTATAGGTGCACATGCCTGCACTTTGTCTATGTTTTGTCTAGGGTGGTTTTTCTCTGCTATGTCTAGGGTGGTTGGAGGTTTGTCTTGGGGGTTTCCTGTTCACACCTCCTCATAACCCACTACTGCACGATCAAGGTCTACCAGGATCCGAAGGTTTCGGCCCGCAGGCAAAAAGCCTTTTCGGCACATACGCCAATAATAGAGGTGGTACATGGGCATGTACCTGCGTACAAACGCCGCTACCTGGTCATCAGTCATTCCCAGACCGGCAGTCGCCTTCAAGTGTGTTTCCTGCTGCTGGCGCCAGCGGTAGATATAGTCCAATTCCTGCGCTTGCAAGAAGACAAAGAAGTCGAAGAAGTTCCAGAGGGCCTCATAGCTTCGGAGATCGTGGTTGATGTCCTGCAAATGGTGCATGGAGCTTCGGGCCACGACACCCGAAGGGTCGCTGGAGAAGTATGCCGAGGGGAAGGAGGCGTCGTCAATGGCCGAAAAGCCCGTGAACCAGCCTTCGAATATTATCACGTCCACCCCTGGCTCCTCCACCAGCTGCCATTGCTCCGCAGGCATCCGGTCCCCCGCACCGCTATATGCACTCTTATCATACATCGGCACCTTGCAAGGATCCCTGTTGACCAACTTGTGCATCACGTCCAAGGCCAATTGCACATCGTGTGTTCCTGGCAACCCACGGCCCTCCAAGACAAAGTTGCCGCTTGCACGAGCCTTGGCTGAAACCTGCTCCTGTTCGCTATGCGTGAGGTAAAAGTCGTCAATCAGCACGCCCACACAACGGAGTTCGGGGTGTTTATCTGAAAGGTGCTGGAGGAGCTTCTGGGCAAGGTACAGCTTGCCTCCACCTTGAGGGCCGGAGATTCCCAAAACAAGGGGTTTTTTGTGGGTCCATTTGCCGAGTTTATCGTCAAGAAACCTGGCAGCAATAGCAACAGACATATTGGTAAGAGAAGGTATGAGAGAAAAAATGGACTATGAGAGGAAAGAATGAAAATGAGTCCAAAAGGGTCTGGAAATTTGAACAGAGGAATTGTGACTTCAAAGGGGATGGGGAAAAGAGGAATGGTTCATATTGTTGCCCTTGGAGGAGTAAGTGTGGAGACCAAGTGGGGTGCTCGCCGCCTGCACATAAGCATCTGATCTGGGGTTATTTATAACCCATGTGCAGTGCCATGATCTTCTTCCTTTTTGGTCATTGATTTGTTTCCTTTTGGTCATTGATTTGATATTGCAACTGCCATTCTTATCGAGACATCTTTATCAAGACAGGTCTTGCTCTGCCACACCATGATCACATCAAATGGACTGCAGAGATTCTTAAGACGTTAAGTTGAAAGGAGGGCTTTTAGATTCGAAAATGGTTCCAAAGGGTCTCAACTAACAATTCCTATTTATAACTTCTCCAGTTAATAGGAAAACCACTCCATAGTGTTGATGATTTGAGATGGTGAGCCTAAGAAAAAATGCTTTCCAGCTTCAGTTTCTAGCAACTTATTCAGGTGTCTGGTTCTTGACCAGACTATAGTTGAGTCCAGGCTCTTGCTTATGCTTTGAATTGCGAGTTGGTTTCCATCTCCACTTGTGTGGCTGTGTTACTAAGAAGTCTCTTTGTTGACATTCCTTTTGACCCTTCGGTTCGAGTTTCTGTCTCTTTATTACCTTGTGGACTTCAGACTGGCTCAAACAACTCCAAGTGAGTGAAACTTTTCACTGAAGCAGTTCCAGGCCGAATCTTGGAGCAGAAGAAAAGTTCAATAGTGGACAAGAATGTGATGGCCTAGAAGACTGGTACAGATTCTATTCTATGATTGGAGTACCACTGCATCTATAGTACTTGTTGACTACTCCAGTCTACTAGTCTACCTTCTTTTTGAGTCTTCCAGGGTACCTTTTTTTCTGAGTCTTTTAGGGTACCTTCTTTTTGAGTCTTTTAGGGTACCTTTTTTTCTGTACACCTTATGCAGACACCTACTGATACTCCACAACTGAGACTTCTATGAGCCATTTTTTGACCAATCATGTTAGTATAGTCGTCCTTCCTGCATACTACACGCGACTGAACTACCCCATCCACTACATGGAGTTCCAATGAACTCTAACTTGATCGATTTTGAGATATGACTGGGGCTCCAAATCAATCTTTTTGCAAACGGTCACTAGCAGCTTTGCCTGGCAACGCAGAGCAGGAAGAGCGTGTTCCCTATGGTTCTGTATATTGTCATAGAGAAGAAGTAGCGCGTGTGAGGACTTTGTAGTGAACAGAATGAGTGTATACTGTAGCAATAGAATGGTGGGTGTACTGCATATTAGTGAATATACTGCATAGTAGCGGGCGTACTGCACATTACAGTAGTTAATATACAGTAGTATAGTTATACTGAGTTCATGAGTATAGTAGAGTCCTGTAAAGCTCAGGGTTGAAATGAGGAAACCATCACCTAAAGTATATCTTGATATGTATATCCACTTATATACAGGACATTCCATCCATATCCGATTGTCATTTCTTTATCTAGATTACTCTTTCTAGGTATTCATATTAATACCGGATAAGGGCTAAGAGTATGAATAGAATAGAACATACTATATAGAGTACTATATAGAGGGTCCTGCATGGAGTACAGAGTAATCCTTTTAAACGTTTTGCCCAATCAAAAAAGCTTCCAAACTCCACAACGATTTATATCTAGTATAGTTCTAGTGGTAATAGTCACTTTTTAGTCAAAACATACTGCTCAATTCTTAGACACTGCTGGTTAAAAAACACACTGCTCAGACTGATGCCAGAAGAAACAGTAGTAATATTTGATGGGAATTTTGAAGGCTGTAAAAATATCGCGGGGGACTGGCTCTTTATATATGCGAAAATGCGCGATTTAAATGGTTGCAATTCGAGACCGCGCATGCGCTTACTAGGGTACAGTACTATAAGATTTTTATAGTACTGTAGATTATAGTAGAGTATATGATAGTAGTGTATATGATAGTGCTGTATACTCTGTAGTGTATATTAGTGTATTGTACTGCATACTTTTACTGTCCTGCATACTATGGGTAGTGTCAATGAAGGAAGTAATGTCATAGTCAGATGGAGCCGATGGATTCATGCAGTACGTACGATTCAGCGATTTCGAGAGAAAAGAGGTATATTGAAACCAGTTTTTCTCTAAATGTTGTTTTTACTGTCCGTACTGCATACAAGCACATTCTACCCTTCCGTCTATCAAGCCTGTACTTTTAGAAATCTCTCCGAGATTCGCCCCGCTTGATCCGTCCCCATCTCTCGAGATGGTCATGTGCCCCACCATAACTCTCCCTTTACAGTAAATATATAATGACTCTCACTCACACTATACGGGTATAGTCCTGCATAGTAATGGCGGGCCTGTATATGATCATGCATTCCTGTATATTTGTATGTATGCCTGCATATCACTACACAATCCTGTATAATATTGTTCAGTCCTGTATAATACCACATATTCTTGCATAGTACTATGATGTGGTCTAGTCCAGTGGCCAATCCCCAACCATGCCGTTGTAGTTCTTTGTATACATCTTTAGCATCAGCAGGTATACTTAGAGCCGTGCAGTTACTATATACCCCAGTATTACCCAAATAGGCAGAAACGTCTCTAAGCTTTGAGCACCAGTCCATGGTGTAGAGGTTCTTGTGCTTTGTTAACTGACACTAGGAAACCAGCACTTAACCAGAGTGCTTCGTCCATAGTGTATTTTCGGACCTCCGGAACGTCCTTCTCCGGTCCCGTCTGGTAAGACTTTACATGATAGTGCGTCTTCCTGAATTCTGTTTCATCGCCGTTTCATCGCCGTTTCATCTGCACGGATCTGCATGGATCTGCACGAATCTGCACTGATCTGCAGCCTGTACTCATGGGCCAATTGTATACAGTCGCGTCCTGCGTGTGGCGCCCGTACGGTGAGTCAGATGCCGCACCTGCAGCTTCACCCTCCAGATCCAGAGTCTTCAGGGCCCACAAGTCTATACCTATATTGAACCTCTATGGCCAGGCCTTCTAGCTGATTTCCACGTGGGAATCGTTGGCAATAAAAAATTGCATACATTGAGAAGTGGCATAGCCCGCCACGCGAGACGCAGCATGCGTGTCCTCACTAAACGGTAAAAGGAAGATCTCGGTCTTGATACAACTATCGCCAAAAAGCTTCATGTTCAAAATCAGTCGGGCTCGATTATATGAATGGTCACAGATGTAGAACTCATGGTTGGTGATTTTCATAAACCGATCAAACTCAAAATGTGTCTTGATCACAGGATTCCCAAACACAAACACTGGGCCTTGGAACCCCGCAAACCCAGGGCTTTGAGTGTCGAGAGTATAAGCAAACCCATCAGCTAAGGTGAATTTGGCAAACGATTGTTGCCATTTTCGACTGGAAAAGTAGTTGAAGCGTTCGCCTTGTTTACGCTCAAGAGGCACCAATTCGTTCCTGATCATGGCAAAAAAGGCAAGAGGATAGATGGAATCTGCAGTGGTTGAGGCCACGAAAACGGCGATGAGGGGAGAGATTTTCATGGTGCAGTAGAGGAGAAATTTGGTTTGAGCTTCTTGCAGTTTTAGGAGTTTTGGTTTCTTTCAAGTGTTTGAAGACTATTTAGGTCTTTTTAGGTCTCTATAAGTCTCTCTTTTATACAGTCCAGGCCAAACCGGCTCTTACCACGGAAGCCGTTTTCTTGAATTCCTGAGACCTCTAACTCCGGGATCATTTCTGGGCCCGTCCACTCCAAATCCCCATCATCCATTGTATTGTATGATGACCCAGGATGCATTTCCTGCATACACCCATGCCCTCATGACTTTAGTGGTCATCTCACTTAAGTCATTTAATAGTTGGTCTGTATTGGCATTTTGGTATTTCGGCATTTCGGCATTTTGGTATTTGGTATTTTGGTATTTGGTATTTCGGTATTTCGGTATTTTGGTATTTTGGTATTTTGGTACTTGGTACTTGGTACTTGGTACTTGGTACTTGGTACTTGGTACTTGGTACTTTGGTCAATGGCTGGTCTTATACAGTATAAATAAATATCTTTCTAACCTAAAAATGCGTAACCAATAGTTTAGAAGATCTCCAACGGTTGACGTTTAAAAAGTGCCGTGGTTTTGGGGTGAGACTTGTAAGTCCTGTTCGTGACCTTGGTGGTGATTTGGTCGCGGTGCTGCACCGAGCTGTGCAGGACTTTTCTGTAGTGCAACTTCTCACTCATTCTCACTCTTTTCCCAAACTTATACAAGAAGTGAACTTCAGCATTTGGGAATGGTTTAGTGTTTTGTGCATTATTTGTGTACTAGTAGTATACTGTAGTATTTGCGGAAGTAGGGAATTTGTGTTTTTGGCTTTCCACTACTTTAGAATGCCGTAGTCATGCTGCCTCAAAGCTTACATTCGCCAACACTTCCGTGTCACGAGCCCGCTTATTTATACCTTCTTGTGTCAATATACACTCCTTCAAAAGCCCCTCCCGAATACTTTTCAAAAGCTCCACCAAAATGTCCGTTAGTATGCGCCTGGAGTGTACACTCCTGTATTCTGTCTATTCTGTATTCTGTCTATTCTGTATTCTGTCTAGTATACACTCCTGGGTCCAGTCTGTCCAGTCTGCTGTCTTTCTGTCTAGTCTGTCTGTCTAGTATACACTCTCCTATACTGCCTGTCCCTGTCTAGTCCCGTCTGTCAAGTCTGTTTGTCCAATTCCAATTTGTCCAGTTTAATCAGTTTGTCTAGTATACACTCCTCTAGATAGTCTGTCCAGTCTGTCCAGTTTGTCCAGTTTGTCCAGTTTGACCAGTTTGTCTTTCTGTCTTTCTGTCTTTCTGTCTGTCCACATTGCTCTTGTCCTATTTTAGTAAAAACCAATATTATAAACCAAGTACAGGTAAATGTATCTGTTTGATTATTTCGAAGATGGCAGATTGGACTTATATACAGTACTTCCCAGTAGTAACACACGTTTAAAGCTATAAAGTATTCAAAAAGAACCATCCCATTTCTCCTACTTTATCTGTCTCGAAACAGATCTCCCGCTCACTCTGACCCGAATGTCAATGCTTGTGTCCTGCACACAAGCCCAACATCACCCACTCATCAACTCCGCCTCCATTCTCCAAATTCGCAGATCAAAACTCTATTTAGCTCCCATACCTCTACTCCTCCTGCTCCTTCCATACCACTCCTCCTGTATATTAGCCTGTCGTATTCAGAGCGAGGCTGCTTGAGGTCTCCCAGAGGAATTACCAGCTAACAGCTAAGTGATATCTCCAGACTCTTTTCAGCAAACTCTCCATAAACTTGCTAACAAATTGAACCAAAACTAAGAAGTGGAAATCGACTACTCCAACCATGATAATTCTCTGAGAATAGACTACTACACAACCAATATACACCGTTACTGGGTCTACGCACAGTAATAATTCTACCAATTCCGAAATGTCGATGTAATAATCAGTAATACTCAATAATAGTAATGTAATGTAATAATCAGTAATAAAAATCAATACTCAATAATAGTAATGTAATAGTCACTGATTAGGATGGTGGGACGCACTTTTATCAGTCTCATTTCGCATTAATAGGTGCGCGGCCTATATCTTCTGAGCCTCACTTACTACACCTGAACCTTGTTTCTGACCACGTGAGTATGCAAAGTCTATCAGGAGATTTGACGAGAATGTGGATGGTATGTTCCTCTTCCTAAAAGGGAAATATCATTTCAATTCAATCTCTGGATTCTACAGGTGATGACGCCAATTGTTGGCTCAGGGGCTCCACCACTACATATCCAGCCCCGTTTATTGACTTATTTAGAGGAAATCATGAACCATGGAAGTATGAGTCATGGAATCATGAACCACGGAATCATGAACCACGGAATCATGAGTCATGGAATCTGAAAGCGTCGTTGTTGAGTCCTGAAGCCTGCTTACTCCTTGGGTCCGGGTGCAGGCAAGAGGTAGAGGCCTGCATCATAACAGTGGTCGTTTGTATATTCGGACGTGTACCGTTCGTAATTTATCCCGGGAAGAATACACCAGAAGATCTTTGGCTTGATGATCATTCCATCGTCGGCCAATTCCAAGTGGACTGCATCTACCCTGGGCCCAAAAGCAAGCGTGGTTCCGAGGAAGCCAAGGTTGCTGGGTGTGGGCTCGCAATTGATCAGCGCAATGCCTTGAACCAATGAAAACTCGGGAGGTTTTTGCGTTGATTCTCTGCCGGAGAATAAACTGACGTCTTGGGCGGTGAAATATGACACTGGCTCAACTTTCCCGTTGACCTTTTTGTTGAGGATGAGAGGTGTGTTTCCGGCCCATACTGAGGTCACGCCGATGAAGAAGAGAAGAAAATTTTGCATCCTGACTTGGAGAGGGTGAATGCTTCGAAAGGTCCGTTTGAATGCTTCTAGTGTCAATTGTAAACCGAGTCAGCCAGTGCCAGATTCAGACCTTGATAGTCAACTCTATCTTTCTTGGTGGGTTTTTCTCTCTTGTTTTTCCATCTTGGTGGTGGAGTCGGCCAAAGTTGCTGGCTCCCATTGTTCTGTGCCGGCCTGCATATGGAGAGCAACCGTCCTTATTAGCCTTCCATTGTTCTCTGCACACGTGCTCCATCATACTTTGCTATTTCTTGAAAAGACTTCATTTGGTAACATATAGGATGTTACTATGACTGATGTGATCACATGATTAGTCAATAGCCAATGACATGGCCAGTTACTCACCTCCAGCCTTGGACATCTCACGTGATTCTCGTGACACCATATGTGAAATGATTGCTCAAGAAGGTTATTCTTATAATCAGATCTTAGGCCAAGATGGTCTATAACTACTCTGAGGAGGACTCAATCCACTTTCAAACAAGACTATACTCTCTGCAGGATATACCAGGACACATAAAAGTCTAAGCCGAACCAGCCATGGATTCTTAGATCCAAGCCTTCCTTCTGAACCTCTCTGACTGCTCAAGTCTTTCTGAGATCGAAAGATCTGTCCATGTCTCCAGCAGTATCTGTATATTATGAGGGCTATAGTCACTATACAGTCTGGGCTTTACTATACACTCTGTGGTTTACTATACACTCTGTGGTTTACTATACACTCTGTGGTTTACTATACACTCTGTTCTTTACTATACACTCTGTGGTTTACTATACAGTCTGGGCTCTACTATACACTCTGTTCTTGACTATACAGTCTGGGCTCTACTATACTCTTGGTCTATATCTAGAGTGTATAGTTATTTGTTTTAGCGAGCAATTAGTGAAGTGTGAGAGTTAGCACTGATCCACTCATAGTGAACACCATGTAATCTGAACCATAGAAATAGAGACCATAGTCATAGTCATATAGATATAGATAGGGAGATATAGACATAAATTTAAAGACATATGAAGAAGGAGATATGCTTACGACATGTGGCATTTAATACATTCACAAGCTTTTGGTGTTCATCTGGTTTGCAGCTAAGATGCAAGTGAAGTGAAGTTTGTCAATATGCAGTATTTTTAATTAATATGCAGTTTATTCTTAATTAATATGCAGTCCCCTATCATCTGTATGCAGTTCTTTAATCGATATGCAGTCCCTGGTCAATCTCTCACATATTAGTCATTCTAGTCAGTATTAATCCTGTCAAAATAAAATACTCTGCGAAGTACCAGCTTCATTTCTCGACTACCAGATTTGTGTCTCTCCAAGTCTCAAGTGTCCATACTCTGATTGAGTCAGTTCTCTAAATTCACATTCTGTCTGATTGTCTATTTGTCTATTCTGTCTGTTTGTCTACTGATCACGTGACATTGATGGCCTAATTTCTGTACAAATATAGAGTACTTGGAGTTTTTCTACTAATCTATTGGACTCAATATGATGTTCTGGTGATTGCAAAATGTGGGAAGTGAGGCCGCGATGGGTTAGGTGCAGGACACACCCTGGATGAATGAAGAGTATTTTATTAACAACGTAAAAAAAAGGAATTGGTCTTTTTTTATAGGTCGTGTCGTGGTTGATTTCTTTGATGAAAACTGTATAGGAATATTAAATTTTATTTATTATTTTTTTGGATTTGGCATTTTTCCATCCCACATTTAATAATCTATTAATTCTTCATTCAGTGTATTTTCGCATCACTTTTGTTAATCACTGGTAAGTCCATGAAAAAGCAAAAAAAAAAAAAAAAAAAAAAAAAAAAAAAAAAAAAATTTTAAAAAAAAAAATGGGGATATTTTTTTTTTTTTAACTTTTTTTTTTTTTTTCGGGTTTTTCCGGGTTAAAAAAAAAGGGGGGGAAAAAAACTCAAAAAAAAAAATAAAAAAAAAAAAAAAAAAAAAAAAAAAAAGAAAAAGAAAAGACATGTTAATAAAAAGACAATTAGCTCATAGTATTCTTGATAATATATTGACATGGAATTGTATATTCTTGTACTGGATTTATTGTATAATACTGGTGTTTTTCTGGGTCCTAATCACTATCGCGCACAAGACTACACTACAAGACTACACTACAAGACTACGCACGCACCACTTGACATCACACCACTTGACTACAACAAGACAGTACTGTTGAACAGGACAATGTTGAACATCTCGCATGGGTCAATATGCAGTTCCAGGGGAACTATGAGCTGCTCCAAGAAATTGTCCAAGGAGGTTTCAAAGAAGGCAAAGAAGGTAAAGAAGGTAAAGAAGGTAAAGAAGGTAAAGAAGGTAAAGAAGGTAAAGAAGGTAAAGAAGGTAAAGAAGGCAAAGAAAAGATATCGTGAGACCTACCTTCAAGATTCTTGCTGGTCGTTGTCCCCTCAAAGTAATCCACCGATTTGAATAGAGCAGCTCTAATGGTATCTTTGACCATGTCGTCACTACATTGATGCGTACATGTGTAAAGCTTCTTTCCATAAACCACAGCTTTCAGCTGTACCAAAGTCCAACGGTATCCTGGGTTGTGGTGTCATTTCTATTAGAATCTCCACTGGAAATCTCGGGTAGAATCTCCACTGGTCCAGAAAAAAATACATATAAGGAGCAGGATCTCCTTGAATCTATGGGAGGTTTTACGGGAGGTAAGCTTAGTTAAGGGAAACTTCCTGGTATTATTTAACAACCAAAACAATACAAAGAACTAAGATGATAAGATTTGTTCTCTAACCCCTTGCCCATTCTTAAAACCTACTATGGTCTTTTCCTATATCTAGTGGACTACTATATACACGCTCCCGACTCCATACACTACCTTATTATACTACTCCATATTCTTCCAGCATTTTCCAGTGTCCAGTACCTAAATTGTTTGTAGATTCGGAAGATCAGAAACCTATCCATCCACTAAATCTCTAGTATATGTTCAACTACCCGTCCAACCATTTATACAGGTGGGTGTACGGGTTTGCCCTCTTCTAAGTCATAAATCTTTGTAAAAGATTATTCACTTTCATGAATACTATCTTTTTCACTGTAGCAGTTGCAGTAGTTGCAGTAGTAGAGTTGTACTCTGAAGTGATAATTGCCCGTGATTTGCACCCAGTGCGCACTCACCCAAATACCTGCATACAGTCAGGAAACGTCAAGTCTAGAAGTCAAGTCTAGAAGTCAAGTCCAGCAGTCAATTTCTTGGAATAGTCAAGTCTCATCCTGTATGGTGTTTATAGTGTCCAGACATTGATCTAATCCTACCAGTCTCTATTCTCATGTACCACTGATAATGACTCAGAAACGGCATATGGGTATACTAATACTGTATACACGACCAGACCAAGTAGACCAAATAGAGTAGATTAGGTACAGAGGCCCAGTGGAATAGACTACCTTTGAATGGTCTTATGAGTAGAGTGATTAGTTCTGGTGTGACGTATCAACTTTGGAGATTCAAGTGACGGTGTTAGGGCTCATGTCCCAATCCATAAACACCCAAAAAGATACTAGAGGTGTTCTTGATTCGGACTTGGACAAGTTGGGAGTGGTAGGGAATGGTAGGGAGCAGAAAGGAGGGAGTTTCACATCCATGAAATGGTTATCCCCTCATTCATTCCTTTTATCCATATCTCCCCATTTCTCTCCATTCCATTTATCCATATCTCCCTCCATTTCTCTCCATTTCTCTCCATTTCTCTCCATTTCTCTCCATTTCTCTCCATTTCTCTCCATTTCTCTCCATTTTCTCCATTCCCTTCATATCCTGGACCATAGTGCCCATTCTAGAATCCATTGAAAGTCTTTGAAGCAGTCGTTTTTTGATGTCCTCTCTTTGGCTCGTGGGTCCAGGTCCATGCGAATCTATAACAGAGATTGTAGTCTCTAGTCTGGCTCCAGTCAGTATAAGTAGAGAGTCCATTGTTGAACAGTAAGAATTCTCGAGTCGTTTGAAGTTTCTTTTTGAACTTTTCTTCTTGGTTCGTTCTTTGCTTCGTTCTTAGTTGTTTGGTTCGGGTTGTGATTTTGACTTGTCTGTTTCTGGATGTCTTTGATTGCTATGATGTGGAGAAAAGTGGGTAGAAAATGGGAGAATGTGGGGGGAGGGCCTGTATTTATACTTGCACTTCGAGTGGCTGCGAATCTGATATGCACTTTTTGGGTCGGACACATTTTTGGACATTTTTGGTCGACACATTTTTGGTCGGTCATACCCCTAGTTTGCATCTGAAGCTACCATGTACTAGTGGCTTGAGTCAGTACACGAGTAGTCAAACCTCCAACTTAGGGTGTAAAAACATATAAGAGTCAAAATGCATAGTTAGTATATTGGCTCTAGTATTGATGCCCAGCTTGTTTATACTACTTCACGGCTTGTACTATAAGACAAACGACTCCTTTAGTACAGGTGCACCACCCCAATCTTATCATGGCCTCTAGTCCCACCACCTCTTAGTTTCCCTGTATTGACTAGTGTCTATTCAATAGCCTTTGCTTCCTTCATCTTGCCAATCAACTCGTCCACACTGCTGACAATCACTCCTGCTGCTCTCTTGGGAGGCTCCTCCACCTTCACCGTGTGCAAACGCGAGGTGATGGAAACTCCCAAGTCCTCGGGCTTGAGCTTCTCCAACGGCTTCTTCTTGGCCTTCATGATATTGGGCAACGATGCGTACCGTGGCTCGTTCAACCGCAAGTCGGTGGTCACGATCATCGGCAACTGCGCACGCAACGTGTCGGACCCACCATCCACTTCTCTAGTCACCTGCACTTGGTCGCCCATGATCTCCACCTTGGAGGCGTTGGTGGCCTGCGGCCATTTCAAGAGCCCCGCCAACATTTGGCCCGTTTGGTTGGCATCATCATCGATGGCTTGTTTTCCAAGGATAATCAAGTTGGATCCCTCTTTTTCCGCCACCTTCTGCAACATCTTGGCCACAGCTAAAGGCTCCACTTCCTGGTCGCCCACATCCACCAAAGTGGTGGAATCGGCACCTTTGGCAAGCGCCGTGCGCAATTGGTCCTGGGCCTTGGTAGGTCCTATGGAAACTGCATGGATTTTCTGCACCAAGTCCTTGTTGGCCTCTCTGATCTTTAAGGACTCCTCCAAAGCAATGTCACAAAACGGGTTCATGCTGAACTTGATGCCTTTTGTGTCCACGCCGGTTCCGGCCTTGTTGATTCTGGGTTTGAGAGCATAGTCAATCACCCGCTTGACGGGCACGAGGATGTTCAACTTGGTCATGTTGGTGGTAGACCGTGTTCGAAATTTTTCTCGCGCCGGTCCGGAGCGATATATGCAGGTCGCAAACTCACCTCCACACCAACAACTCAACGATAGAACTGTGTATCCCGACCATCCTAACAAAAACTCTGTAGTAAATCAATCAAGTTGTAGGTCGTTCTTATTTCCCGAATTGCTTGTTTCTTGATATGATGTTTCTTGGTCACATGGTTATGTGCACTGTTCCATCAAGTCCAGTACTCCAATCAATACAATTCCAGTATCATTTGGTCCGCCCGGTTATGGCCAGTATAATGAACATTTGGTCAGAATTGAAAGGCATCATTTTCAGCAATCAGATTAGTATTATGCATGTCCATTGGTCAGTTTGAACCATCATTATTGACCATTATTGACCATTATTGACCATTTTCAATAGATCAGCTTGTCAGTATTTAAGGTACCGTCCCATCCAATGAGTCATTAGGATGTGGCCATTTTGTTCAGTACTGCATTTCCGTCCATTCACGTTGGCCCGTGATTTCAATAGTTGAACATTCCATGTTTGATATTCATTAGTCCACTTTCGGAAGGCCCTTCATTTGGATCTCTTGCTTCGGGATTGCTTCAGTATTGCCTCCTCTCTTCTGCCAATTCCGCATTGGGTGCTTGAATTAGGCATTTAACGGCTGGAAAGCTTGTTTCTTTGCTTCATCTTCTCGATGCGGGCCTTGAGCTGTGCAGTGACTTCGGCTGCCTTTCTCCAGTTCTCCTCTTCTCCCGTAGAATCAGAATATTCACGTGATATGGCCACGGGCTCGAATTCCAGATTCGGCCTGGCCGCCTCCTCTCGGTCCGACGTGGCCATTTTGCCCTCGATAGACATGCGGTCCACTCGAGTACTAAGCTCCTGCAGCGAGATCCTCTGCTGGCTTTTTTCAGGCAGTTTGAATGGAGACCGGCTCAACTTTTCCGGGTACGATGAGAGCAACGGCTGCACCTGTGCAGTACTCTGCTGCAACTTCAACATTTCAATGGTTTGCTCCAAGCTTTTGATTTTCAACTTGGCGTTTTCGAGGTCACTGCTCATACGCATGATCTGCGTGTCCTTTTGTTTCACCATGAGCCCGGCACTGGACATTTCCGTCTGGTTCTGCCGCAAGGTTTCGGAGAAATAAGCGTTTTCCTCTTTGAGGGTGGAGACTTCATCGTGCAACGAACTTTGGGCACTTTTGGCCTGCGCCAAGTTCTCCTTCAAGGCCCGGTTCTCCTCCAGTAGTGCCTGCACCGTTTCCTTGTGAACGGAAATAGGAACGGACGAGGGGTCTGGCCGCCCCACACCTTCACGAGTGTCCCGTTTGTCCAAACGTCCTGCACCCTGGCCCACTGATGGAGAGATCAACAGCCGACCCGTGAAACTCTTGACCGGCACCCTGGAAGCGTCTCTTTTGGCCGGCGAAGTCGCTAGGCGTTTGCTAGGGATGGCCGAGCTCTCCTTGGGCTTCGTATCCGGCCGTAAGGCCGGCACCTTGGGTGCAGGAGCAGGCCCTCTCCCGCTGGAGCCGGTGCTCTTGGTGGCTTTCACCGTCACGTCTTCAAACACCTTTTTCACCTTCTGCAACCTGTTATCATCAACCTTTTCAAGGAAAGCCTTCAATTCTCGTTCGCCCGTGATTTTCATAAGCGTACCTATCATTTCCGTCGATGCTTGACGAATGGGCTCCTGCGAGTCGGTCAAGAGCTTGACCCCGACCTCCATTATGAGGTCCACCTGGGCAGATTTGGGAACCACCGTGGTATTTTTCAAGCACCGCTGAAGGTAGTTCGTGGCGGAGATCTTCACCTGCGGAGTCTTGTGTTTCATACCCTCAAGCGTATCGTCCAACACATCGGAAAGCGACGAAACAGAGAAGAGAGCATCCAAGGCGTTGGCCAATGCATCAGCAACAGCCGGTTTCTTCTCCTTGCTCCTCTCAAGCATTGGGGAGAGCACAAGCCCCATATACTTGTGGAACTCCCCCCGGAGTCCCTTGCACAAGAACTCCACGCCATTGGCTGCAAGCTGCACCACCTGGATGTTGGCATCCTTCATGCATTTGGCAAAGATCCGGACTAACGGAGCGTAATCACCCGAAGCAAGTTTCGGGGCCTTGGAGAGCTGGCCACACACTTCTTCCAAAGCATCTTTGCGGTCCTTCCATTTGGCCAGGGCCATTTGCGTAGCAAGATCCGAAGGGAGTTTGGAGAGCACATCCACCGGGTCCAAGAGATCCATTGGGTCCACACCCTCGGCATCCTCCATATCCACATCGCCATTGGCGCCGTGGGCCCCGTCTCCGGCCTCAGACCCCCGACCATCTCCAGCACCACCTCGACCCTCTGCAGCCTGTCTCCTAGCCTCAGCCTCCTTTTGGTCCCTCGTAAGTCTTTTTTGCTGCGGAGACTCGCCGTTGATCTTCTCGAACTCCGCCTTCAAGTCGCGCTGCTGCACGGGTTTCAAGTCCGGCAACAAGAGCTGGTCCAAGGGCTCGCCAAGCCAGCGCCGCATTTCCACCGCCAATCGCGTGGTTTCTCCCCGCACCGTGCGATCTGCGTGCCCAAACAATTTGCTCAACACTGGAAGGAGAAGTTTTGCGGGTACAATCTTGCAGCCAAAATTGTCCACCATGGCCACCGTGGCCGCTACACATCCCGCCACCAATTTGGGGAGTTTATGTGCAAAATAAGGCGTCATTTGCTCCACCACCCAATCAGCCTGTCCGCTGATTTCCACAAGGAGTAGTAGGGCAGAAATGGCGTGTTGTTTTGTTGCAGCTCGACTTGACGATAATCCCTTTTCACAGAGACTGGGCACAAGAGTGCCATGGCTTTTGAGCCGGGAAACCACAGAGGCATTAGCTCCCATTTCGAGGAACTTGGTGATGGCCAAAAGTCCCGATTCCTGGGCCACCACGTTGGCATCTGTGGCGATTGATTTGAGAAGCTCGGGTTTGGCAGCCAAATTGGCGAAGCAGGCGTCATTTTCACTGCGCGAGTTCTCAAACTCCTGCACAAGCTCTGTGTAACCTTGGAGCCGGACCTTCCATACTGTGTGAGAGATTTTCTGCTCTGGGGGCAAGTGGGAAAAGTCCTCTGTGCTCATGCTATGGTGTATGTTTGTAGGTAAACGCGGTTTCGCGATGTATTGCACATCGGTACACCTCGAAAGACCCGTACACCAAATACAGCCGTGCACCACGAAAAACACCGATACACCCGTACACCAAAAACTCCATTACATTATGACCCTTACACCAAATACACGGATCCATTCAACCAGATCTAAACTAAACTACTACGATTTCCAGTCTAAAGTTTGTGTCTTATTATTATGAACCTAACACATGCAATCGTCTACTCCAGCGGCTTGGCGTACTTCTTCTTAATCTCGTCCAAAGGCTTCAAAGTGAACCCCCAGTTCTCCTCGCCCGGGCGGGTCTCGTAGTACTTGCGGATGTCCACACCATGGTATGGGTGGTAGGACAAGTTGAACCAGGGCAAAATGGCCATGGCAGTAAACGAGTACTGCGAGTTACGGTTGGAGATATCCTTCATGCGGTCATTCAATGCCGACTCGTTCTCGTGGTATGGCAACTTCTCCTCCGACAACAACTTCTTGATTTCATAACGGTCCATCTTGATCTCCCTGGCATTTTCGGCCCATCCCAAAAACCGCTTGGAACTTCTAATGTATGCAAGATAGAAGCCTCCACAAAGCCCCAAAAGAGAGGCTGCTCTCAAAGCACCACCGGGGACTTTCCCTGGCTGCTTAAACGATCCGCCAGCAGGATCCAACTTCTCCCAAGCAATTAGCGAGAGGGGGAACGCAGCAGTACTGGCAGCCCAAGCACCATAGTCGGATGCTCTGAAGTACGACACCACACGGTTGAAGTGCGGGTCCACATCAATAAGCTCGTAGTCACCCGTGATGGGCTCACTTCTGATTGGCTCGTATGCTTTGTTGTGGGACATTGGTAAGGTGGGTTGAGGAGGTGATAATTGGGAGTTTTTGATTGGGGCGCGCACCGCACGTGACCCTGATGCCGGTCGCGAGTGATGGGTCAAAATATAAGATCCATCAATTGAAGAGACCACGTCTTAGATTTTTTTGGAAATGGTAATGGAAATGAATGGTATAGGAAGTTGCCTGCATGAAGAGTGGATTGGAGGGGTAGACTAGGGCGAATAGTCAATGGGTTGGACTGGAAAGTAGTAGGCGACTGTTATTAGCCAGTATGCAGGAAGTAGACAGTAGCCAGTAGATGTATGAATCTATAGACCAGGCTAGAATGGCTGGTGGTCTGGTCACCTCTATAGACTGTTGGTGACTGAAAATTTGGTACACAGTTATTGTTGAACGGATTTTTCTGTGTCAGATTATGTGCCTGGGATTGGAATCCTTATCCAGCCACTGTAGCATTCCTGTAGGAGCCATACCCAGAGCAGTAGTCCCAACTTCAAAGAGTCCGATTGGGTAGCGTTGGGGCCAGAATCTTATCTTTTGAGTATGTCATGTATGGAAACATCATGGTTGTATCTGGTGGTTCTTGTAAGCAGATGATTTCCCGTTATATTAAAGATTGGTATGAGGAGAATCAACTGATCATTTTCAAAAGAATAGGGACTATTCCAAAAACACCCCAACAAGTTACCAAAGTCGTATAAAGAAGATTCGAATTCCTGAGTTGCTCTGGGCTGGAGAAGACTCCACTGTCTATTAAGACTTTCCGAGTGACTCTAAGGTGACTTTTGGGTTCTTTGAGGCCCCAAGTATATGGATAAATAGACAAGTTGTTAGTCTATTAAGAAGCACAGATTCCAAGGATGTACCCCAATTGAAAATGACTCTGTTAAAGGTTCGATATAGTCATGGATGTTTTCAAGTGATGACCTGAAATGAACTTCATTTTCAAGGGAAACTCTTTAAATGGGGTTTCAAAAGAGTTTTTGTAGGCCAAAACTGGCTTTAATGACTCACTTGTAAGAAAGAGACTTGTCGAAAAGGGTAAGTCACTTTTAAACAACCTCAATTATCACTCTGGAAATAACCCTGAAAGCATTCTCCAAACACTCCAAACACACAAAGAATATACCTGAATTGGATATTCTTGAAGAGGTCTTCCCAAGATAAGCCATATTCAAGAGCATGGCTTAAAGTTCCCTCTGAAACCACTTATGATTAACGAATTCGAAGTTGTGATTCGCTGCGTGTTTCAGTCAGTTATTTCATGAAACTGACACCCATAGGGTGCCTCATCAGTAGAGCCAATAGGAGTAATCACATTGGTACACCCTCTCACAAGCAGAGTATATCCTAAAGGTTCATAGGCGTACCATTGTGCCAATCCAAGTATTGAGAACTCGAATAGCACATTAGTTTTAAAGGACAATCATAAAGAGTACTTCTTGAAACTTAAAACCATGGAGCTATAAGGGGCTAAAGAACACATTAAGAGCTGATAAAGAGCCAAAGATCACATTAACAGCCGATAAAGAACTAAGAAAGAATCGCTCGAATCTATCCAACGAAACACCTAAAAACGGGATCCCAAAGAATATTTGAAGGAACATAAAACAAGACTCCAGTCTCCGAAAACAGTAGTAAGGCATCGACCATGACCAGAAACCTCATAGTGTTAACCATAAACCAATTTGAGTGGGAATCGGAAGATCAATTTGTGACACATTCCCCGTCTTAAAAGAAATCAATGTTTTTGCTGCTAAAGAAAAAAAAGAGCTGCTTAAAAATGGTGCGATATCGGGGGTTTAAATAGTTTTCCCCGCCATTTTAAGGGGGGCGTTATTTGCAGCCGTTTCGCAAATTGTCTATATAAACGCACGCTTCCCTCCTCTCTCACACCCTCAAAATTTACAGCCTAACACATTCCCAAAAATACACAACTTGTGGAGGATTTCTTTTTGGGGATGAAACTTGAAATTGGAGTCTGAGTTTAAGAACGAAGTCAGAAATACTATTGAAAAAATATTCATATCCATCCAAAGAGTTTAGTGGATGACAAATATAGAGGGGCCCCCGCCGCACCCGTACACCACCCACACTACTTATCAGTGGGTGTCATGGCGCAGTTCCCACCAGAAGCAAATGATGGGATCGACGGCTCACCATGTGCTGTTTCGAGATCTTGTCAATGCCGTCCGCCTCAAAAACGTCACTGCTCTTAACCTTGTGATTATCTCCATCTTGGCGTGGTTTCTTGCAAAGCTAACAACCAAATACAAGGAACTCTACATGATCAACTCACTAATCACCATCATTGTGACCAACTTGGTGTTGTATGGCATTTCCGAGTCCTTGGCTCAAGCCCTCTTATCGTTTGATATGCTGTCTCCACCAATATCATTCACAGTGTACAATCCAGAGTTTCCCAATGCATTTACCTTTGAAAGAAGCCCCGATCCCCGCCTTCAAAGACCTTATGCTGATTCCATCCCAGAACCCAATCAAAACGAAAACCAACTTTCGGCTTTCTCCAATCCCTCCGGAAACTTAACCATGGCAGATCTGAGCTTCATCCACGAAAATCCCTTTCAAGATGATTCCCTATTGTCTGATTTGCCAGAATCTGATTCGGATGTGGATGAGGAGAATTTGGATCGATTCATCGATTACTTAAGGCAATCAGACACAGATTTACCCCAGGGAAGAATACAGGTATCTCCTGCCGTGACTCCAAGTGTCCGTCTCTCTTATTTCCATTTTGCCAGATTGGCTGGTTTCATGTGCTGGGGTTTCATCATGGCCTTTGTGCAGTGCTGGTGGTACAAGTTCCTACAGATATACTCGAAACACCCGCAGTTCGTGGAGGTTCTCCGGAAGGTGATGTCGGACCAGTTCTGCTTTTCGCCCATTTCTCTTTTCTGCTTTTTTACTTATGGAACGATGGTGCTTGAGAGCGGGACTTGGAACGATACGCTTGCCAAGTTGAGGAAATTGTATTTGCAGACGTTGTTGATCAACTATTGTGTGTGGTTTCCAGTCCAATTCATCAACTTTTTGTTGATTCCAAGAGACCTTCAGGTGCCTTTTTCGTCATCCATTTCCGTGTTGTGGAACTGCTTTCTTTCCATGAGGAACTCGTCTGCCAATACATAGTGAATCAGGCCTTACCATACATAGTGAACCAGGGCCAATACATGTTATCTACATGAAATGCGTTGATTAAAGATACATTCCGGAGGTGTTTGCCGAGTTGAGTTTTCTCACATTATTGCTGAGTTGCTTGAGAAGGTGGTCGGCATCAGGCAAAGCAATGGCCAGGAAAACATGACGAGCCGCATCCATCAACGAGTCAGCATCGATCTTCTCAAATCCCCGGTGGCCTTCTGCATTGAGTGCAAGAACTGCACACTTATCCAATCTGCCACTAAGAGAAGACACGAGAGCAGCAGGGGTGCCACTGATATAATGGGGAGGCTCTAGGTTTTCTAGCGAGGCGAATTCCGAGGATGGCAAGTTCAACTTGAAGACGGAGCCAGTCAAAAGACCTTGGCATGGAGCCAAGATGAGGACTTTGGCATTGGAGGATGTGGCAAGACTGGAGATTTCATGAGCCACAAGCTTTTCCGTGATTTCGTTTCGGAAATGGGGGACTTCGATGGCCACAATCGATGGGCCTATACTATAAACAGGAAGCGAGGCATTGGTGAAGTGCAGTTGGTTATTGATTCCCGAATAAAGCTGCTCGTCCTCATCATATTGATCCTCTTCTGGAACAGAGTGGTCGGATTCGGGATACTCAACTTTGATACTTCCAAGTGGTTCCGTGGTGCTGCCCTCTTTATCTATGCTTTGCAAAAGCACAGCCATACTCTGGGGAATCACAAGGATATGGGAGACGGTATGGAGGGTCACGTGCGTGGAAACTTTGGGGATGATGGGGGTAATTTCTTCATTATCATCAAGGGTGTGTCTTGCCGCTTGGACTTCAGTCCACTGTTTAATCTGGGGTTAGTATGGTGGCGAAGATTGGGGGTGGGATGCAACAGATCACGTGAGCAAGGCCAAATTGTCTGAACATTCAAATGAATAAACAAAAGACCTCAATGCTTGATCTTTTCATTCGGGCAAGTTTCCCATTTTCACATACAAGCATATCTGGGTGTCAGACAGAAGAAGAGAGCGAGGCGAAGTTGGGTGGACACCCGTACCTCCGAGAACCACCAATCCACCATAAACCTCCCCAGAATGCAGGAAGCAACAAGAAGGGTTATGTTAAGAGTGACTAACAGATCCTAAGAGCATACAAAGGCAATTTGAAGCTGAAAATTGGGGAATCCCAACGGTGGTATATGCAGGACACGAGGTCAGGCGATCTCACATATCAGCACAGATTTCAGATTCAGGTTCCAAACGTGCACACCAGTGAAAACCAAAACAAAGCAACTCAAAAGCAACTCAAAATGGTGAACAATTTCTTTATGGCCAAAAACGTGACCCGAGCATTTTTCAAGAACCCCAGGAATTTGCAACCCCAATTCTGGGCTCTTTCCAAGGCAAACTACCATTCTACATCGCATCCTGCGTCCAACGATATCATCGACATCAAGTCTCCAGAAGCCATTCTTTTCTCCAAGGCCGTGGAGCACGTGCCCAGTTTTGGATTCACCAAACAAGCAGTCAACCAAGCAGTTTCTGAACTCAAGTACCTGGACTCGATCCAAAGTGCAGTCTCGGTTTCATCACCACATACACAGGAGTTTGGGCTCGTGAAGTTTTGGCTCAAGTTGCAGAGACACAATTTGAAAAGTCTTGTGATGGACCCCAAGCTGGAGTTTCATGGTATCAGCAACGAATACGACCGGGCAGCATATTTGCTCAAACAAAGGCTTCTCATGAACACGCCTGTGATTGGCCAGCTTTCTGGTGCCTTGGCTCAGCTCGTGGTTCCCTACAATATGGGGCTGTCTTTGGAAGAACTCCACAATTTGAGCGATGACGTGGCATTCTATGCCGGAGACATGTCCAATGACTCTGCGTGGTATGCTAAGAGATTGATTTTGTCCAGCATCTACGTCAAGTCGGAGTTGTACATGCTCCAGGATACGAGTGCTGGGTTCCAGAAGACGATGGAGTTTGTGGATACTAGTGTGGCCGGCATGAAGACCTTGGGGTACTCGTACAATTCGTTGGAGCAGTGGACGTTTTTCAATGCCATTTCCTTGGTGAACTTGATCAAGTCTCAATTGGCCAGGGGATAAAGAAATAGAGTCAAAATGAGTGTTTGGCTACATTGATTTGGAGAATCGGATCTCGATTCCATGGTTCATTAAGCAGATCTATGAGATAAAGTCAGACGAGTCAGACGAGTCAGAAGACTTGGCCGGTTATAACTTCTAGTTCTGGCAGTTTCTGATTCTTGTTAGACTTATTGGATTCTTGTCTCGTCAAACTTCTGTTTGTCTAGACTATTGGATTCTTGTCTCGTCAGACTTCTGTTTGTCTAGACTTCTGTCTCAAAATGGACAATCCTGATCTAACTGTCTAACCAGACTCGTCTATATTCTGACAATTCGGATCTTCCTGTCCAGACATGTCAGTTTGTCTAAGCTTGAGACATTTGACTCCGGATTTGCAAGAGCTTGTCTCTGGTGTCCTCCAAAGACTTTTGCTCCGAGGCAAGTTTCTCCTCCACACGCTTGATCTCGCCCTGAATGAACTCCATCCGCTTACTGACGTTCATCTTGGCCTCATTATAGTCCTGTGGCATCAATACCGGCCCCGTCATCTTATAGATCTTGGAGTCGTCGTTCAAATACTCAAACTCCTCGAAGACGATCTTGTTCTCCTGGTACTGAGTCTCGAGCTTGGAGCGAGTGTCGACCAAGTCCGACATGACGGTCTGGCCTTTGGAGAACAGCATCAGGAGCGCCTCGAACTGCTGCTTAATATCGGCCATGGTGAAGAAAGAAGTGGTGGGGGGATGTTTTTTCCTCGCGCATCCGTACCTCCGCGAATATCACTTCTCATACAAACAAACTATTAGTCATCGGATGGTTGACTTATAGATGTATTCTTTTTTTATTTTTTGACTTGATGAAGTTAGAATGACTTTTGGCTTGTGAAATCAAGTTTGGGACTCTTGCATCACGTGATTGTTTATCATCGTCTTACCATCCTCTATATACAGTCCGAGGAAGAGTTCCAATGATTGCATTAACTGATGAGATGTAGAAGGTTATAAGTTATTGAGTCTTGTAATAAAAGTTTATACATTTTTGGATATGGAGGGCTTAAGAGGTGTCACTTCTATGTTGAATAGCTATATACGGGAATCCAGGTATATACAGGAATTCAAATTATATGCAGTTCCATCGACTTAGTAATGAAACATCCTTGCCCAGTGCTTATGAGGAAAGCGAAAACTTTGGGTTGATTGATTATTATTATGACATTCAGTAGCATAAATTACACTGATAGTAGTGAAAGTAGTAGACGAGGTAATTTGGCAGGGTCCTGCATGGTACCGTAGTTAGGAGCCCGGCCACCACTTTCTGGTCCTAATTCAAAACCCACTTTTCTTCCCGACTACCCTTTCTCAAGCCGATTAACATTTTAATAGCTTTTAACGACTGTCGATTATGGGATTTGTGGGAGAACCCTCGGAATGGCCACGTGTCATAGACTTGCTCAACTTACCTTTCCCGTAACATCACCAATAACCCTAATTGAGAGTTTCCAAAAGGTCAAAACTTCCTTGAAGCTATAGAAAGCTCACAACTGTCCAAAGTATAAAGTATCAACCCTTGTTTGTGGCGAGCATGAACTAACCTTTGTCCATAGGTACTGTGACTATAGCCATTAGATTATACCTTTTGACTACTTGACTGTCAAACTTAAACATCAAATGCATCAATAGACAGCTGGAAAGATTGCAGGCAGTTAATACTTAATTGATCAGCGTAGTCATGGAGAACAGTATAGCATGTCATCACAAGTGTGAGTCATGGTTTGTCATAGAATGCCATGGTGTATTCTAGTCTAGTTAGTATATCATTGTAAACATGAGTGTTAGTTAGGATGGGAGTTGAACCGGGTCCATTGATTGTCTGGTTAGATATTCCAAGGTCATAGACAGTCGTGTATGCAGTCCATTAAACTCTTAAACACATCATAAAAATCTTTTTAATCCAGATCCTGCATACTTTTCTGAATGGGTAATTGATATCATCACTGAATGTAGTCCTTGAAGAGCCATCAGAGTCCGTCCAAGTCCAAGTCCAAATCTCAGGAGTACTTGTTGCATTCCCAAGCTTCATGGAATCCATTACTAATGCTCCCCAATTCCGCTCTGAAAAGTACATATCACATTCAAAATCTCCACAACGCACACAGTATACCAATCTCACAGATCTTAGGAATGTACTACTAGAGTACTCCTCGATCATTCCCGAACCGGTTGGTTCCTTTCACCTGTCCCAGCCATATTTCTCAACTTAGAAAAGGCCAGTCAAGTATCCACATCAGGATCCACAATCAATGAACCACTGTCTGTCTAAATCAATCATCTGTCCAAATCACTTATTTCGGTATTTGTGCTGTTTGTATTGATAATAGTACGTTCTGTTCATGATGCTTAACTTGAACCCTTGATGTGCCCAAACCTCTTCCTCCCCAAGTTCCATTCAATTCTCTTAAGTTTCGTAGAGGGACATGACTCTTTGAAGCTGAACCAAGGTCTAGGATAAGATGATCAAAGGAGAGAACGAACAGTCAAACCTCTTGGTCTTTTGCCTCCTCTCAATCCACACAGGTCTTGCGCAGGTCTCGCCCAAGTATAACCACGACACTCGGCCACCTTTCAGAGATTGCTCTATTTGAACAGATGATTTGGAATATTTATAAATTTGGATTTTTTGGAATATTTATAAATTTGGATTTTTTGGAATATTCATAGATTTGGATTTTTTGGATCTCCCATAGATTTGAGGTATCATGAATAAGGGGTTCGGATCAGTCATGGGGAGATACTCTCATGATCCAAGAGTATTTTGTTCTTGGTTGTAATAGTGATGAGGTATCGTTTATTTCATTGATCTTTGTGGTTTTGGAGTTGGCTGTAAATCTGGGGAAAAAAGTGGTAGGAGTCGAACCAAATTGAGGGGGGATCGCCCCCTTTATATACTTCGCGGTGGCTGCGAAAAAACTCCCTATAGGTTGCGGTCTAGAACAAAAGACCATTTTGTCATATTCTCTTGTCATAAGCTTTGTCAAGCTTTGTCAAGCTTTGTCAATCTTTGTCATGAGAATTCGGTTTGGAGTATCATACAAGGTTGGTTTTGATTTTCATTAAGGAGTACGCTATAGTTTTAGTCCTGGGTTATATGCAGGAACAGCAAAAAAAACCAGATTTTTCGTCCATTGTAGACCTTTTTAAGATCAAAAAAAAGGTTGATTTGAAAATGCATGCTTTATATTGTGCAACGGACTACTATTTAGATCTTTTTAAATTTTATTTGGGGCTCCTGGCGACGTTTAAGGGCTCCGCAGGGTCGTACTCGGTGAGGAACTCATGGAAAAGATCCGAAATTTCGCCCACCATGTTTTCTTCGGCATTGTAATCGGCTCCCAAGTTGAATGCGTTAAAAAATATCAAGAAACCCAACATTTAACCATCGTTTGGATCTCAGTTCAATGGAGTCAGCACTGGATTACTCACATGGACTAGGAAGCATAGATGTCTATGGCTAGAAGACTGTGAATTCTGTCCTAGAAACTTGTAAAATCTTAATGAGGTACCTAGTTTTGTTAGGATTCCTTTTTTTTTGCAGTATATGGTCTAGATTTGGTACTTCTCAGCCACGTGCTCTATGTGCAGGACGGCTGGGGGTCGGTTTTCAGGGTTCTAGCAATGACAAGTAAACCAAAATTGGGATATAAGTAGTGAATAATATGAATATAAATTTAAGCAAAATTGCAGCCAATTTTACTTGGTGGGTATTGATATCACTACCCTTTTCTCGTACACTGATGTAAGGTCCTGCATATAGGCGGCCATGTACATAGTGTTGAAGATCTTCACCCCAGCACTGCATACTAGAATCCAGCAACACCATATCTATATTACTATATACACTCTAATGTATATATACTCTAGCTATAAAATTATTTTTGTGCTCATTTGGTGTTTCAAGTGTGTGGTAAGATAGGATGAAACATGCAAGAGTATGCACGTGCGGTGTTTCAGGGGCAAGGCGCACTATATAAAAGGGTCCGACCCCCCCAAGAAATTGAAGGTATAGAAATTACGAAGTCTCAAATGTCTCTAAATATTAAGAAATGGTCCAGAACTAATTATTCCAAACTGGTTCATTTTAGGAAGTTTTGACGACTTCTAACACATTGTTTTGGATCACAGTTTCATTGGCCCTAAAAAGGCAGCCTCAATATTTACCTGCACATGATCTACGACCTCTATTGAGTTGTATGGAGATCTCAATTGTGGTGGTTATAATGGATCCTTTTCGAAATGGACTATGTTAGTCGAGACCTATGAATGTCTCTTGCTCCAGGGCCAACAACTACGCAAGAATTACCTGGGGCAAAAATACCTGGGGCAAAAATACCTGGGGCCGAAATACCTGAGCGATGGCTTGTTTAATTAAAACAGGGGAATTTCAAAGATGAAGGAATAAGGAGATTATTCAGCATATCCATATTGAAGCAAGCCACTAGATCCAGAATTGACTCAGACCAAGGAGGGATGGCATTCAATATTGGGTGAACAAGAGTTAGACTAGACTCTAAGGGTACGTACAAATAAACATATTGATACTAATGGATATTAACAGATATAGTAACAGGGAGACTGATACTAGCAGACAAGCAGAAAGACTGAATGACATTTTGAATGACTACCAAGAGTACAATGCTATTGTTACTCATAGACTCAAAGAAACATTCTAAGGTTAATCTGAGATCTACGGATCGAAGACCAATAGTGCTTGGGCATCGGTCTAGTGCTTGAAGAAGCGATCTTTACGGCGCAAACACGGGAGTTCCCCATTGTCCGGTATATACATTTCTTCTGGTTTCATTCCAGAATGTTCAAAAAAGATGCAACGACTCCTGAGTTGCTGAAACCGGCACGCGGGACGGTGTTTCCTCAAACAATGGTGCCCAAATAGATCGGCTCATGTTTCAGATATCGATGGAACCAAATTACCCAATGAAGGCACGGTTTAAGATTTACGCATGGAAGATGGTTCTCAATAAGCTTCACAAAAGCAAGAGGTTTTGAATAAGCTTTAGCTTAGCAAGATTCTCTGTATAAGCTTTAGCGAAGTAAGACCATGCGTGCATAAAAGGGGAAAAAATATGAAACAAATCTCGAAGGATATTTGGGTGAATTTACACGTTAAATCACCACCAAAAAGGGTCCAATACACTTTTTTAGATTCTACAACAGTTTGTTACCAATGAAACTTTAAAGGAACTTTACAAGAGAAATGGGTTCAAGAATTAATTCTCTAGGGCATTCCAAAATACCATTGGTTTACCAGTGACCTCCAAAGCGTGTATACAAGGAAGTTATATACGTAACTAGGAGGATCAAAAATTCCAGGTACAGGAAACAAGTTACCAGAAGAGTGATCTTTTTTTATCCTTTACTATGGACAATGAGTTGAATGGTGGGAAATTTCACCTAACAATAGAGCGAGCACGAGACGGGATTTGCAGGAAAATGATGTTGCAACCGAGCCTGCATCACGCATGCAGCACGCCTGCATACGGCGCCGCAAGCCGTTGAATGTTTTGGACTATAGTTTTCCAAATACGGAGACATCAAGCCAAGACTTTGAGGGTGCCTATAAATTTCTTGGCAGGGTACAAAAATGAGTTTACAAAAAGGATTATGGTATTTAAGGAGACGTGGTCCCCCCTTTCAAAAAACCATCATGTTATTTCTATCGTTACTTATTCTCGCTCTTACAGCCATGGTGCGGGCACACCCCGACTACGGATTGGTGCTTGCCGCCAAAATCAATGGCACTTTGTACCCGCTCTCCCTTGCCGCTGGAAATTCCTTTGGTCATGATTTTTCTGGTTCCTTTTTTCTGCGTTTGGTTTGGGGTCTCCCCGGAGCTTCCCCCGTGGAGCTCTACATGCAGGACGACGGGAGGTTGTATAATGCGAACATGTTAAATGGACCTGAATACGTGGGCTTTTCCGATGGAACTTTGATTTTGGCCAAGCATCCTAAAGCGGTAAGGATCGAGTTGGATGCACAAGGAAAAGTGATCAATTTTCTTTTCGCTTCCTGTTCTCCAAACGTATCGGAGCTTGTTTTGAGAACCACCCAACGCATCCAATGTATGCACACGGACCTCTACCTTTTACCCTACAACAAATTGACCAGGGATTTTTTGGGACTTGAGAATGTGGCGCTTACTAAGCGAAATGATGGCGTTTCAAATCCTTCCTTGTCAGCTCCAAACCTATTGAATCGAGCAGTATACTCATGGAATTCTAATGATAACCCATTGGTCTTGTTTGCCAAAGTCGATGGAAATTGGGACCCGCTCTCGGCCCACACTTATAAAGGTGATGACAGGTTTCGTAGCCTTTTCAGGAAGTACAAAGATGGGCCTCTAGTCGAATTCAGGATTGAGGGAAAAACCCTCGTTAGTACCCTAAACAGTGTTCCGGGATATGTGTGCACCCTTGAGTTCCATTTTGGCGTATTTCCAAAAAAATGTGACAACCCCTTTACTGTTGATGAGAATTTTAAACTTGAACAGCAGTTGTTTCATTGCCGTGGCCGGGTTAGAAGTCTCTTTCCTACAAATTATTTTGGTGATTGCTCAGAGGTGGATGTCTATCTTTTTCCTTTAAACAAAGCAACCAATTTACCTGTGGATGGGTTTATTGAAACGGTACTGAAACAGGATCCTTCTCTGACCTCGTCTAAAGATCGTGCAGCTCCACCCAAAAATACGGCTAATCAGGGGGACCGTGACAAAGAAAAAGCCCTTCCTGTCCCTTCTGTACAAACTCCCCTAGTCTTTTGCATTACTAACGGTGAAAACAAATACATTCCAATCGACTTCCGTCCCTTGAATGAAACTACCAATTTCTTTATTCACCAACAATCCAAAGCCCCGGTGACGTTTGAGTATGTTGAAGCCTTTGCTTTCACCAAAACGTTTAGTTCCAAGCAAAACCAGATCTTGTATGTGTCGTTGGATGAGGATGGGTTTCTTTTTGGCCCTACTAAAAACCCAGTTCAGATAGAAATTGAGAAGGCCACTGGGAGAGTGGGCGGAGGGATCGCTAATTTTTTTTCGTGTGAGGTGGAAGGGTATGACGTCCGCAAGATCTTTCGTTACAGGCCGAACTTGAAGCCGTTTAGTTGTCGTAAAATACCGATCTATCTCTTGCCTCTCGACAAAATCAAAAAGCCTGACGTGAAAGATTTGCCAGAGTCGAACCCTAATGTGATTCCTCCTCAGGAACCCGAGAGACAGCCAACGAACACGCAAAATCCAGAAGAGGGCCCGAACGTGGAAAACGGTAATCTGGGCAATGCACGTGATGATGATGGAGTGAATGGTAACGAAACTCAACCTAAGGATGAGACACCAGAGACTATTCCAGAGACTATTCCAGAGACTATTCCAGAGACTATTCCCGAGATTATTCCAGAGACTGTGGGTAAACCAGCGGATCCAGTACCTGGGACTGATCTGAATAAACCTAAAGAACCGACTGAGTCAAAGAAACCAGAGACTGAGTCAAAGATACCAGGGACTGATACAGTGATAACAGATAATTCTGATGAACACTCACCTCTGCCTAATGACAGAGTTGTGCCTGAGATTGGGAAGAAAGAGCCTGAAGAAGAGCCAAATCCCTTGCCTCCAATAAGTGTACCGAATGTACAGACCAATGAGTCTACTAAATCCAGTGACTCCGAACCCAAGATCGAGGATTCCAAATCCAAGACCGATATTTCAGGATCAAACACAAAAGATTCTGGAAAAGTGGAAACTGAACAATCAAACACAAAAGATTCTGGAAAAGTGGAAACTGAACAATCAAACACAAATGATTCTGGAAAAGTGGAAACTGAACAATCAAACACAAATGATTCTGAAAAAGTGGGAGCATCAGGATCAAAAAGCGATGGATCTAAAAAACCGGAAACTAAGCTGTCAAAAATATTGGAATCTTCAAAAGCTAATGATGAAGAAACCAAGAAAAACCAGTCTTTGGATACTTCGGACATGAACGGGACTGTTGAGTCTTTGAAAAAGAACCTGACCTCTTCAATCCAAGCCAACGCAACCTCTTCAATCTGTGTCGAGTGTCAGCATGCTTCTAAGACCACTGTGTGGAAGACCTGTACTAACTACTCCACTTACTGTCCACAGAAAACCACCGTGACTGTAACTGTGTGTGAGAGAGAGTGTATTCCATCCACCATTCCTGTTGATGCAGGTGCTACATTGACAGTGACTGGAGTTTGCATTATTCCTGTGGCCACTACAGTTGGTGATATTGAAGAAGAACATCCAGAAGCAAAGGGACGTTTGTCCAGTGGAAATTCTGAACAGAAAGACAAGGTGAAAGATTCCAACCCAAGCCAAGGTCAGAAAGAAGGACAGGAACAAGGACAGGAAGAAGGTCAGGAAGAAGGACATGAACAAGGTCAGGAACAAGCTCAGAAACAAGCTCAAAAACAAGCTCAGAAACAAGCTCAGAAACAAGGACAGAACCAGAAAGAAGGCCAGGAACAAGGTGGGCGGAAAGACGATTCCAAGCCAATTCAACCAGCTTACAAACCAAGTCCACCCAAAGCTTCTAAGCCAAGCCAACCTCAGCCTCCAAAGCAAACTCAGTCACAAGTTCACAAGTCAAAGACTGATGGAACCAGAAATGCTGATTCAGACAATGTTGTTAATGCTGAAAAAGCACCAAGTGAGCCCAATGCCATCCCCAAGTCTATTGTTACTCCTTTCGTCAATGGAGCTTCTCGGAATGCCTTTGGTGCATGTATTGTGGGACTAGCAGCCTTATTGCTCTAGTCGATAAGTTTCGATAAGTTACATTTCCAATTTCGCCTTTTCTTTATTTTCATTGTTTTATTCTCCATTACGTCTATCAATATATAACTGTGGAAGAAGAGTGGCAGTGTGTCCAATGACCAATGACCAATGTCAAAATGTCTATTAATTTTCTCAAAGAACTCGAATCCAAAATTCCTAATGATCTAGAGTTTTTCTCTTTACTTTGAGAATTATCTAGTATCAGATTTCTAATTAAGAGACAGTTTTTGATGATGGGGACTCTTATATACAGTCCATGACTCTTTGAAACTCATTCCTCCTCAAAACTTCAAACTTCAATTGATGTCAAACTCCAAAGCTTGGGTGAATAAAATTGCTAATTATGAAGCTAAAGTCATGGAAAATTCCAAGAATAACCACTTCAAAAGGCCATATAACCCAAAATATCAGTGAGGAAGAATAATGTGCCAAACAAATGGCTCCCTGCCGGTCCAAATGCAGCCCAAGTCAAGAAAAGAAAAGCTCCAGTTTGGGAACTCTATAACTGCAAAATCAAGATTGATTAGGAATTGTGGAGCCAAATCAGTGGGTCAGATTTAAAGGAATCTTCATCCCCATTCCTAAGGTATACGCTCTCTTCAGTGATTTCTGGATCACAATTTATGGCTTTTTTACGGGACTAAAGTAAAGAGACTGTATGATGAAACTATCAGTGAAAACATTTGAATTAGTGAATGGCAGACAAAAAAAAAAGGGATTTACCAATTTCTCTAGACGTTTTTGTCTTCTAGAGACTGGACTCTGAAGACTTACTGCAGATAAGAGTACCTTTTTGGATATTCAAGTTATTCAATTAAACATAAACTCTTCCAGAACTCATTGAGTCTTCACATTCTTTTTTTTTAAAAAAAAAACAAGATGGTGATTAATAGCTATGGATGGAGAGAAACCCGGACATCCCAATCTTCCAGAAACAAAAAAAAAAAAAAAAAAAAAAAGTCCATTTACTCTTGACATGGAACTTTCCCTATTTCAGTCTAAAGACCTGGTACTAACTCTACCTCATTGTCTAATCCTTACTAGTAACTATTTTATGGCTCGGGGTTAGACCATATTATGGATGAAACAGAGCCTATGAAAAGCCAGGCTAAAGGGACTAATACAGCCCAAAAGACTACCATGTCATGACCAGAATAAGACTATGACCATGATATTATTAATATCTCTTTTTTACCGCTTTTTCCACTTCACCAGGTCATCGATTTAAGTAGAATTAGTTTCGTTATTGAACATATGAGACTCGCACGTCTCAAATGTACTGCATGTGCACATAATCCTGCATGTGCAGGTGTGTGCATATGCAGGATGGCCACATGAACCACTGTGATGAACAGAACAATGTTTGGAAGAGAGCATCGTCTAAGACAATAATGGTAATCGAGAGCATTGTCTAACTCTCGTCTAATTTAAGTCTACGTGTTATCAAGGGGAAGGCATACAAGAGACGATGGAGTGGCTTTTAACGAAGTCGTTCTTATACAGGACAATAGAAAAGGTTTCGATTTGAAGAAGAGATTAGTATTTAGTTCAGAAAAAAACTGGTTCCTTCAAGCTGAAATGAGTACCGTTTCATCCTAATGTCCACGTAATTTTTCCAACCTCTTCCAATTTCTTCCAATTTCTTCCAACCTCTTCCAATTTCTTCCAATTTCTTCCAATTTCTTCCAATTTCTTCCAATTTCTTCCAATTTCTTCCAATTCAATTCTAGCTCTTTCCCAATTCTGGTATTAATCAGTACAATCGCTCTATTCTCATATTAGTGTTGGGCATTGTTCTTGATCCTTTCATAGGTTGGCACCGGGTGAATAACTTCCAACAATTCTTAGAAGTCAAGAGATATAGTATTCATCTTAGTTCTTTGTATTGTTCTGGTTGTATTGTTCTGGTTGCTAGAGTAATACCAAGAATATCCTTTTAACTAAGCCCCCGTAAACATAAGAATGTCCCGCTCCTTATATGTACTTTCCATTCTGGACCATAATGTACTACTCCTTAAATCTCCAAAGATAAACCTCACCATATCCTTTCTTGTCTCCCCTTTCTTAAAACCTCTTCTGATCGATACCTCTTCAGATTACCGTGTAGCATACTTATTGTTTCATCTAGAAACTGTATATTGACCCATGTGAGATATGTAACCTCTTGTCTGTTGAACAATTAAGATGAGAGTGAAAACAATTAGACTGAGAGTGAAAACAATTAGACTGAGAGTGAAAACTGTTTGGCTTGGTTCTTAGTGATTCCATTAATTCTTGCAATTTAAGAGATATAGTTATCATCTTAGTTCGTTGTCTTGTGGTTGTTAAACTACCAGGAAGTTTCCCTTAACTAAGCTTATTCGTTGTCCCAGAACATAAGGAACAAGAACTCCATATATATGTTTCCCTTTCTGGACCGAATTCATGGAGCACGCTTATTGGTTCATCTGGAAACTGCATATTGACCTATGCGACATGTGAACATCTCGCCTGTTCAACAAAAACAATTAAGACTGAGTGAAAACAAATAGACTGTGAGTGAGGAATGAATGAGTGAGTGATGAGAGGTTCGCATTTTTTGGAGCGCGCACGAAATGGGTGCAAATCACTTCTCAACATGCCAAAAAAGGTCCTCACTAGAAGCAGAAAAGACTATAAACTCCAAAAGACTATAGACTCCAAAAGGATTGATTATAAAGACACCAGAAAGTATACATTCATAATAGAATCGTACAAGTTCAATTTGATGTAGACGTCCTTTCGCCAAGGCAAACACTGACTTATAGCTACAGTATGGACCATGAAATGTTCTTTAATATGCTCCACCATCCAAACCAGAACCCAAGAACCCGATATTTTAGACCTATATATACTAATATATAATATGACCTGAATTAAATATTCAAATTCATTCTCTCCACTGATGACTGACCACTCCATACTGACTACTCCATACTGTATACTACTCAATGGCTTTTAAGGGACCATATTTTGGATATACCAAAAGGAACTTTTACAAAAAGATTCTATTTCAGATAAAAAAAAACGGGTTAATATTGTATGGATGGAATACAATGTGATCTGGTGTAGTATGCAGTCTGTAGCCAGGCTATACTGACTCTAGTAGCCTGAATAGTGCACAAAAAATAGACGATAATGCAGTACCATTTTTAGGGCTGAATATTGGTGACAATATAAGAAGGACTGCATACAATGCAATCATGACTGGGGATCTTCTATAGTGGTGTGAAAGAGAAGTATAGTTTATATGAAGAATCAGAGTACTGTGTATATGCCTACTCTTGTTTTAAATAAAAGGATGATTATGAGTAAAGAACCATGGATATAATCTTGGTTACGAGCACTGGAGTGGTTACGAGCACTGAGTAGTCCAATCATCAGTCTCTAAAACATCAAGTATATCCAATTATACAACATAAAAGTCACAATTTACTAACAGTAGATAGAAATGTATAAAAGAGCAGTAGTTAGAAATGTATAAAAAAGCAGTAGTTAGAAATGTATAAAAGAGCAGTAGTACATTTATTATGGAAGGTCCTGCATATAACCACATGACTTCTCATTCTTTTCATCTTCCTAAAGTATGTATACTACGATTTCTCAGTTCAACCACGATATTACACGTACACTATATTCAATGAATATCTGTATCATGTCTCGTCTCCTATTTTTCTGTTATTGTTTTAGGTCTTAAACGTCCGAAGCAAAGGATATTAATGAGTGAACAATAGGAAAGCGCAGTGTCTGGTCCATGTCTTGTACGAGACATCTCCAACAAATAGCTCACTGTTTACCCCACACTTTTCTATTCCATTTACTCTAAACGTTCTCAAGTTACTCTAAACGTTCTCAAGTTACTCTAAACGTTCTCAAGTTACTCTAAACTCAATAAAAAAGGCATCGTTGGCGTGGCTCAGTTGTGTATGACCATATTAATGATAATCGGTGTAGGAGTCGTCCAAAAGCTTCTCTGAAGAGACTACATGTGACCAGAAGTCATCGAGAGAATCTACGTCACTGTTCTTAATTCGCTGTCCTTAATTGTAGTCCTTAATTCGCTGTCCTTAATTGTAGTCCTTAATTCGTAGTCCACTGTCGGAACTGCTTACGAAGGAAAGCATTCTGGCTCCAACGGTGCTCACGGTACCCATGATTCTCACGGCACTCACTCTAGCTCAGGTACCGGACACACTGGTGGTGTTGCAGGCTCCACTAACAAACACACCGACGACCACACCAAGTATGGTCATAATGACGCTTCTGGTCTAGCCACGGTTCTCATGGCTGTCCTTAATTCGTAGTCCTTGCTGTAGGCCACGGATAAAGGGTGGTTCACTCCAAAGTCATGAGAACTCAAAGACTCGTACCACAAATAATGAGAACTCAAAGACTCTTACCACAAATAATGAGAAGATGTGATATTAATGGAAGATTGGTCTGGGGGTTGGCCTGTGATTTTTTTTTTTTTAATGGAAGTTTGGTCTGGGAAAGGTAACTCAGAAGCTCTTGAACAGGAGCATGGATAGGTGAAGACCCCAACTTGCTCAAACCTTGACATATATTTAACCAAAGTTCCCCTACTATAACAGAGAGCTTCAATCTAGAAAAGTAGTCCTTTTGGTTCCATCTCCAACTCTTCTTCTGTGAGCATGGCTTCTAGTTTCCATAGTATAAAGGAAAACGTGGGCTCAATGAGCAGACAGCACACCATGCCCAAGAGTTTCACCTATAATGATAGAAGCAGGATGATTTCAAAATGGGCCAAACGTAAGACTCGGTGCTTTGGTGTAGACAGATGTTTTTTGCAGGTCTGGGATTTATACACAAAGTTCTATCAGATGTATATTCGAATATGGGAATTAAACTTCGAGAGATCCCTAAAGGATTCATCTAGTTAGGCGAACCTGCTGGTTCTTATATACGTTTCCACTATTCCGGGTAACCCTTTCCGGACTTTCCTGAACCACCTGAAAGTCGATCATGGAACGTGTTTTCATTTGTCTGTTAGAATTCCATATCAAGGAATTCTGCCAAGTCACTGGTACTCAATTCTAGGGCCTGTACATTCCTACCAAGAGAGAGAGAGAGAGAGAGAGAGAGAGAGAGAGAGAGAGAGAGAGAAGGCTTCTAAGATTACATGACAACTCAATTATAAAATCAACCACTAAACTTATATCCACTACAATTGGATAGTCTAGAATTACTTAATGGTGGAGACTGAGAGCATGGTTTCGAGCACTGCCACCCAATGCGACTCGAGCTTTCGCACCCAAAAAACTCGCACCAAAACGACCCAAAACGACCAAAGTGACCCCACAAAGTACAGTCCAGGTAAACCACGTACCAGTGAATTTATAGGTCTTTTGTTTTGTTTTTTTTGTTTTGTGTTTTTTAAAAGAAATCAGAAGAAAGGGATGTAAGGATGTCGATGGTTTCCACGAATCGGTCGCCTTGTCCATGGTTTTCAAGGGATAATTTCGGGAAAAGAGCTCTTAAAACTCGCACCAAAAGTGGTGTTTTTTCGAAAACCACGTCTCAGTGCACGCTCAGCGACCCTTTTTGCCAGACACTTGTCGATATTTTCAATTTTTCATTTTTATTTATTTCTTTTTTGATTGTGTTTTTCGTTTCTTGATTTCTTTTTTGATTTCCTTGGATTTTCTCTTGAGGGAATCTCAAGGAATCTTGATTATGTTTGGTTATGAGCACTGCGTTTTCCATGGTTAGCACTGATCTGTACACTAATAATGTAGTATAACTCTCTATGTTTTGAAATCACTCTACATTACTCATTAATGCTATACTTGTTAGTATGAATTATTGTACTACTATTGTTGGCACTGCATATAAAGACTGGCTTCATATCACACTATATTTATAGAAATGAAACTATGTTTTACTTGATTAGACTCATATTAATCAACTCTATTATTTCACTAGCTACTGTCCATTTACATGTATATAGTCATCACTCCACCTACACCTACTACCTACACCTACTGGTCACTCTATTTTGGTGGATATATCAATGGTTGAGCACTGCTTTAATTCACTAGACTCCATGGCCACCCACTCACGTGTCTTCAAAACACCACGTCAAAACAATGTCAACAACCAGTTCCTGTTACAATGGTATCAGGTATCCATCACAGTCACGAGTCATTTGGTCAACTCCATGCCAAATGGGATGAATAACATTGGTCGGGATCCTGCGTCGACTTGGTATCACGTGACCATCTGAACACTGACCATCTGGACCCTGGGTTCCTGAGCCAGTGGTGAGCATTCTTGTATATGATCATCCTGACGTCTTTAAACAGTCGTTTTTGAAATAGTCACGGTGGTGCAGGCGGTGGAGTGCAGAAGTTTGGTAAAAAGACTGACCTCTGGTCACTTCCACTTGACCCAAGTATGCACACAGTACTATTGGCAACCCCAAAGAGAACAGAGGATGGTCTTTAAGTCTCAAACTCTCTAATTCATCCATCTCCACTAAAACCACTCGTCCAGAAGGAGCAATCAATTCCGCCATCTAATCTATGATTCATAGACCTTCAAAGCTCCAAGCCGAATCTCTATCTCTTCCAACTCTTTTTGTTTCAATCCTTTTTCCTTCTCTTTTCTTCTTTTCTGATTCTCTCGTTCTCCAATCAGGGCATGAGCAATTGGGCAGGACCCATTCTCGACTCCGTTTCCTTGGCCAAAGGCCAGTAGTTCTCCGGAAACAAGGTTGCATTCTGCTCCACCACTATATCAATCACTGGAATATGGTTGGAGCCAATAGGCGAGTAGTCCACGGTTTGGGGCTCCACTTCCATATCGTCATCGGAGGAGGAGAAAGTGGCCGCTCCTGCATCGAAGAGGCCTCTTTGGAACGTGGTATTGAAACGTTCGGAAATCGACAGTCGGTTTGATCGAAAGGGCTGGTCCCGATGGTCACCCAGATCTTGCCGATCTAGGTACTCCTGTTCTAGATCTTCAGGTTGGTTAGGGTCGTCTGCATCGTGCATGGGTTCATCTTCAGCTATAGCACTGTCAGTCAAAAACTGGGACCCGTGCGGCTCGGACCGGGCCGTATAACAAGACGAGTAGCTCCTCTGCTTGGGTCTAGAACTTCCTGGAAACGACACGTGTCCCGAAGACTTGCTTCTTTTCTTGCGCATTATCGACATACGCCGTTTTTCCTGGGCTGCACTACGCAGCTGCTGATATGGAGTTGCAAACAAGTCCTGGTTGAAGAGAAAACCCTGTGCTTCCTTGAGACAAAGCACCTTGTATGCAGACGGGCTATGGACAAAGCTGTATGAGTCATACACAGAGATGCATTCGCTGGCCAACATGGTGGGCGAAAGAAACGAAGCCCTGCGAGACTTTGGAGTTTCGGAGTCACTCATGATCCAAAGTAGTAATGAAAACCAGAAGGTAGAACCGAAAGCTATGAGTACCAGACTATAGTCAGTTCAAAAGCCCCAGACTTGTGCGTACCAAGGAGAAATTCACACGGGGTTGATTCGTGAAGGTCACGTTGATTAGTCAGCCAATTGTTTAATACCTCTATAGCTGAGTGAGTCAAAAACTTCAATGGAGTTGATTCAGTCAGTTTGGCCAATATGGGCTGGGTAGCAGTATAATGCAGTCAAGAGTACTTATCTTGCACTCCAGATACAATTGGTACTTGGTAGAAGTCGATAAAGATAAGGATATCTGAATCAGTTGGCTGATAATGATTCAATGATCAGTATTGCTTGGGTCAATGATCAGTATTGCGTGGGTCAATGTAATTGGAGAAGTATCAGAAACAATCAGGGGTCAGTCCTATGAGAATTGAAAGACCAGTAGTTCTGTAGTTCTAGTAGTCAATCAAGTATTTCTCACCGAGTAGAACCTATCAGTCAATTGATGTGCGTCAGTCCTTATAAGTAGTTCCCCGAGTCAATTCTTTAGTCCTTAAGAGTAGTTCCTATAAACCACGCTGTGTCCTATAAGTCAGGTCCTTAAAAAGAATTCTTATGAGTCAATCCTTATGAGTGCTAAATATTCACTTAGAAAACCAAGAGACAATTCAAGAAAACAAGACGATTGAAGGACAATGTATGAGTAGTTCACTGTGAGGTCAGTTATCAGTAGTTGACTGAGTACTTCACTATGAGTCAATGTGTGGAGGATTCGAGATGAGTAGTTCACACTGTAACGTGTATATAGTCAATGTATACTCCCTCCAGTCAATGAATACTCCCTCCAGTCAATGTATACTCCCTCCAGTCAATGAATACTCCCTCCAGTCAATGTATACTCCCTCCAGTCAATGAATACTCCCTCCAGTCAATGTATGCTCCCTCCAGTCAATGAATACTCCCTCCAGTCAATGTATGAGCACCCCTAGTTCAAGAAGTTCCTTAAGTACTTTCTATGAGTTCCACTAAGCAGTCGTAGTGCTGAGTAGTGCTGAGTAGTGCTGAGTAGTGCTGAGTAGTTGAGGAAGCAGTCACGAAGCAGTCCTATGAGTCGTTCTATGGAAATGCACAGTAGTAGTGAATAGTACCAAGTCTGGTTCACTATCACTCGTTCACTGTCACTGATATAAGTCACTGGTTGACTAAGTAAGACGAAGTACTAAAGACCGAGGACTGAGGACTGAGTTTGAGACGACGGATAGCCAGGGCTTAGCAGTAAAAGAATACTGATCAATGGCAAGTGCAGGAGTGAATGTATGGATGGAATAGTCAATCCCTTGGATAACAATAAGCAGGAGATTGGAAAATGGGAATGGAAAACGGGAATGGAAAATGGAAAACGGGATGGAGATTGGAAAATGGAAAATGGGAATGTAGGATTGATGATTGAGGAAAGGGATCGCACGGTGGATTAGGAGCCCCGGGACACAGAGTGCAAGGAGTCCAAGTCTGAGGCTGAAGACACTGCGCGTGCGCACTCCTTATCGCAACTCCACCATCCACTTCTACTACTACTGTGAACCACACTATGAACCACACTATGAACCACACTATAATATACTACTACTTTAATAGGTAATATAGGTACACTGTTACTACTATGAAATACTGCCATGGCCCTACCATCTACTACTACAATAGGTAATATAGATCCACTGTTACTACTATGAACCACACTACGAAATACTGCGATGAAGTACTACCATGAAAGACTATTACTACTGCTGCCTACTACTACTGCTGCCTACTACTACTGCTGTCTACTACTACTGCTGTCTACTACTACTACCGGGATAAGAGTCTACTACTATTACTAACTACTAACTCTTACTAGTACTACTGGACTGGTACTGTCTACTACTATTGGCAAGAGTCTACTACCACTAGTACTGTCTACTACTACTATTGGTACTACTACTGGACTGGTACTGTCTACTACTACTACTAGTACTACTACTATCGATATTAGTACTACTAGTACTACTACTATCGATATTAGTACTACTACTACTACTACTACCACTACTAGTACTACTACTGTCTATTATTGCTACTAGGGGCCTACTATCTACCACTGCTACTGTCTACTAGAGAAATACTGCTCCTGCTATCATTATTAGTACTATTATTATTGGTGGCTAATACTAGTATATACAACTAGTACTAGTACTGTCTACTAGTGCCTACTAGTACTACTACTATGAAATACGGCTACTACCAGGATAAGTGTCTACTACTGCTACTATCATTATTAGTACTACTACTAATACTAGTACTGTCTACTACTAGTACTGTCTACTACTAGTACTGTCTACTACTAGTACTGTCTACTACTAGTACTGTCTACTAATAGTACTGTCTACTACTAGTACTGTCTACTACTACTACTTCTACTGCTAGTACTAGTATTGTCTACTATTGCTACTAGGGGCTACTACTATATACTAACTACTACTAGTACTGTCTACTACTGTCTACTACTACTAGACTGGGACCTACTACTACTGTCTACTACTGTCTACTACTATTGGTGCAAGAGTCTACCACTACTATTAGTACTGCTACCATGAAATACTACTACTAGGACAAGAGTCTACTACTGGACTGGTATCTACTGTGTGCTCCTACTAGTGCCTATTGATTACCAACCACTGTGGTATACAACTAATAGTGTATTCCATATTATAATATGGGTCCAATGCTGACTACTCACTTAATATAGGTACGCTCTTGCTGCTACCAGGATAAGAGTCTACTACCACTAGTACTGACTAGTACTGTCTACTACTATCATTGTTAGTACTAGTACTGAATACTGACTACTACTACTACTACTGACTATTGACTACTAGTACTGACGACTTCTCCTCCTACCAATACTAATGACTACTATTTTTTTTTACTGCTGCTACTGATTTCTTATACTGACTAGTGTCTACTATGTACTTTATGGGTGCAGTCCGATACGTAGTACAATGAATAGTAGTCAAATTGAATATTGTTAGAATCAATTTAGAAGTTTATTGGCTTATTTCGGTTGGCAGTTATGCCATAGAGATAGACTGTCGATCAGTATGTAGAGGTTATGTGCAGGTCCGAGATTGGCTGAGGTCACGTGACCATATTTATGGAGCATGTAAACACTCTAGACCTACGCTATAGACACTATTGACTCTACAATGATTAATATAGGTACACTACTACTACTACTACTGAGTAATAATTTGTATGCAAAGGTTCGGTGAAGAGTGTAGCATTGGAGAGTGTAGCATTGGAGAGTGTAGATATGGGTGAGACTGCATATAAGCCAATCAATACTCTTCAAACCATGTTGACGGAACAATGACGTAATCACATGTAGAATTAAATGGGGCAGTACTCAGTAGATACTGAACAGTACCCTGTTCCAGAGTACATGCAGTGACCATTGGTACTCCACACTGTATAGTACTATTAGGAGTCAGTCCTGGCCAGTCAAAGTAGGTTTCTTTTAGAGCACTTTGCTTGAAGTAGCTTGAGTAGCGTTCTGGACAATTGAGTTTCCTGGGCTCTGTCTGAGTATCTGTCCGGTAGTTATAACCGATCAATAGAGTCATTCTCATTGTGTGGATTTCCCGTACCACGATCTTAAGAGTGGTATAGACGTACCAGAACCACAGTGTACCTTGTATAGACATACCAGTACCACAGTGTACCTTGTATAGACGTACCAATACCACAGTGTATAGTGGCATTATCAGTAGACGTGGTCGTTTGGTAGAGTACTGAGGAGTACCATAGATAATGCCATCAATAGAATCCAATGAAAAGTACCATAACCAGTACTGTACTGAAGACAGTAGTAGACAGTAGACACCACTGGTAGACACCATACCGTATTGTCACTTTTTGCAGACACCGTAGTACCATTTGCAGAGACTGTCGTCAGCACGATCAGTGACACTGTATAGTACTAGACAATTGGTAGATGCTAGTACCTGCAGACACTGTAGTTTCAGTACCACTAGTGCATGTAGTATCAGTAGATATGTGGTTATGACAATTGACGGGAAGAGGCACGCCAGCGTTCCATGGCATAGACAAAGCCCTGGCGCAGATTGGACATGTTCCTGGAAAACTTGTCCTTGCTCCACTGCTCAATTCTCCGCTTGAGCCCGATGAAATTGGATGAAAATTGCACGTTGAGCGTGAGTACCGTGTCCTTATCCAGACACAGGTAGCGTAGGAATTCCTGTACCTTGATGAAACGGTGGTGGTCGATGTTGGCACTATAGGCCTGGATGGACTTGTTTTTGGGGTCAATAATGGACTTTTCAATGACCCACAGCTGAAGGGACTTGCCCAAAAAAGGCATGACGAAATCGGGCAACAGGCCCGTTTTGACCACGAGCCGCGTAGTTCGAAGGCGGCCTTGCTCGTCTACATATGACTCAAGCGTGTCGGAACTGAGCACGTGCTTGGCAAATGGGTTGGGGTACCGGTTGAGATAAGCGAGAGAGGAGCCTCGGAAATCGGTATCGTATACCTGCGTGGTCTTGAAAAGTTGCATGGGGTGGAGATAATGGCAGACTTTGAGAAATGTCAACCATCATGCGATAATCACGTGTGCGGTCACGTGCGGTCATGTGAGCGGTCACGTGATAACAAAACTGCCACTTCTAAAATGCTTCCAAGACTCAATCCCACCATTCCACGCATTCGCCACTTATACTCAAGTAGAACTTATTCACAATTTGATGACCATTTTCTTGTGTATCCATTGGTAATCCGCTGGAATCTATCAAGCCTGCATGCATGAACGGCTTTCTCGGAACTGATTTTTCACCGATGAGAATGCGACATGTGCCACACCACTAAAAGAAACGGAGCAAGCATTTAACACTTGTTGCATACGAGCTACCACATCTGGATTGCATCTGCGTCGATGTCTTCGTGTGTCGTCATCCGCAGCAGTGAGATGGAGAAAAGTAGAGAGGACGGTTTGGACTATACCGGCCCCTTTTCATGTTCAAGATCTCTTCGAGTTGTCTTTTAGATATTGGTGCGGTCATCATTAGATCCGTTAAGAATCGGCTTTGTGAATCACTCCAACTATATTGCAGACAGTTTTAAAAAGCCTTGGGAAGTAGGCCTTGCTGGGGAAGTGCGTCATAGCTGCATCATGTACAGGTTTTGACGTTGACATCAGGCCCGTTTCTTTTTTCTTTCCTTTTTCTTTCTTTTTTCTTTCTTTCTTTTTTATGTTTTTTTTTTTGGAGATAGCATCTTCCAATAAGATGCTCCCCAACTCGCGGGCTTCATGTGTTTCAATAACGTTGGAGACTTTCAGTGACTCAAGAATGCGGGGAAACGTGTAGTGGTATAAGGGCACCTCTAAGGGCTCCTCGTCGAAGCACCTTCATCCGTCAAACTCTTTCAATCAATTGTCAATCAATCACCGCCTCCTAAAAAACATGGATCGGATTTGGTAGTTCTTGGTGTACGGGTGTGTATGCCCCACTCCCAGCACAACCTTGCAATGGTGCAAATGATATCTCCACATCAACCAGAAATTGCCTCTTTGTCACTGATGCTGAATCCACAATAGTATATCCATTCCCTCAGCAAACAGTCTAAACCATTAAACCAAACTCGTAGTGTATGAGCTGTGATTCTCAAGCAGTACCACCTGTGAATCACCAACCGGTTCAGATGACCATTTGATCGGACCAAACAGTGACTCAACTTCCATTGAGCCAGCACTCAAACAATTGGAACTGTAACTATATGATATGAAGTTTTGGTCTCTGATGAACAAAGCCATTCACTGTGGCTATATTTGGACGGGTAAACTTGGGCGTAGTGATGGATGTAGTATTTGCGTGTATCCGTGGCCAATCATGACTGTAGTATATGATTTTAGGCCGAGTGTAATTAGGACGCTATTTGTAGGTGTAGTCCATGGAGGATCTATGGCTGTAACTATGGGTGGGTGATGGCTGCAATTTCAAATGGGGGTGCGCACCCTTTGGCGGTCGCGGCCTGCTTTATATACCCCGAGACTTTGCTTGTTGTTTCACATCTGCAGCATGCTATCTTTGTGTTTGCGCTTGGTTGTTTCATATCTGCAGCATGATATCTTTGCATTTGTGTTTGCATTTGCATTTGCCACCGAACGTGCAGCTTGCAGTATATAAGGACGCTATGTCCACTGTAGTTTTACAGCATGTACACCAATGTGATTCAGCTCTACTATTTCCAACATCCTCAATTGGCAAAGTGAAACTCCATGGCCTCTTGTGATTGTTCCACATTGGTACGCATGGGTACGAATTTTCAGACATTGATTCTAATTTAAAAGGTTGTCACAGAAATGAATGCCATATGATCAAATCTTCAAAACAGGACAGTCCACCTTTCAGTTCCAGCTTAACTAAACAAATCTCAAGTACAGAAATTATGTATCATGATGAGTCTAAAATCACATCCCACAGGTTAAAGTATTTTGATAAAGTGAATCGCATCTCCGAAATTCGAACAAGGGGGAACTCGTTACGGGGAAGTCTGGATCGAGGTCTAGAGGGGTGTTCCGAAATTACACGATATTTCGACTCTGAGTTGAAGAAGATATTAGAGATGGACCCATTAGGAGCTTCGAACGTGACTGAGAGATTGGTAATCAGTCTGAGTCTTAGGTGTCTCAAATAACCGATCGATAATAAAGGTCTGGACATTGATACTAAGGAGCCAGATGGATAAATAAAATGCCAATGCATCCAAAAAACATAGCATGCGTTGTTATCTTCAAGAAAAGCACCCGAGCCTATCACTGCTTGGCATTACCTACTGCTTACGCTTGGATTTCTGCCGATTCACAGTGCTTGGCATGGCACTACAGAACTCAGTCCATTTAATGGGTTTGACCCTTGGAAACTAAACCTTCAGATGAGCGGGGCACTGACATATCTCACACTATGACCAATCAAAGATCTACCAAACCTTATATGACGCGACCTTCTCCTGTCTAAGCCTCTAATGATGAGCTGGATTGTTCAGTTGAAAGATCAACCGTGAGAATTTTCTCTTGACGTTCGACGTGATCAACGCATTGTTCTTTTGTTCAGCACATAAATGCCTTGAATGCTTCGTTCACGTGGATCCGACGTGCCAACGGATTAGTACTGCGCTTTACAACCTACTGTCTTAGGAACAACTACAAAGCTTTGAAGGTGGATCAGCTGTCATCTTTGTCTCTGTGATAGTCAGTTAAAATAAAAAGCTACTAAAATGGGGTCTAACTTGGGCAAAAACACCGTCAGCCGAATCTATGGTTATGCAGTTCTACAATCCCCAAATAGATTGGGACATTGAAGTTTATACTAGGACATTGAGAGTTCTTCTCAAAAATAGAACTTCCACAAATATCCACAACAATGGGCTCTTGGCTTGGGTGAGGTGTTATATCCAAGATACCAAATCCGGCAAAAGTGTGGGGTAATCCGCATGCACACGGGGGTCATACGAAGGAGTACCCCAACATATTCTTAGATGATGATTATGGTTATTCTTAGGGATACTACGGAATGTTCGGCATTATTTGCCGTCTAGTATCCAATGAATTGCATTAGAGTTCTATTCATGGCCTATATGCACCACTCTGCAAGCAGTATCCATATTAAAGTACTTTGTCTATGGACTTAGTCTTTAGTACTATTATCGAGGAACCATACAGGATGGTTTCATTCTTCTGGATATTGGTCTTGCTGGCTAGGTTCAACTCCAGCCGAATGAATATCTATGGGCTATGGTCACGAGACCCGAGTTTTGGCACGTGAGCGGGCCACATGATCATTGCCTGATGTGCATGCACGGCAACAATGCTATTCCTGCCCCAAGGTTTCGAGGGGGACTCCGAGAAGGCGGGGCCAGGGACTATGAGGGGCCCGGCGAACGGGCAACATCCGTCGATAGGGGCCTCCGGGTTCCTCAAGGCGGAATCTAGCGATAGCGGGTGCCGCGGCAAGCGTTTTATTACCGCAAATTGACAGCCGCTAAAAGCGATCGATTGGTGGGGAAGGTAATAGACAAAGACGGCGATTGAGCGTCAAGGCGGACGTCCTGCAGGACGCGCCCGCGGGCCTGCACACATGCTCGGAAAAACTCGACTTCTGCGCGGCACCTCAGATCATTGATGCAAAGCCCGGCCCGTGTGCAGGTGTCAGGGGCGTTTTGGATGTTCTTTACCGCGAAATCTGCGTCATACCGCCGCAAAAGCGGCTATGCCAGAGCCTCTTGTCAAATGCCTTTTGGTCGCGAATGCGGCCTCCATTCTTGTCGCTTATCTGTAAACAAGCTAAGCCATCTGGACCAACAAACAGAGAGTGAAAACAAAGATTCCGCCCAAACGAAAGGAAAGCAAAGGGTCAAAAAAAGTGGGAATTCAAGCGGAATCCAAATCCCCTTCCTTGCCAAATAAGGAAAGCCCAAGCTCAAATCCTACCCCGGAACTTCTGCTCGGCAGAGCATTTGAGTATCTGCCGGAGCGTGTCTTTTGTCGCTGCAACGCAGCCATCACCTTAGATTGTCATGCTTCGGGGCGCATTACTAACCCTCCATACTCTTTTTATTTCGCCCTCTTCCGTCTCTTTCTCCCCCACATCTTCCATCTTTTTCTCCAATCTTACCTGGGGAATCTCATATCTCCTCCTTGTTTCTTCTAGACTGGCTTTCAATATCTCCCCAGATTGGCTTTCCTTCATTCCTTACTACATTCCCTCCTATACCTGATCCCTTTACCTAGTGATTTCTGATCTATGATGTCAGAAAAAATCATCTCCAGCAGCCTGAGTGGACTTGAACCGCAAGTGTCTAAAATCAAAGACATGTATGGGCTGGAACCCGCCAAGGTGGGCTTTATGGAGTCGTTCCAGCGGAAAACTGAGAAGGATGTGCGGACAAAAGACCTTAAAATGTCTCATTTAGCCGTGATTGCCTTGAGTTCCGGTATGGGCACGGGGCTCTTGGTGGGCTCTGCTTCCAAGCTCCGCCAGGGTGGTCCTCTTGCGGTGCTCATTGCCTATATTTTGGTGGGCTTGATGTGTATATGTACCATGAACTCCGTGGGTGAGTTGACCGTGGCATATACGGATTTGGAGGGTGGTTTCAACGAGTGGTACCGGAAGTTCTTGGATGAGTCTGCAGCTTTTGCTTTGGGCTGGAACTACCTTCTCCAGTGGCTCACCACCATTTCCTTGGAGTTGGTGACTGCTGCGTTGACCATCAAATTCTGGAACACGTCTATTGATTCCGACGTGTTTGTGGCCATTTTCTTTGTGGTTGTTTGTGCCATCAACTTCTTTGGCGTCAAGGGTTATGCTGAAGCCGAGTTTGTTATGAACTCGCTTAAATTGGTCACGCTCACGGGCTTCGTGATCATGTGCCTTTGTGTGGATTTGGGTGCTCTGCCTTCGGGCTTTATCGGTGGAAGGTACTGGCGGGACCCAGGCTGCTTCACGTCGTTCAAGGGGCTTGTCAAGTGCTTCTCCACCGCCTCGTTTTCCATGGGAGGCACGGAGTTCTTGGCTCTTTCGGTTGCTGAGGTTAGAAACCCCCGGACTGCGTTACCCATGGCCATCCGCCTTGTGTTTGTCCGGATTGTTTTCTTTTATTTGGGTACCTTGATCTTTGTGGGTCTTTTGGTGCCTTATACATCAGACCGGTTGATGGGAGCTGGTGGTTCGCTGACCAGTGCTTCTCCTTATGTGTTGGCTGCCCTGCTTCATAGAGTTCGTGTTGTGCCTCACATCATTAATGCGGTGATTCTTAATTCCGTGACTTCGGTGGCCACTGCTGCCATGTACTCTTCACTGCGTCTCTTGCGGTCTTTGGCTCAACAAGGTTATGCCCCCAAATGGTTTGATTATACCGATAAAGCAGGCAGACCTTTGCGTGCATGGTTCATTACCATCTTGGCTGGTGCTTTTGCCTTTATTGCCACTTATAATCAACAAGACGTGGTGTTCAATTGGCTTTTGTCGATTGTGGCGCTTTCAATTGTGCTCATTTGGCCCAGTCTTTGTCTCTGTCACTTGCGTTGGAGAGCTGCTCTCAGACACAACAATATCCCCTTGGAGTCGTTGGGTTTTGTTTCTTATACTGGTGAAATCGGGTCATATTATGCCATCATCATCAACGTGCTCATTCTCATTGGCCAGTTCTGGGTGGCTCTTTTCCCAGCGGGCGAGGCCGACGTCAATAACTTCTTCCAGAACTATTTGACCGTACCCTTCACGCTTTTGTGTTATGTGGGCCACAAGTTGTGGACTCGGTCCTGGAACACTTATTACATCAAGGTGCAGGACATCGACATCCACACGGGTAGAACCATTTATGATGCCGAAATCTTGGCCTTGGACCATGAGGAAAAGGCCGCCAAGATGGATCTGGCCAAATGGTACTCCAAGCCCTTTTTGTGGTTCTTCACCTAGACCGCCATGCGTATTCTATAGCTATAATGTATAATACTGGCTGACTTAGACAGTACCTAATACTAAACTTCCTTAGACTATCCGTTTCTTATTAGTATTAATTTTGATGACCCTTGGGATTCACTAGACAAGATTCATTGGTACTGCAGATGGTTATTTGGCTCAATGAAGGGTTGACCCGACATGTTACCCAACAGTAATACTAGTTGAGTAATAATCATAGATTGGAAGAGATATACTACTGTATTCCCTGATGTTCAAGGCTATCTCTGTTATGTAGCAGACTCCAGTTAGGATACAAATCAGAGAACCTTTAATAAAATGGAGCTATGACATTCACTGAACAGTATTGTATACGTAACTTAATTGGACCAGAGGATCGTATTGGCGAAAAAGTGTTAGATAAATAGTATTGGAGAAATATTGGAGAAATGGTATTCTAGTGAATGGTTCACCTGTAGTTTTCATGGTAGTGACAGTAACTATCAATCACTTATCTTTAAACCTGTCCTATCCATATTCCAATCACTCCACTTCCATGACATACCACTTTAAATAACATACCACTTTAAATAACATACCACGTAGTATATAAGATTTTATATATACCACGTAGTATATATAAACCTCTAATTCATTATACCGTTGTAACACAGTAGCCATTCGGAAAACCAGGCAGTAATTCTTTTCAGTCTTTTCAAAAACGGTAGTCTGATGTAATCAAGTCGTGGTGACTGAAAGTTCCACAATCACAAAAGAAGATGTGGTGGTGATTTTCCAAAAAAGGGGTTGTATTTATATGGGACAAAAAATGGTTGCTATTCCAGTGAGGTGCGGATGGGTCTCTTTTATATTCGCATGGCTGCAAAACATGAAACCCCCCTTTTGAGGGGAATGCATGCGCTGCGAATATATAAGGAGGCCGCCCCCCTCTAAGTTCACGCCACCCGTTTTTTTGTAAAGTGTTTTTTATTAATATTCGGACTTTGAATGTGGACTTTGAAGGTGGACTTTGAATTTGGTCTTGAATTTGGTCTTGAATTTGGTCTTGAATTTGGTCTTGAATTTGGTCTTGAATTTGGTCTTTGAATTTGGTCTTTATTCCAGTCAAATTCTTGGAGTCAGCCTAATTGGGTTTATTAGTAGTGGATTCCCAGTGATAATCGAAAGAGCTGCATTAGTCTTTCCGAGTTGGAGCTAGTGATACTGTTGTGAGACCATAAAATCGCTTGCTGATTTATTGACTGCCACTTACTATGGACTACCGTTGACTGCGATTGACTGCTATTGCCTGTTGCCTGCCCTTGAAAACCTTTGACTATTGACTACCATTGACTGATACCAGTGTTTATTCTTTGGGCATTCATGGCGGGCAAAGCAGACAACAGTCCACATAACTTTCTAAGGAGGCTGTGGGTTGACGGGATTGAATCAGGCACTTTGAGAGAAATAGCAAATTGCAATATCATTCCGAGATCAGAGACAAGATTCCGTTTACACAAGAAACAAGGACTGGCTGCAATTCCCTAGTTAAGGGTATTGAAGAGTAAAGACACCGTTGCTTAACTTAAGCGGAAGTGCCACTATGCGCACGACTGTCCGAAATTGCGAGCAGTGCGACTTAGACTCAGAATGAGACTGAAAAGGAAATACCATAGGAATTAAACTAGTGGTACAGGACACTACTAACTATTAACTCTAGATTAAGACTACAGACTAAGACTATCACTGATTATACTATTCTTGACTACAGACTAAGACTATCACTGATTATACTATTCTTGAGTACATCCAATGCTCCATACCGCTGCTACTATTAATACTGCTATTACGACTACTACGAATACCACGAACTAATGCCTATGGTTTGTTTTCTATGAAATTTTGGAAGCCAAATAAATCGTGGTGCTCAAGCCTATATAATATTCTGGAGCAGTCACGTGATCTAGCACTGTGCCGTCTTGTCAATCCATGATTTAGAGCAGTACTAGATTTCGTGATTAGCGTATAGAGACGCTGTTATGTTCTAGCGTGTTCTATATATGTCACTCTAGTCTAGTACTAGAGTAGTGGTGTTGGAGGCATGTCTTGTGTGCAGGATAGCAGTTTTATATGCAGTACACAAAGTTAGAACTGGTTATGATTCTTTTAAGGATACATTTGTGTGGATGGCGAAGATTAAAGCCAGTATGCTCTCGTTCTACAAGCACCGAAGTTTGGACGAATGCTGTGAATTCAAAATACATCTGAGGTGTACGGGTTTCGTTGAGGTCTAAAGCTAATTCATTCTAGTAGTACTAGACAACTAGACTCTAGACATTACTGTATCCGAACAGCGGAATCACGTGAGAGTGCCAGGGAGAGTGGGTGAAACTGGGTGGTGGAGTATATAGACTGGACTAAACTGGACTGTGGGATGTAGTCCAAAGGGTAGTATTCCTTTTGATTGGTAGATTCCAATGAACACATCCTCTCTTGTAATACTGTACCAAATCTTGAGACTGTTAAGACTCTCCTCAGTGTCTCCTTGTCAAGTCCTGCCACTACTACTCTGGACTTAATTCTTCTTTTTCTGCTATGTTGGACCCTTACGAACCTTTAGTTTGGTCTAGTCTCCAGTCTCCAGAACAGTAACATCTCCTCAGATTCGTAGCTAGTATTATACTCTCCAGTTCTAGAGCTGTACAGACTCTCGATAGGTTGGTCCATCTTAATTGGTAGAAGTTATAGAGGCAACTTGGAGGGTCCGGATTCCAATGCACTCGGGATTCTTAAGATGATGGTGCTTGGACAGTTATGGAGCACTGCATATCGACACTTGCAGGATGTATACACATTTGATCTGTTCCTCAGGTACCGTAAAAATAACTTGGTCGTAGTATAATTTGGTTGATATGGTCCTCAATATATGGAAGCCTAAAATGATTCCGGCATCTGGACTTCCAAGAACAGCTTCATGGATCAAGATAGGTGATCTGTATTCATTATAAGGAAGGAAATTGTCAGGACGAATTGAGAGTTGCAAATTTGATTTTGGAGAAGAGAGTTGCAAATTTGAATTTTGGAGAAGTGAGATTTCCAGGGGGAGCGGCCCCTTATATAGCCATATTCCCTTTCCGCACCCCGCCCTGTTTAATTGCAGCCACCAACCATGCAGGAACGCCCCCCTGCGAAATATATAAGGAACCGCATTCCCCCTTATTCCAAGCCAAAATTTGGGAAAAAAGCAATTAGGAATCGAAACAACCCGAATGTTTCTTACTGATATTTTACTACAGCTGGGGCCATACTCCTTACTAACCTCTACAACTTACTGAGAACTTTCCAACTTTTTACTCCGAACTACTTCCAATTGCTACTAACTTCTACATCTTCTTACTAGATCCAAAAACTGGTTGAACCATTTCAGAAACGGAATGCTCTATTATGGGTCTGCGTGGAGTGTGGTTCTTTATTCATGATTATTCATGATGACTCTGATTGAGATCTACGAGGAGATTTCTTGGGTCCAGGTCGAGAAGACTTATGAACCAACGGAAAGGTATTCTGGTTGACGTTTTCTCCGGAAGGTCCAGTTAGTCTGAGATTTCATAAAATTCCTCCTCAATAATCCATATACCGTGTTCTTTGACTACGGTCTTCTTTATACTGATTAAGTGAGTGACCTTGAGCTACGAATTCCTAATTGCCAGGAGCTACGGAACCGAATTCTACTGAATTAACAAGAATGTTCTCCTGATGACACTCAAGGGGCTCAGAGCCATGACTACTGACTCCAGACCCAGACTCATACCCAGAGCCAGAGCTAGAGCCAGACCCAAACTACACAGACTGACTACAGAGGATCAGGCTTGGACAGGAATAGACCATGACATAGAATGAGTCACACCATAGTCTAGACTGTATAGTGGAGTGTATCCTGGTACAGTGGGATACGATCAAGACGGTCTACAAAAGAGTGGAGTGTTCTTTCTCTCCTGTACTACTGCAAGAGTAGTAGACAGAACGAGAGAGAGCACGTGACTTCTTGGACTCCTGCATACAACTCCAGTCTACTCTTCTCTACAGTTATACACACCGAATTCTATGGGACGCTTTGTTTGTTCAAAGTCTATCCACCCATACCTGGAATTCTCAATGTGCCTATTCTTTGTCATCAGACGTGCGCGACCCAAAACAAATATGGCATTTCTTTCGAAACCAACCCTTCATTATTAGGTATTGAGTCTTTATTCTCTAGAACTCCATACACCCCTAAAGAAGTGGTTCGAGGTCATTGAGCGGTGTACTTTGGCGTAGAACGTGAGACATGAGGATGCGCATAAATTGGCTGCAAAAAGGACCAACAGCAACAAAAAAAAGGATTAAAAAAAGGAAAAAAAAGAAGAAAGGAAATTGATAAGAATAGACCATTGAAAAAGGTGAATTGAGAGTTAATGAATGGAAATGGTATTGCAGTCTTTTTTTGGTGGAGGGATTGGATGGATGAAAACCGAGGGTGTTTTGGTGCGAAACACCCGTGCACCAGGCTACCCCAGGACAAGAAAGCCCAATGCAAAACCACTTGATTCTGCTTCAAATTTTTTCAAACTTAGTTTGTTGCAATTTTGGAATTCTGGACATCACCAAAGTTTAATTTGAGTCTTATATCCAATGTGTGTGTTGTTTTAGACCCCATGTGGTTGCCAATTCCGGCCGCGCTCTCTTGAAGGGCAGAGGGTACGAGGGTGTTGGAGGTATAAAGTGGCATGTCATCCAAAACAAGTTGCCCAAATTTGCTTGAAAATCTTCAGTTTGTGCCTGAGCCTTTATGGTCTAGAACCATTGTATAATCATTTTAAGTGGTTCAAAATCATCGAGTACGGATTTGATGGGTGTACTGGTTTTTACACCCCCCATGTATATTCGCCAACTATGTCTACCGGACTGTAGTAAACATGACTGCATACTGTGGTAGGACAATACAATGTAAACCAATCCTGCATCTTGTACATACGCTGACTGGGTTCCTGTACTCTGTACGTTATGGAGTACACATCTTGTCAAAATACTATCACTGATTTCTGGAGACAGCCAGGTGGTTTCAGTGAGTATGTATAATATTCTGTGGAGTAAATAGAATGCAGTGTGTACGACAATTTCATCGAGTGTATAGAGTAGAGGTGCTCTAAATCTGTATGCAGTAGATATGAGAGAATTCCTGAGGATATAGGGAAAGATCCAATGAGATCAGGGATTCATGATTGGCAGACTAACTGGATTGAATGCAGGGGCAACTGAACAGAGACAGGAGGGATGGATTGCAGTAATAAAGTTAATTGATTATGAGTGTATAGTCATAATAAATAATAGTCCATTATAGCATACCATGGTATTTGAATTTAGTGATGGGAATCAATGTGGAGGCAGGAAATTCGTGGGTAGAAGTCGTGGGAATCGGAAATTGGAAATTGGAAATTGGGTTGAAAATTGGGAATTGGTGGGAAATTGGGAATTGGGTTGGAAATTGGATTGGAAATTGGGAATTGGTGGGAAATAAAATGAAAGTGGTTAATAGAATGGCCACGTGAAGTGGGACATTGTATGAGGAAGTGACCTCGAAAAGTCTCACTGATAAATTTGAACAAGGGGGAAGGGGTGCGCTTTATATAATCCAAAAAGTGGGGTTGGTACAAAAGGAGCGTGCCACAAAAGGGAGAAAAGTGGGGTTATTGCATGGCTGCAATTCTGGAGTCGGGGTATAAATACTGCGAGCGCGCACCTCATATCCTTACTACTCATACTAATCAAACTGCACATTACTTACTCCTCACCAGCCAGAACGAGATTATGCTATAAGATTGAATAATTTTGTGGTGCTGGAAACTTTAAATATATACTATTATATCTGGTAAAGCTCGGGACCAGGGAATGCAGAACTAATACAGACAGGCAGAATCATGATCATGAGCAATACTAACATAGTACTAATTGGATACTGGTGTACTCTGGAATACCGAGGACAAAACAAATGAATCAAGAATTTGAAGGATAACATCAAACCAGGCTGTGGAAAAGATGCCTAATGAAAAGAAGGACTCCAGAAAATTCAAATGACTCCAGAATACTGTACTTCCTATCCTCCATACTGATGTACTCTAAGCTGTACTTTATTGTCTCGGAATGATTGAATTCTCATACAGGACTTTCCATTACCCTGCTTCACCAAAGGCTATTTGTGGAAAAGCCTTACTGACAAGTGGAGTGACCAAAGTAAGTGTCTGGTGAAATGGACATGGACATGGGGTAGTAAGGTTACATCTTTGTATTGAACAAGATAGCTGGAACTAGATGAGTGAATTTGAAGAGTGGATGCAGACCAAACAGCAGACCGAATATCCCGGAATATTCTTTGACGGCGGCCGAAGAAGGTAATTGACAAGCGGAAATTCCCAATAAGGGTCGGGGAACTCCGGCTGGTTTATGTCATTGTTCGGTTCGGCCCGACTCACATCGCCATGTCAATGCGCGTATATCGGGTATTTAAGCACTGATTCCAAGTGAGGCCACGTCCGCTTATTCATTCAATTCCATTATTCGAAGTGACAAAGAAATAATGCAATCAAGACAATTAATCTTGGCCTTCCTTGTGGCAACCACAGCCTGGGCAAACCCAACTTCATCAATGGTCTTCTATGTAAGAATGAATGAATATTTTGTTCCACTCACCGGGAAATGTCTTGGAGAAAAGTCTGGATATTTGGGCTATTTCACTTATGGAGGCCTCTTACCCCTTCCTGTTGAGTTTGACTTGATTCTGGAAAATACGGCATATACTCATCACACAAACTGCTCTGGATACGCAGGATTTGTGGACAACAAGTTGGTATTCGGCCCTATTGTTCATCCGGTTAACTTTGATTTGAATCATCGAGGGAGAATCTTAGATGGGCCTTTTTTCTCGTGCAGTATTGACGGATCTGTACGTACAATCATGAAAGGTAATCGAGCATTTCCACCTGGAAAATGTTTTCAGGTGACAATCTACTTACGCCAGCACATGGCCCGTAAGTTTCCCAAAAGTCAGTGAAAAGCCTATTTTGGTTCCCTTAACCGCATGTGACACCCTTCAACAAGCACACAGCCTGAAGTACGTGATGCTGATTCTTTCAATATCTTGGAAGTACCTTAAGACTGAAGGTGAGGTTCGACATGCCATTTTTCAAGCTTTCAAAAAGCATAGGCGTGTGGGGAGTAGAGGCCTTTTTTTGTTCATGGTGAAATTCAAGGAGTATTTCTTGTTGATATCTCTGACATACCCATGTAGCTGTCATAGAACTGTCTTTTCTGTGTAATTAACCTGCGTCTTTATACGTGACAATAGCCACATAGGTATCCAAGGTCTCGGACAACCAATTGATTGGCATGAAGACGAAGACAATGATAATGTTCATCCAGTCATGATGGCGGAGACCTATCCTCTCAAGTCCACCACCAAGGGATTCCTCATAGGTGCTAATATCTGTCGATGTATAGACAATTAGTATGTCTGTGTGCAGCTGGGCTGGAGTAATCTCTTCATTCGGCTCTTATACTTGAGTAGGCCTTTTGGACTTGTAAGTGGGCTGAACAAGTAGCCACTATTTGTACTGATGTGGGAATGAAGGCATCAGTCGCTGTGACTTTCAAACGTCAAGGAGAAGGTATCACCACGTAAACCACTAAGAAGTAGCCGTTCAGAAGACTATAAGTCAGAACACCCCGCTGTACCATTGTTCCTGGAATTGCATTAAATGGGTGCTTTGTACCGCATAGAGGCTCGGTAGAAAGAAACTCTTGGATGATTGATTCGAATGGACCGGGTGGACAAACCGGGCTGGATCAAGTAATTGCTTTGGTTCCGAGGGTATTTGGTAAGTTAGTAGGGTGTAGAATCTCCGTAGCCAGTCAGGGGAGGATGTTCAAGTACCCTTTGGAAATAGCAGCTTAGAAGCCATCAATAGTTGGAAAATATGCGTTGGAGTCGTTTATTGTGCTTGCACCAATGAGCTGATTGACGACAAAAAACGGTCTCATTATAGTTCTGTCAAAAGAGGTAACTTGGCAAAACTTGAACTTCTCCATCCCGGACGTTGAGCCGACGTATTCCATTCAGGTGTACAATCATGTGAAGGCCAGACGTACTTGATGGTAGAGTAGCTTCAAGCCAAAAGGGCAATAAATGATTGGCAGGCACTCTGCAGTCAAGGAGAACACATTCAAAACTTTCAGTCCATCCCTGGTTGGTAGAAGCTAATAGAAGCTAGCAGCAGTTGGCAGCAGTTCGGAACAAGTTCGAGCCAGGTTGTTCACTCAGTAAACAAGAAAGCCAGTATTCAGCTAGTGCCAAATGAGTCAATAAGAAGTCAGTCAAAGTTAGGCAATCACTTCGTAACTTAGTTACTAGTGTTTAGTAATTCAGGTCAGTTGTAGATAATAAGCAGTTATCTGTAGTCAGCAACAATTGGTAAGTAATGAGCATCAAGCTATAATTGAGTCAGCAGAGAGGTAGGAAATGCATAATCGGAAATTAGTAAGAGTTCATAAGACTTTCCCCAAATTAGCGCCAATCCAGTACCGATTTGATTCCAAGCTAGTAGTAAGTAATCAGTACTAGAACCAGCGGTGTAGGGAATAGGTTAACAAATCTCAAATCCTTCATCTAGTGAAGTGCATCCAACAACCAGGTTTTTTTGCGGGCTTTTTTCTCGCGAATTATTGCTTTGAAAATGGGGGAATGTGGTGCCTTTATATATTCGCAGCTCGGTGTACCTGCATGGACTGTGGCTGCAAATAAAGTGGGCGCGCGAGGGCGGGGTGAGAAGAGGAAATGTCTATAAAAACCCCTTGTCCCCCCCACTGCACTCTTTTTCTTCATTTTTTCTTTGCTCCACTAATGTGGTTTTTTCGTCTTTCCCTTGGTCCACTTTCCATGTTGTTTCCTTTGCTCGTTATGGAGACAGCACCATGAAACCGTGATATCCCAAGATCATTGGGACTAGAACGGATATGAGCAACAACCCTATCCTTTTTGAAATCTAGGCGCCCCAAGAGACGTCAAAACCATGGAGTACCACTTGCTATTATCCTGGTACAAAAACAAGCCAATTGTGAGCAGACACCGTGCGTGTTGAACACCTTACCATCTTCACAAGCCACAGCTAATGAACGCCCATACCTCCATAAAGCCATATTTGATGTTCAAGAATGTATGGACAGAACCAACTACAGTATAGCAAGCTCTGCAGGCACTGGACATCTGAAACAACATTAAAGATCTTTCGAAATATCGACAAGACGAAGTCAACCTCATTATTGGATATGGCAGCAATGAGGAGAACACAGAATCATATGCGTTCAAACCTTTAATAAAAAAGGGGCTACCAAATTTCGAAATCTATTACTTTTGAATTCCAGAGATGTCAGACCTTATAGTGGGATGTGGGGGTTCAGATTGCTAGTTACAATGGCGCATTGTTAGAGGGGAGGCACTGGTGTGGATGCTTTGCCACACCTATAGTGATGGAGAACTTGGAGAGACTGTGTGCTTAGATGCACTCCCTATTGCCCAACACGTCTAACTCCGACGGATATAACCAAAGGTCATGATATGCGGGGTTACTAGCACAGCATGCACCAAACACTGGCCCGTACCTACATAAGGGCAGGTCCATAGCTCCGTCAGAATAAGGTCGTGTGGGTCCAGATAGCTAATCGCCGGGCCTGCACATAAGGCCTCGGCCGGCGGAGATCGTTTTGATAACGACACCGCGCCAAGAAAAGGTCTGGCTTGGCGTGGACGGGCACATAACTCCCCGACCCAACATTCTGGCGGCCGAGCTTATTTAGCGGTGGGACCCTGTGGTCATGTTGCATGTGTATTTCATGGGTGTTTCATGGGTGTTTCATGGGTGTTTCACGGGTGTTTCATGTGTGTTTCACGCGTGTTTCATACGTATTTCACACGTGTTTCACCGCCATTTCACCCGCTTGCTTTCCCGCCCCTCGCTACCGTTTGAAGACCATTTCACCTCCCCTGCTGTTTCACCGCCCTGTTCCTCCCCGTGTTGTCGCTTCAGCCGTACACGCACCGAGCACGCGATTTGTTCTCCACACTCGGCGATAGCCTGGATTGCGACATAACGACATTCACGTCCGTCTTCGCACTCACCTCGATCATTTCCTCAAATAAAAAAAGTCCGCATGGGTTTTCCTATTCGGGTGCCCTAGCATTTACCCCAATTTTTTTTTCGGGGGCAAAATACGCCGGGAAAAGTGGCAGTCCTGCAGGCAACGCGGTGACTGCAGGATTCACGCACACCACCCGATATCTGCGGTCCTCGTGTCGTCTGCATGTCGCGATGGACATATCGGCCCATGTATATATAAGCCTGCACCCCCGGGCCGCAAACTTATATATCGCACCCGCACCCATTCCCTATCTTTTTACGAACATTTTTGATTCGCCTTCCAAGCCCCTTTTTCCTACCAGCAAATTTAATACTCCCCTTGGACAATATATTCTCTCCCCTACTTATACCTTGAATATGGAGAAAGTGCAAATATCGGGCGCCACCACCAAGTTGGCCCAACAAGAAATCATCCCCCACAAAACAGATATCGGAGCCTTGGCCAACCGTATAAATAGCGAGACGCGTGCCCTCCACAACAAAATCGACAAGTTGGTCACGTTGAAGTTTGCGCTTGCCTTGAGAGACTACAAGATTTACCGCCAAGGGTTACAGAGTTTCTATCACGTGTTTGCCACAGTGGAGGAGCTTTTGTACCGGGAACTCGAGGATGAAAGCAGACCGTGGCATGAGATCTTGCTGAAGATCTGGAAGCCAGAAATGGCCCGCACCAGCCGAGCTCAGCAGGATTTGTTGTTTTACTATGATGACGATAAGAATAAGTTCATGTCGCCCATGATGCCTGCACAAATCGAGTTTGTGGAACATATCCGCCAACAGGTGGAGGCCAAGCCTTACATACTCATAGCATACTTGCATGTGATGTACTTGGCGCTTTTTGCGGGAGGCCGAGTGATGCGGTCGTCCGTTGGGCGTGCTGCGGGGTTGTTTCCGCAAAAGGATAACTTGAAGCATGATGCCATTGTTGACTTGGGAACCAACTTCTTCCGGTTCGATGTGGCTGATGAGGACACGTTCAGACTCCTTTATAAGCGTGACTACGAGCTAATGACGAGGAATAGCTTGACCGAAGAGCAGAAGCTTGAGATCATCGAGGAATCCAAGTACATTTTCCAGCAAAACGCCAACTGTGTGATGGAGTTGGAGGCCCACAATATGCAGCGCATCAAGAAGAAGTGGCTGTACTTTATGATCACAAGGGGATACTATGCTGTGCTTGCATTGTTAGTATTGATTGTGATGTATACTATGAAACGCGTGGCCACGCTATTCTAGATACTTGGGAGAAAGGACTGGTCAAATCTAATATCTGGACTCGACTTCTGGAACTATGGCCATGGCGGAATCAATGACCAGGTCCCGTCTATTTGTTATGGGCTTGGGGGAGTGATTGGATGTGAGATTAACGCAGGGTCAATATATGAACTTAATGATTACCAAGGGTACCCATTTTTTGGAAACTTGGAATTGTTGATGGAATGTGGACTAAAGCCGATCCGGGTATTTGGGGTCAATTGTGCTCAGAGGGTCATTCATACTCCTGCATATAACACCATCTCTACCCAATGGGTAACTTTAAGCATTTTATTCACAATAGTTTATTGTTTCACATTAAATAACTTCCCTTCAACTCTTTTCGGATTCATTAACTGCTCATGTGATTTCTTTTAGTTCCAGACTTATAATTATGCTGCCCTGCATATAGACTGAAAACTGAAGTATCACCTCTACAACCCTAGAGTACCAGCACCCAAAGGTTAGACTAAGACAGGCCTAGCCGATCTATACGTTTGGAAATAGTAACAATAAAAAGGAATGTACTATATGCAGTACCATGTATTTTATAGTCACGTGACGTTTAATGATAGGTACTGGATTTCGGCTCAGACACCAATTTAGAAAATGCCAAGAAGATGGAGTAGTGACGAAAATCGAATGAGTCCAAAACACTTGGAATTAGGTGGAATGGATTTCTGGGGAATGGAATAAATGACCCCAGTCAATATGCCGGAACTGCATATAAGCGCTGGTTGAGCCCTCGGATACTTAAAAAGGCTCTAACCATAATGCCCTGGACAATTACTGCTGGTACTAAACCTGTACTTAGTTAAGCTGCGGCCTAGTCCAAAATCCATGTATACAGTAGATTATATAAAGGACAATGGAAAAGACAGAGTAAGCAGTATGGTGAAGCCAGTACTGCACACAGTATGATGTCTAGTACCAAAACAGCACACAGTATAGTACCTGTATAGTACTATTAAACAAGGGAGCAGGGTAAAGAATATGATATGGCACCAGTAGAATCTACCATAGAGTAAGTGGTAGTAGACAGAGGCGGCGCCAGAGTGCAGGAGCGAGTATATGCAGGAGACCAACCACCACTTTCCACCACCACTTTCCACCACCACTCTCCACCCCCACTTTCCACCATGACTTTCCTGGACAAGGCCGTAAAAGACCATGGATGAGTTCCGGCTTTTGACCCAGTTGCAGTAGATTAAGAACTCAAAATCTACGATCATAGTCCAATAGTTAGGCCAGTATACAGAATCAGGATGATTGGTAATGAATGGAAATGAGTTAGCTGGGTTAAACCGTCACACAGGTTAATTCTCCCAAATGATGCTTTCTTGTACAATAGTAATTGATTTGTACAAGAAAAATGGCCCAAGAATTCCATGAATTGATTTGCCTTGTTTGACGAATTGCCTTGCCTTGTTTGACAAATTGCCTGCTTTGTTTGACAAATTGCCTTGCTTTGTTTGATGAATTGGTTGGTACCATCTGTTGGAATTAAGATAACGGAATTGTCACGCGTTATTGTAAACGGTCTCGGACTCTGGCAGTGCGTCTCATTGTTAGGAATAATCCTAGGAGCACTGGAATTGAGTACTTAGTGCTAATGGATGGGTGTAACGAGGCGCCCAGCATGTGATATGCACGCGCCAGAGAATCCCAAACACCGGACCCTCTGGCAGAACGAAAGCATGACCATGTGATATTGGAAAGGTTGCACATGCAGAAAGCCAAGCTGTTTCGGGAAATCCCATGCGGGGTACCGCAAGCTAAAAGTATATAAGAACTAGCAGTTTCACATAACTAGATGAATCCTTTAGAGATCCCTCTAAGTTTAATTCTAGTATTCGAATATACAACTGATATATCTTTGTTATACATCCCAGAATATACAACTGATATATCTTTGTTATACATCCCAGAATATACAACTGATATATCTTTGTTAGACATCCCAGTCCTGTTTAAGTCCTAACACTCATTGGCCAATAATAACTGTATAAGGATTGAACTTCTGTAGTCATGACAATTGCTTGAATTCTTGTTTGTTGTAACTAAAGTTGGGAATGCTTATTCCTAATCAGAAGCAGAGCTAATTTTGGACCCTTAAAAATGTGCGGGACCTTGCTCCTTATATAGTCCAAGCTCCGCGCACAAACCCAAATGGCAGCCATTCCAAACTCATGCGACATCCGTGCACAAACACAAAATTGCAGCCCCCCTGATTACCCCTCATCGGGATTTATAAAGAACGTGATATTTCCATAATTCCCTCTCCAGTGACCTCCAGAAACAAGCGAAACCCGTACCTCCCCCAGATAAGGGGAAAAAAAAGGAAATTCTGGTATATAGCTCTGGGACTTATCAAAGTCCGTTGTTTCATTGGCTTCCTATATTCTGAAGTACTTGAGATAGGAATTCTTTCCACTGGTTCCACAACCACTATTTTGAACTGGGCACTATTTTGTACTGGGGACTATTTTGTACTGGGGACTGCTTTGGGACTACTGTTTTGGGACTACTGTTTTGGGACTACTGATTTGGACGGAGTTTCTCTCGATTGGACTCTAAAGATTCCTAATGGAGAAACTACTACGATGACATTTATAAGACTCTGGTAAGAGCAATACTGAGTACTTGAAGAGTATTCCCTGGGTGATCTTATTGATTTATAAGCCGAGTCAATATGATAATGGAACACGTGGAGGAGATTTCACAAGAAATCAATATCTTCTACTTTGAAGTCGGTTACTGATGAAGATGGAGGAGAAATCTGGGAGAATTTGGGACGTGGCACTGCATAGACGCATATTCCTAACTCATCAACCCATCACCAAAATCCACCAAAAAAAAAGAAAAAAAGCACTTAATCGATTGATGTGGGTTTCATTTGGCTTAGACTTTGGCTGGTCTTCATGCTTGAATGACTCTTCAATTTACTATACTATTCGCTGGACTGTTCCATGATCCGACTGACACTATCTGTCGAATACTACCACCGCTACTACTACTTTACATGGATTACCTGGAACTGACCTGCGTTATCGATTCTGACTGGACGGCTGTACCATTATGGAAATTCTGAGATTTGGTTGGAGAAAAAGGGAAGTGTATATTATGGAGTTATGAGTGAATGAGAAAATCCTCATTGGTGCGACTGGCTGCGACTCGCACATCATGGTGCAGCCGAGCACGAGGGAGTAGAGCTTACTGGCTACACGTTGGTTCGAATTGGTTGAAAGTTCGGTACGTTCATGTGGCCATGGCATGGATCCTAATTCCAGAATTTCAGCTTGCTAACATGTTTGGAACCCTGAGAAACTACCCCCAGCTGTACTGCAGATAGTACTATGTACTGCAGGTTGTGTGACATACTGCACATGGCGATCAATGTACGGCATATGGCTGGACGAACCTGCACATAACAGAATGTTGAATAAATCACCACACCACCCCTTTGCATAAATTATCAAGATCGGGTATTTAGGATTTGAGTTCTGTCCAAAAAAGCATTTCAATTTGGATCAACTAAGAAGAAAATTGATCGATCCTGCAGGAGGCAGTAGTATGCAGGAACATGGTCAAACCAGCCCTTTGTCAAATTGGTAAACATGTGAGCAACTCCCAAGGTAAATAGAATAGAAATGGCTGATTTTTGTATATACTGGTGAAACTGGTTATAGGCAGTATACGATTGTGTTTATATGCAGGACCAATGAAAAGAGATTATATGCAGGACCAAGTCATATCACTCCGAGGAATGAAATTATCAACAATACTGATATCAGTATGTTTTCTCTGACCATAATAGAATTTGTAATAGAGTCACCAGCATAGAAAAAATAGGCTTGGTGTGGAGAGTAGTATCTAAAAGGAAGGAGACTGCATGTAGCAAGGTTGGGATAAGGCATGAGAACTCCAGATTTCGGGTCCCGGATTGGCCCAAATCGAAATATATACACCTGTTCATCATTGCTAAGGAAGTAAAAATGGCAGAGTGTCCACTGTTCGGTGGTATATGCAGGTGCACCACCGAAAAGAGTGCACTTGAGAGGTTAGCTCGGCCAACTATTCCTCACACTCGGCCTCGGTCTCGGCCTCGGCCTCGGCCATTTACCCCTTAGGCTCGGCGATTTACTCCTCAAACTCGGCCTCGGTCTCGGACTTGGCCTCGGACCTGGCCTCCGAATCCGATTCTAATTCCGATTCCAATTCAGATGTCATTTCCAACTCATTGGTGACTCCCTCTGGATGATTCTCAACCCATGTCTGGACCCAGGCGGCTATACGATCGACATTCAGCTCCATATCCTCGACAGAATTGGAATCTAACGGAATGACGATCTCCGGAATGTACAGATTAGCAGCATCTTGCCAAACCACTTCCATGATTTCACAATCGAGGTTTTCCTGGATTTTGTTATCCTTATAGTTCCGTTTGGACAACCGCTCATAGAGTTTATCTGTTTCACACTTGAGCACCACCACCAAATCGATGAGGCGCTCGGGGAAAATGTCACAGCAATGCCAGTCGAGGATGGCGGCGCCTGCACGGAGATCGGGCTCCAAGGAGTCCAAGAGTTTGTCTTCGTCGACGATGTGGGTATCGAGGACTGCATCGTAGCTTTCGAAACACTTGCGTTGCTTGGCTTCGTCTGAGACGTTGTAGTGGATGTATGGAGATCCGAGGGATGTCACGAGACTTTCTGCATGTGACGTCTTGCCACATCCGGGTGTCCCGGTGATTATGATATTGGGTTGCTTACGGACCGACATGATGTTGTAGATGAGATGAAGATGAGCTTAAGTGCGTGGTGCACGGGTGTAAACTGGTGCACGGGTCTACATTGGAATGGTGTTTTATGGTGCGTACACGACTTACCATATGTACGGGTTTTTTGGCTCCACATTGACCCCAAGTAAACTTAGTGTTAAATGGGCTGAAAGCACTCAGTGGTTGTGCTGTTTGGGAGTGTTTTAATATATTCCTGCATGTTGTCCTGCACGTGTCGCATTGGCACGTGACCTTCGCACGTGCCAAGGTTAACAACTCCTCACACCACCACCATTTCTTCTCCCAAACGGATCTGGACTCCTCTAACCCGCCAATTCACTGATTCCATAAATGTCCAATTCTACAAGACTGCATCTAAGACGTCGGCTCCGACCCTGACGCCATACCCTACCCGCTCTGTCCACCTGTGCATTACAATTCCAAGGCGGTAATTGACCCCCACTTTTGACAACACCCTAGATTAGACAAAACCCTAGATTAGTCAACACCCTAGATTAGTCAATACCCCACTTAATTCCGGTTTCAGGGTATAAACTTGCCCTATTGATATCTCCCTATAAAGTGTGACCGGATGCTCCTTCTTACTAACACAGTGACAAGATGCATTTCGATTTTTAACCATTCCACTGGTCATTCATTGGATCGGATCATTGCGGATACCATGGGTACTGTTTTCTTGTATATTGGTCTGGTTTCGTTGCCACATTCTGGACCTCCTGGATATATCCTGTATACTGACTGGGTGACATGGCCATGCTTTTAACATGTTTAACTACTACTGCTAATACTGCCATCTTTTCCGGCTTACTGTTCTGGCTGATGATTGTGACTGAATATTGTGACTATTAACTGTTTAGAGACTATTAGCATCTGGTGTACTGGCTACCCTCTTCTAGATGATTAGGAGGCACACAATATAAAGGCTGGTCCCTTTAAAGTAGCATACTACCGGATAAGTGCCGCAGAGCTTGGTGAAACCCTACCGTGTATTCTGTATTCTGTATTCTGTATTAGTGTCCGGTGTATACTGGCGAACATCTGGTGGTCTATTAATCCCGCTGGTAGGGAGGGGGGATGTCGGTGGTGTACACCGGGAGAAACTCCTGGTTTCGGGCACTCTCCCGCTCAAACTGCTGGTAAGCCGTCTGGAGGATCTTGCGGACCGAGGGCGAGAGTTCGGGGTTCTGGAGCGAGTCCTGGAGCGCTCGGAGCCGAGGTCCGAGCTGCGCATCCAACGTGTTGCTATCGTGGAACTCGTTATAATTCAAGAGGTCGGAGCTGGAGTGGAACAGCAGCTGCGCCAGGAATAGCGATACGCTGGATGAGCTGTGGCTGACGGTGGGGAGCCCATGGGCCTGCGCATGACTGGTAAACACCGAGCTGGACCAGTTGGAGTTGAAGTGGGTGCTCAAGTTTGTTGTGCTCATGTTCGGTGTGCCCGGACTCAGTGTGCCGGGAGTGCTTGGTGTGCTGGGACCAGCACTCGGGCTAGAGGTCGGACTGGAAAAGTCAGCTTCGGATCTTCTGAGACGGCGGAAATGCATGGTGCTTCAGGCAATCTGGATCTTGACTAGCCAGCTAGTATTATGATTTTCTCTTCACGCAGGATGAATCAAAAGACTAAAACTCAGTGTCCAATTCGATCTTCTTCTTATGCAAGTCCCGGACTTGTATGGATTCAATCCTACTATCTCTGTAGATATGAATCAGTTGGAAAAGAATCACAGTCGATATGAATCACAGTATTATAATATGGCCAATAAGAGATCTGTATGATGGACTCACTATCCGTAGGGCCCTTTGGATCTGGTATTCAAGAATTGGCCAATTAGAGGTCACAATAAAGGCTGTCAATCTCAATTAGCACTCACTGTCCAATGGTCAATCTCAATTAGCAATCACTGTCCAATGGTCAATCTCACAATTTTTAATCTCAATACTCAAGAAATCAACACTCAAGAAATCACGAAATCAACACTCAAGAAATCACAAATAGTCACTTCACTTTTATCACAACCACAATTTAAACACTAGCCAATTTTATAGTACAATTATTAGACCAGAGGGAAATGCAGGATAAGACTGGATCAACTGTTTCTGCACCAACTGTTTCTGCACCAACTGTTTCTGCACCAACTGTTTCTGGAATGGCTGTATTAGAATGGCCGTAATTATCAATGGCTGTAATTATCAATGGCTTGGAATGGCTTGGAATGGCTGTGATTATGGTGATTGGGAGTGTATGAAGTTGTTGGGAGGTGGGGGTGGTTTAGATGAGAAAAGACAAAGGGGTAGTAGGAGGCGGAAGTGTAGCTTATAAAGGTAGAGGATGCGCATCATCGGAGGATTTGCCATCGTGGAATTACCATCGCAGTAGATAAAGCACCGCGGTCATGTGCAGTGCCCAGGCATGTTGCAGTTTCTGCGGGCCGGGTTCCCGGTTGCCTGTGGATAAGCGCGGTGCGACTGCCGGAGGTGCAAGGATGTGGTGTGTTTTCGGGGGCTTCCGGCCGGTGGAACTCGGGGGTTTGCCGGTCCAACACAATGTACTGCAGGCAAGTCCGGATTTCACCACCCCGCCCTGGCCACGCCGTTTTCGCCCAAACAATTTCCGCCCCTCAATTAAAACATAGCCGGTTTTTTCTTCATGTACCAGAATGGTCTAGCTGGGCTTTTTTTCCGCCCCGGGGGCCAGCCTGCATCTAGAAGCCATCGCCCGCGTCGTGCATCCATCCTCCACTTTCCATGCACGAGACGCACGTCAACCATCCCCCGAATTTCAATTTCTCCGGTCTAAACCCTTCGGCCTCACCCACACCCTCCCCGGTTCTAATTATACATACATGGCTACTGCAACTCCACCCTCGGTCTAAACTCAACCTAGTTCCCCTTTCGGACTCTTTTTTTCTAGGCTATTACTACATATTTCTTGTGCGCAGGACACCCGTACCTCCCACATCGTACCAAAAATTAGATTTATAAATGAATTCGGCTTTTCAGCCCCGGTCATTGTTCTCCGCACAACTGCATTGTTTAGTCCTATCTGATAACCACACTTGCTCGTTTCACTAGCGTTTGAAAATTGTTAGATGTCACGTGAGGGCCTTATATGCCGGACCCACATCTTAAACAATCCACTCCATTAAAACTATAATGCTTTAAGAAAATAATATTCATCCCTTGTTAAAATCCTGGCCTAGCTTATCTGAGACATGTACTGACTGTATGCAGGACCCTTTGATTCCATTATTTGCATTGATTTGTAATTGATTTCCTGCAGATAAGCCATACACAATGGCACAGAACTATTTCACCAGTCTAACACGTATAACTAGTTGGAAAGGATAGAAGAGGTTGTAAGATAGATGACGTGTCGTATAGTCGTATGGGGTGGTTCTTAGTGTCCGAGGGTAGTCCGAGGGTAGTCCGAGGGTAGTCCGAGGGTAGTCCGAGGGTAGTCCGAGGGTGTACTTGTGAGTACGAAGTACGAGGGTAATACAAATCGGTAGCCTAGACCATATCTGGGGACCTGCATATAACGGACCTGCATATAATGAACAGTCTATTGTGACAATTTAAAATTGTCCTGATTATTAATGCAGCAGACTGCACACAAGCCATGGTTATACACTTAACGGCCACGCATCCATCTGCCCTGAACATAGTCAATCCTACCTCCCGACTAAGAATTAGTAACTTGATTTTGAGTCTCAGAGGTTATATGTAGGCTGAACTCTGAAACTCGAAACACTCCTGAAACACTCCTGAAACTCTGAAACTCTGAAACACTCGTGAAACTCTGAAACTCGAAACACTCGTGAAACACCCTGAAACATCTAAACCTCAACAGCCATTGTGCCAGTAACCCATCTAGAACTATCATTATGCACGCATAGCTAATTAATAGTCTCAAGTCATATCCTGCAGAATCCATTTTCAGAGTCGTGTGTGGCCCATATTCATAGACTTGAACTAGCCCGCAGTACTAGACACAGTACACCAGATTCGTGTTTAGACAAATAGACAATCAGTCTAGCCCAGGCTAGACTCGTCCATTTCAGTCCAGTGAAGTAGTATAGGCTTTCGGCTGGAGTAGTTTGGGGTAGTGCTGAGCTCATATCCCAAGAGTAGTTTGAATTGGGCCTCTGAGTATACCATTCCAGTACTAACAGGGACAGTTCTAGACCACTTGCTCGTCACTTGACCACGTTCCCGGGCCATTTGTCTAGACACGAGCGGAACCGGGCCGACACTGCAACTGGGAAGAAACAATGGAACCAAACAATGGATATCAATGGAACCAAACAATGGAATAATCAATGGAAAATCAATGGATATCAATGGATATTAATGGATATCAATGGATATCAATGCCCAAATCAATGGACAGAATAGTAAACTAATAGCTAGCGTCAGTCTCTGATAGAATGTCATAGCAATAGATAACAAATCATAATCCGATTCGCTAAGAGTCCCGGCCGGCAAGTCAGTAGTCAGTGCTGGTCAGTAGTAGATAGTAGTAGTCAGTGCTAGTCAGTGGTCCATCCAAGAAAGGTGACTAGTAGTTGGTAGCAGTAGTAAGGAATCAATAATAGTAGTGGCTCGAGCAGGAGAAGCCAGTAGTAGTCAGTAGTAGTCAGCAGTGTACTACTAGTGTAGTGTAGACTAGTACTAGTACTAGTCAGAGTAGTCAGTACTATTAGCAGCACTAGGTTGTACTAGTACTATCAGGGGTATCAGTATCAGTCAGTAATCAAAGGTATGAGCAACAGTAGTCAATGACAGTAAGTGGTAGTTAGTAGTCAATGACAGTGAGGGGTAGGAAGTAAAATCAATGGAACAATCAATGGGGAAGGGTAAACTTAGGGCCTAGACTCTCGCCATGTCCAGATAATTGATGCGTATCACTGGTATTTTTCAAAAACACCCTCACTTTCGCACCCATTCCAACCCTCCAGAACTGAAGGAAACTCCAAAAAAAGACTCAGGAAAAGAAGACTTAGGAAAGAGGACTCAACCCCAAACCACTTCAGGCCATTTCTCATTTAAGAATCATTTCTGAAAATCCACAGAATTATCTCCCTCTATCAGTCTATGGTGCCTTTCTCATGACACTTCACCCAAGGCATTTCACCTCAATTGACTGTATACGTATCCCGAAAAATGCCTCGATTCATGGCCCTTGGATCATTAACAGGCCAATAAATAGAGCACCCGTCCTGTCAGTATCACCGTGGATTAGAGTGCGTTTGGTATGACAGTGGTGTTGCGCATTACCACTCGCGTATGGAACACCGATCTCGTTGGTCTCTAATAACTCTCATAAGTAAGGCACTTCTGATAGTCTCAGTCACTTCTTCTTATCTTTAGATCCGAAAGTTCACTCTGAAACAACTTATCACTAATGAATTAAAGTTGTGGTTCACTGCGTGTCTCTGTCAGTTATATCATGAAACTGACATCCTTAGAGAGCCTCCTCAGTAGTCAATAGGAGAAACCACAATGGTACCTCTAACAAGCAGAGTGTATCCTCAAGGTTCGGACCATTTGGCCAATGCAAGTCTTGAGAGCTCTAAAGAGCGCAAAGAGCACTGAAGAGTACACTTTAAAGGACAATCATAAAGAGCACTTCATGAATCTCAAAACCATGGAGGTATAAAGAGCTAATAAGCACATTAAGAGCTGATAAAGAGCTCATAAACTCATGAAGAGCTGATAAAGAGCTGATAAAGAGCTCATAAACCCATTAACAGCTTATAAAGAGCTAAGAAAGAACCGCTCGAATCTATCCAAAAAAACACCCAAAAACGGGATCCCAAAGAATATTTGAAGCAACATAAAACAAGACTCCAGTCTCCGAAAACAGTAGTTAGGCATCGACCATGACCAGAAACATCGTCGTATTAACCATAAACAATTCGACTGGGAATCGGAAGATCAATTTGTGACACATTCCCCGTCTTAAAAAAACCAAAGTTCTAGCTGCTAAGAAAAAAAGAGCTGCTCAAAACTGGTGCGGGATCGTGGGTTTAAATAGTGTTCCCCGCGATTTTAGGGGGGCGTTATTTGCAGCCGTTTCGCAAATTGTCTATATAAACGCACGCTTCCCTCCTCTCTCTCACCCTCAAAATTTACAGCCCAACACATTTCCAAAAATACACAAGTTGTGGAGGTTTTTTGAAGGCTCTCGAAATTGAATTTGAATTTGAATTTGAAATTGAATTTGAATTTGAATTTGAAACTGAATTTGAATTTGAATTTGAATTTGAATTTGAATTTGAATTTGAATTTGAAACTGAATTTGAATTTGAATTTGAAACTGAATTTGAATTTGAATTTGAAACTGAATTTGAATTTGAAATTGAAACTGAACTTGAATTTGAATTGATTGCTCAATTGAAGAACCAATGGCTGGAACTTTATCCACGGAACGTCCTTCCGAATCCCTCATCAGAGTCAGCTTATCCCTCAATACATCCCTTCGTTCATACCTCCCTCAGTGGTGATTACTTTCGGAAATCTCTCAATGGATCTTTATTTCCAGGAGTGATTAATCAAAGTCACTTTGTCTTCTGCTTCCTCCATAATGAATCTTGTGACATGAGGATGCTACAAGTTCAACAGAACATACTGCTTCCCCGCCCAATCCTTCAGAAACGGAAAAAAGACTCCGAACCAAAACCACATCAGGACCATTTCCAATTTTGGATTCATCCCCGGATTTTCAATTCACACTTTATGACCTTCTATACCAAACAATCAGTATCATAGTGGATATAGTGTGTGTGGTATGAGTGTACTATGAGAGTATACAGTATTTACGCTTCCTTTGCGCCCGAGCCATGCAACTGTCTATACTATTATTCCATTTACTCTAGCCTCTACACACTCGTTAAGGACTAGTGAAGACTGCATATAGGCACAGCCTTCTATATAATAGCTGTCGAACTACCTCTACACGATACTACTATATACCATTGTCTTTTTGAACTCCGGGAGGTCCTTGCCCTTATTGGATCTAAAGTCACTTGATCCATTTGAACCCGTGTAAGACTCTGGAAAGAGCGGAGTGTGCACTTGAAGAGTTTATGCCTTGGAATGTTCTTGTCGTCCATTGACAAGTGATTTCTTATCCAAAAAATAGAAAATCGGATTTCTGCATGGCTTGATTCTATATCTACCACCCAAGAGTCTTCAACTGCTCCACTACTTGACTATGCGTGTCGTGCATATAATCCACGACCCCACATTATTAAAGTGGATCATGAAACTAGTGTTCTGAACCAAATCCATCTTCAAGGATACCCGTCGTCACCCATAGCAGGTTCTTCTATAGAGTTTGCGTTGCTTCTACGATTTGACGTGCGCTACTCAAAACGGGCAAATCAATTTGAATAATCAAGGATAGAATCATCGTCTTCCTCTATACAGTCTACAAATCCAATCGGCCTTCAGCAAGACTCTGGCTGGTTTCCTTATATGCCGGCTTCGCCTAGGAATATGGCAGGAGGTTTGTGACAGAGAAGGGTGCGGAGACATGGCCGAGCAATTGCCTTTTTCGGTAATTCCTGCTCGGCCCCGCGTCCCACCCCACTCTATCCATACACCAATTGGTATGATAGTGAAACCAATGTTCAGGCATGATTCTGGGGAAGCGGTAATACACTGCCCGTCAGACCGAAGACTCTGCCCGCCTGGCCTGAATACTCTGCGCACGTGACTTGAATACTCTGCGCACGTGACTCCATTTCACATACATAAACCGAGCGTCCAACTTTGTTACAACCACAATGACCGCCGTTTTCCCCCCCGGGCTCCAAGGCTCCAAAACCACCAGCGAACCCGATCCGGGACCAATGGATAAGTATGGCCTCAATGGAATCGCATCCCTCATCAAAATGGAAGACACTGACCACAACAACTTCGCCATGGGCCAAAACGTCAGTTTCATGGGCCTTGATTTAACCGCCGAAAGCGACGTGTTGAAGCATTTGCCTTCTCCTTGGCAGGAAACTTCAAGGTCGGATGTGGAACCTTATTTCACCATAGAAAACGCGATCTTGCAGAAGAACATCAATCCGAAACCGGAACCCTGTGACTCCAAAATCCAATCGTTTTCCGATGAAACCTTATTCTACATTTTCTACTCCAAGCCACGGGACACACTCCAGGAGTATGCAGCCCGTGAGCTAGTTGCACGCAACTGGAGGTACCACAGAGACATCCAGGTGTGGCTTACTAAGGATAGCAATGTGGAGCCGGTGTTGATTAGTCCGGACGTCGAGCGGGGTGTCTATGTGTTTTTTGATCCCCACAACTGGGAGAAGATCCATAAGGAGTTTGTGTTGCATTATTCGTCGGTACAGGCGTAACTTCAAGGAGTTATCTTAGTCATATGGACTTGTTGGGCTTGTTTAAGAAATGACTAACTCACTTGCTGAACTTGCTGAATTAATCACTTCGAAGATGTTCAACTAATGAAGTTATTTAGAGTTGTTGAACTTACTTAACTTACTTTCATGATCCAAGTTTGGCTTAATATCTGATGATTACTTGAGTCATGATTATAATTGAATAGTGGCCTTGATTCCTGAACTGACTGATTGCGATCCAATTCAGTCTAGATCAATGCTAACATGACAAATCCAGGAAGCAATACTGCACATGGTATGGATATTATGGCAAGCATGATAGCTATAAAACCCTGAGTGACTGGTGTTCAATATTTGGTTCAATGATGAAAGTCAAGTGGTCACCATTGAGTCAATAGTACCAATGAGTTATGGAAAAAGTACTCATTACTACTGGAATCACGATTGTTGAACTGTGCAACTTATGACTACTCAAGTTGCGACTCGATGGTCTCTATGTCTATGGCTACACTATTGCTTACTTCTAGCGACTGGAAAGTCGGAATGGCTCTTCAACAGATTGACTAGTGGAGTGGCACGATTTGATGAGATGAGTATCAGTGATTGGAATTGTGAGATGATTGCTAGAGAAAGTGAGACTGAAGACTCATTCTTTTCATCTGAGTGATTTGCTTGATTATTTGCTTGATTATTTGCTTGATTATTTGCTTGATCTTTTGCTTGATCTTTTGCTTGATCTTTTGCTTGATTTTGTATCACAAAATAACAGAATGGTTCATCCTAGCTATAATTATTGCGATACAACAGGACAGATCAACAAAGTGGGGAACTTCCAGGATAATAGGAGAATCTATGCTAGTGAAGCATCCAATGAGTATTGACTCACTTGAAGATTTGGCTTGATTCTGGGATGAGTTGCAGTTGTCATGCTTTCTGGAAGACGGTTTATTGCTGAAGTGGTTTGATCTTGCGAACTCACTGTCATCAACTGACCATTCTTCAAAACCAGCATTTCAGTCTCCAATACCAGCATTTCAGTCTCCAAAACCAGCATTTCAGTCTTCAAAACCAGCATAATCCAGTCTTTATAATTAGTATATTGACCACTCCATAGCAGAATACGCCAGTCTCTGTCACTAATCTCTATCACTAGCCTCCATATTAGGATCAGTTTCAGTCTCCAAAGACTAGAATGATGGCATTAATCTCCATCCAATTGGTAAGATTACCAGTCTCCTAGACTAGTGATAACTTTCTCCCTGTCCATATGCAAGCCATGATCTCTCCATAGATTAGTATAATTTCAGGAAATGGTATAATCTCTCTGTTATCAAATACTGTCTTCAAGATCAGTAGAACACTCTGGTCTCCATGCCTCACATCCAGTCTAAACACAGGAAGTCTGTCTCCAAGACTAGCATAATCAGTCCATGCCCAATATTAGTCCATGCCCAGTATCAGTCCATACAAGAGTGATGGTTCCATAGGCTAGTATCATCCAAATCAAGTGAAGTAACCTGTGAGTCTGCTCTGCTCTCGGTGAGTCCATGACCTGTTACTCCTTGGAGTAAATCACCTTGTCCACCTTGACCTCGCCCCCAACATAGGTGTATATGTAGAGCGTGCACTTGGACGAGTTCGTATCCAAGAGACAGAACGAGGGAATGGACGAGGAGAGCAACGTAGAATCAAACCCTGCATTCTCCTCCTCGCCCTCCTTTCCCTTCTCCCCATCCACTCCTCCGTTCTCTCCACCTTCTCTTTCCTTTCCATTCTCTCCATTCTCCAAATCCTTCCCCTTCTCTCCCTTCCCCTTCTCTCCCTTCCCCTTCTCTCCCTTCCTCTCCACCTCATCATTTTCCTCTGCTCTTGACTCTACCGTCTCGGTACCCTCGTCGTTGTCGTGGTCGGTATCATGGTCGCTTCCCTCATCGGTATCATGATCGCTTTCCTCCTCCTCATCCGGCCACGCCATGGAAAATGCCCCCGTAGCACTTCCTGGGTTGATGAAAAACTTGCCGTCCAACGTATACGCCTCCACACGGTGCGTGCCTCCCCACACCAAGACGTCCACGTCGATTTCCCGGGCAAACGCCAATAACAGCAAAGGGTCGTTTTGAGGCACGAGCTGGTGGCCCGACGTGAACCCAATGCGGAAATTGTCTGCATTCACCACACGGTACAACGGCACTCCTTCGTTTTTGCCCTCGTTTTTGCCTTCGTTTTTGCCTTCGTTTTTGCCTCCTGAAGGCTGCAATTTCGCCAACTGCTGCAATTGCTGGGAGAGAATGGTTTCATCGTCAAACTCGCCTCGGACCACGTGCAACGCTGGCGAAAGCTCGTGGAGAAACCGAAGCGTACTGGCCGATTGCGTGATGTTGCCAAGACATACCACCTGGGCGATTTTAGAGTTGGACGGTACGTGGGGGGCGTTGGGGGCTAGAAGCTTAGTAAACTGGGGGGGTAGCGCCACCACCCGATCCGGTATAAAGAGATCTCCAATAGCAAGCGTTAGCATTGAGTTTGAAATGCTTGAATGGTTTAAGGAGAAGGGTTAGTTCTCCAAGGTTAATTGGATGGCGGTAAATTAACTGGATGGCTGTAAATGAATGGCTTGGTTAATTGACTGCTCCTTTCGATAATCTGTCCACAATAATCAGTCCACAATAATCAGTCCACAATAGTCTATCCACAATAATCTATCCACAGTATTCAATATTGTTAGGACCAGGTATTCGAAACAGTTCAAGCTGGTTAGTCGTTTAGTTGTTCGTTCGTGAAGTAGTGTGAGCTAAACTAAGTTCGTTTACTGCTAGTACGCTCGCGCGGGGGTCCGGCATATACGCTCACGTGACCAGCGCTATATCTAATTATTATCACGAGTTTCTTGGTGCCTTCTAATTCATTATCCAAGAACCCGGTTAATCTCCCTCATCGTGTTTCATCTTCTGAAACTTCCTGATCTAGTGGTAGACTTATCTTTCTGATCTTTTTAGGCCGGGCCGTATTGTGCGGGTTGCTGGTAATACTGGGTACCGTCTTGGTTAGCCTGCTGCCGTTGCTGCTCCTGCTCATCCTTGGAAAAGATCTTGTCCAAAACCTGTGGGTAATTCTTGAAGATCTCGTCGAACTTATCTCTGTTGGTCATCTGGAACACCTCGGGGTCACGAGCCAAAGCCACGAAGAACGTGGAGATTCCCGATTCGATCACCGTCAATGAGATCCGCGTCACCTGACCGGCTATGATAAAACTGAATGCCATCACTGGTGCATAGAAGTTGCCGTCGGAGTTGTATGCTGGCTTGGTGAATCTCAAGTAGAAGTATGAGAACAACGTAGCCACATATGCAACGAAAAGCGAGTAGAGGTTGCATGATGTGTTGACAAAACAATCATTAATCATTGCATCCATACCCTTGAACCGAAGCAACTGGAAGGTTTCCTTGGCCGACGCAATGTAGTTCTTTCCGTAAAGCGCAAGGTACACGTAGGCGTAATGGTTGAAGTAGCGAACTAGCCAATCAATAAAACCCAAAATGGCATCCAAGATGAGGAGTCCACATCCGGCGCAGAAGTTCCCGCTGTCAAAGGCATTTTGCTTTAATGTCCGGATAATGCCCCGGATCAATTGAAGAATCGAAGTGATCAATGAACCAAAACAAATCGATCCAAAACAATTAGTAATTGCCCTTTTGAATGCACCCAATGCTGGCCACTTGGGCTCTCCTTGGTCAGATCCAGCAAGGTAGTACCACGTGCCGTACACTCCAGAAATGGTCACGTGGATGATGTTCTTGATCACCTCCGAGATGTAGTATCCTGCAAAGAACACAAACACCAAAGCTCCAATCAAACTTCCCGTCGAACAAGAACCTCCCTTGATGTCACATCCCGGGTTTCCTGCATGTGGAGAAAACTTGATGTAAGTGGCCACAATCACCATAGAGAAAAATGCAGAGAACAATCCCGAAACAATCAATCCAATGACTGAAGTCACGAGCGTGGACTTGTACCTTCTCATCACGTCAATGGTGATTTCCAAAACATTGGCACTGAAAGGGATTCTGCTTCTGCAGCTCCAGTAGCACCAAGCCGAGATCAACGTAAACACCAAAAACACAATTGCAGCAGAAAAGTACCTCATCACAAAGTAGTAGATGGCCGTTCCAATACCAAGAATGATATTGAGAATAAGCCCCGATGTAATAAAGAGCTTAGCATTGACTCTTGCAAACAACAACACTAAAAAGGAAAGCACCACGGAGATCACAATCACAAACCCAAACAAGATGGCTGTGTTGGAATTGAATGTGAAGGAGTTAGACGAGTTGTACACAGACCCGCCCTGGAAGGACCAGGTTTGTTTCATGGCATTCAATGTGATTCCCGCAAGCACCAAGAAAGCAAGCACCACCAAAAAGAAGAACATGGCAAAAGGCACATCGTTAAGCTTGGGCTTCTCCACCTTAAACGCCTGTTCATAATCCTTGGAGGGCTCGGGCTTCTCCTCATACTGGACGCCCTGTTGGCTTTCCTGGTCGAATCCCTGGGGAGGAGCAGGGGGACGATCGTAACTCATGATGTAGAAACCGAATTAGCAAAAGCGATATCAAGAAATTGAATGAGTAGTATCACAAAAGCAAATAAATAGTATGGTTACCAAAAGGTGTTTCGATATCAAAAAACTCCTGGCGTTTCGGATGACTGTGAGATGCGCATGTTTGAAACGGTTAAGAGCAAACAATTGGCGCGCCTGCACATAAGCGGGAATGCGGTAAGGCCGTGAACGGCTAGAGCAACCGGTGTTGCACACAGAACCTTCTGCGCATCAAACATGGAGCTTATTATAGCAGCCATTGTTTGCCTTCCCATTTCCCAGCTAAAAGACTCACAATCTAGCACCTGGATACTAAGCATATCCCCATTAAAATCAGACATTCTGAAATATCATGAATTGTGATGGTTTGACCAAATAGCCTCTTTGGACATACTTAAAAGGAACAATGCCAAGGACATGAACTCCTGACCACGAGCAATTAATGTTTTGAGGGGCTATTATATTGTTTAATTGCCTATTCAGTCTATTGTACACTAACAAAGTAGACGGGACTAGACGGGGAATCCTACTTTTATATAGTGATTGCAGGACGCTTTTGTGAACAAGGGGGGTGGCAAAAGATGAAACAAGGGTGCAGTTGGCAGCAAGTCTAAAGGGGCGAATGGTTGTAAATCTAGGGGCGCGCACTATAAAGGGCCGTCTTCCGCCTCTCGCATCTTTTTTTATGTTGTATTGAAATGGGCCTTGGTTATTGCGAGAGCCGTGTCACGTGCGAGGGCGGAAATTCCAACGGAATCTTCAACGGAATCGGGTTTTCGCGGAATTGATAAGAAGACAAATACTCAAGGTTTCCTGATATGAATGACACTAACTCCGACTGCTTACTGATTTCCTTCTCTTGAAACCCTCAGAATGCTTCCTCTCTTCCTCTTTGCTGGTGTGGTGCCATTGACCTTTGCCCAGAGAGTTATGGAGGCTCCCCACCCCGAATCCTTTATTGATCAGGTTTACGGAGAACTCGTGGAATCACCAGAGTCGACATTGTACAAGCAATCGTCTTTAGAGAAAGGTGAAGTGTCGAATCCTTCAATAGCTGAATCGAGTTTCATCTCGTTGGATCTCCAAAATGAATCTCCCCTGAGAGCTCTTTTTCAATTGCAACAACTTCAGCAGAATCATGCCCAGAACTTGCGGATGGCTTCTCACGATGGGTACTTGAAAACCAAGAAAAAGTATACCTATCCCAACAACGATGATACTGGGGATCTTACTGCGGCCAATCTTTTTGGAGGAATCGTGACGTTTGGCGGACTTGAAACCATGGCATGTTTTGACCCTCAACTCTACAAACAACCCATTGACATTGCCATTGTTGGTGCACCTTTTGATACAGGCGTATCCTACAGACCAGGAGCTAGGTTTGGCCCAGATGCCATCAGACAGAGTACCAAGCGGCTCAGAGGTGGCTTGACCCCCGTTAGAGGCAATGGCAGAGATGCCAAATTGGGCAAGGTCGACCCATACGACAAGCTGACGCATAACTTGACCATCATTGATTGTGGGGACGTTCCCATGACCCCTTTCGATAATCGGATTGCATTGAACCAATTGTACCGAGGACAAAGAGCTATCCACAGCCATTCCACCACGGGCCACAAGCTGATCGAGCAACCCAAGATTATCACAATGGGAGGAGACCATACCATTACGCTCATGGCATTGCGTTCGGCGTACGAGAAATACGGAAAGCTTGCAGTGCTACATTTTGACAGTCACATTGATACGTGGGACCCTAAAGTGCTTGGAGGTGGCATCACCGATTACATGTCGTTGAACCACGGGACTTTCCTCCACTACGCGGCCGAAAACGGCTACTTGAAAAAGGATGAGTGTTTCCATGTTGGGTTGCGTGCACCTTTCATTGAAGCCAGCTATGATAGAAAACATGATTCCGAATGCGGGTTCCAGACCATCCATGCACGGGAAATCGACCAAAAGGGAATCTACGGGATCGTCAACCAAATCAAAAAGTCCGTGGGCGATACTCCTGTCTACATTTCCGTGGATATCGACGTGTTGGACCCAGCAAATGCGCCAGGTACAGGCACAATGGAGATTGGCGGGTGGACCGGGCGTGAATTGCTTTCAGTGTTGGATGGCTTGAGCGGTTTGAATGTGATTGGTGGAGATGTCGTGGAGGTGAGCCCTCCCTACGATTCCAACAGTGAAATCACGAGTACAGCCGCAGTGGCCGTGATCGACTCGATCTTGGGATTGATTATTGTCAACACCCAATAACTTCTAAATGACTCTGATTACCTTGAGCAATGACCCAAATGGAGATGTCATATTGTGGAGGGTTCGCATGACACACGAAAATCATAATATTTTATGTTAGAACTTTTGCAGGACACTAGGACTTATAAATAAAGTTATCTTAGTTGTATATTCGAATACTGTAATT